>CAVLJG010000002.1:24878268-25385461 GCA_963669975.1 Acanthoscelides obtectus
ACTGCAAAGGGAGGACCCCGTCCTTCTACGCAGGAGTAACCCTTACAGGCACTAAGTGCCTGTAAGATTACTTCGAGCCTTGTATTGCAATGCAGGGAGGCTCTGGATTGTCTCGCAGCGAGGCATCCGGTATCGTTAATGTGGGTACCGGGGTACGCTGGGATAAAGGGCAATGAGACGGCGGACGGTCTGGCGAAGACAGGATCAGCCAGCAAGCTCGTTGGTCTTGAACCAGCTCTAGGAGTACCCGCTAAAAGAGTTAAGAGGAAAATGCAAGACAACACTCCCAGAAATGGAGAAGTGTCTCCAGACGTATCCGTCAGGCACGGGAACTCATTGTAGGGCCCAGCGCTAAGGATGGACGCTTCTGCTTATCTTTGGATAGAGCCAACCTAGGGTTGCTGGTGCGACTGTTGTCTGGCCATAACACGTTAAGGCGCCACCTGCACGTGTCGGGGGTGGCCCAGGATCCCTTGTGCTCAAAAGTTAAGCGGTTTAGGATATACAGGGTGATTCACAAGTCGTGACCAAAAATGAAACATCAGACACAGGACCGCATTTTAAGGGAGTCTTCTATGTAACATTTTTTCCTCGAGGGCTTCATTAAAAAGATACGGGGTTTTGAAGTTTAAAAATAAAAAACAATTTGTTTGAATATCTTCAAAACCCTCAACTGGAATGAACTAACATTTGGTATGTGGATTTACCTAAGTATTGTCCACATTTAAAAGTCTTCACTTAAAATTAATCTGCACAAGTGGCGGAGATACAGGGGATTAGTGGCATTATTTTTCCAAATAAAAATAGTACGCCACTGTTTTTTTTCGAAACGCGTAATTTTTACCTTCAGTTTGCTAAAAGAAATTACTCTTGTGTTTTTTCCCTAGAGTGCAGTGTTTTCAAAATAAAATAGGAGGCCTTGATACCAATCTGACATTTCTTGGGAGACAGTTTGTTAAAGTTATGTGTTGTACGGTTTTTATCGTTACTATTACCTTTTTTTGTAAAAGTCAAGTCAAAAGTTTCTTTTTTCCATTTTTGAGTGTTGTGAAATGGAATTTAGCAATGATGAGTACGCCGATATTATTTTTGTGTACGGGTTCTGTAATGGGAATGTTTTAGCGGCTTCTCGGGAGTATCAACGTAGATTTCCTAACAGACGCCAACCTACCCCAAAGGTTTTTATTAATTTGTTTTTTTTATTTTTACGAAATCAATGCACTCTAGGAAAAAACGCAACAGTAATTATTTGTGGCAAATTGAAGCTTGATTTCAGAAAATAGCGCGTTTCGAAGAAAATACAGTGCCGTACTATTTTAATTTGGAAAAATAATGCCACTAATCCCCTGTATCTCCGCCACTGGTGCACGTCAATTCTAAGTAAATACTTTGGAATGTGGACAATACTTAGGTAAAGCCACAGACCAAATTTTAGTTCCTTCCAGCTGACGGTTTTGAGGTTATTAAGAAAAATTGTATTTCATTTTTAAACTATATTTTTAATGAAGCCCTCGGTGGAAAAATTTTACATAGAAGACACCCCTTAAAATGCGGTCCTGTGTATGATGTTTCATTTTTGGTCACGACTTGTGAATCACGCTGTATGTTCAATTGTTCATCTAAACTTTCCCTCCTAAAATGAGCTAAGGAATCATATATCCTGTATTTTAGCCATCAATTAAATTACACCCTGTATATTAGTGTCCGACCTAAACTAGTATTTCAGCCGAAACCGAAATTTCGGTCTAATTCTGGTTTCGACCGAAACCGAAACTTCCAACTGAAGAATTTTCTTTAGATATGGGAGGTTGAGCGGTAAGATAGTAGTGTATCTCCAAGAAAAGACAAAGTCTTTCTCTATTAATATTAGTAATACCAATAGCAGTTTATTATTTATTATTATATATAAATCTATGTTATAATAATGTGTCTTTATTTTTGGGTTAAAAGTGCAAACAAAAAAACTCATTTGGTAGCGGAGGCGGCGTTCAACACCGTTGCTTCTATGCAAACCCCGTAAATAATACTATTCTATAAGGATAACCTAACACTAACAGATTAATAATAGTTGTAATTAAGACAACAGCAAAAATAAAACTATTGTAGCCTTTTCACATGGAGTTTGACTCTATTTCATAAGCTACTAAGTGAGAGCGAATTTTTTACTATATCTGACAATGAGTTGTACATTGTAGATACAACATAAGTAAATGACTTTTTAAACTTTTTAAATCCGAGTTTGGTATAGAGCATATGTAATATGTAATAATCCGTCTTTATCAAGCATTATTAAGACAGGTGAAGAGCGCTAAAACAGTACTACATGCATCTCTAAAAAGACAAAAATAGATAAAGTCTTTTTGTTTCCAACATTTTGTTAAAAAAGCAGACAATTAGACAAAAATAATGTATGACCTGATACACCAATACCTTAGCTTAGGCCGAAACCTGGTTTAATTTGAAGATTTCTATTGCACAAGTTTGTAAACACCGTTTAAATTTTTGTGGGTTGTATCTAACTTTAACTTTTGGAGGTTAAATATCGTCTAATACCTTTTTAGTCTTCAAAAATGGATTTTACTTGTCATGATGATATTTTAAACGATGATGTGGATAAGCCATAAGACCATAAACAACAACTATTTTCAAGAGTGAACTATAGTATTATTAAGAAATTAGGTTTGTACAGTTTTGAATATTTTGCCTGAAATTGAGCCTGAATTGGAATTCCCCAATGATTTGTGAATTATCTACCATCTTAATTACATAAAAAAGTACTTAGATTTCTGAAGGCTTACAAAACTCTAATTCAATGTTGGTGTAACATACGGTTAGAACATTGGACAGTCTGATATTACATGACATGAATATTAATTTTTCAATATATTTCCTAGCAAATTTGACCTTTGGTCTGAATAAATTCGCCCGGAGGCGCCTGAAAACATACGAACGCAGTTTCGGTTTCGGTTGCAGTTTTGGCGGGTTTTCTGCCGAAACTAAACCGAACTCTGCTTTTGGACCGAAACTGAATCGAAAGTTTGGTCGGACACTAGAATATATCAAGGTCGTGAATATTATAAACTTGTATTTTTTCGTTCGTTCCAGCAGTAGGTCCTTGAAGGTAGTAAAAAAGCTTTTGATCGTTCTAGGACGTGGTTGATTTTTTGGGAGAATTTCAACACTTGGAAAACTAATTTTTCCGTGTATCTTGTTAATTTTTGACATCATCCATCAACCATGGATACCCAGAAGATCTATCGTTCAGAATATTACATCTATGTAAGTTCCAGATTAACATATAACATAACATTTGTCCGGGATTCTATACAGGCTGTCCCAACAAAAATGGAAAGTAGTTTTATGAGCAAACTGGAAATTATATTTAAAATCCATTTATTATATAACATGTGGTTTCGAAATGACCAACATTGAGGGCTCGCAACTCCGCCTTTTGTGAAGATATTTAGACAAATTCAGCTAAAATATCTTTCGATCCATCCAAGGTATCTCAAAATGCAAAATGTATCTTTTCTCGGAACTTTCAAATGGTACCCTTTTTATTTCTTCAACGTTAAACAGTTTTTTTATATAAGGTTTATACAACTTTTTTCCAAGCGTTTTTACGTTACTGCTATAAATTTCAAGAAAAAAAAATCATCTTGCATTTTACCAGATCTGCTTAACATCGATGATAATAAAAATTTTGTGAACCAAGATTTATCGAAATAGACGTTTGACCAAATATCCAAACGGTTGGAAATCGAAACCATCTCTTATATGATTTCAAACTATGGCAGGAAGTTATGGAACACCTTGTATGTAAAAAAATATGCACTAGATTGCAATGAAAACAGATTTTTGACACCTTTTCCAGTTTGATCATAATGCTTCTTTCCATTTTTGTTGGGACAGCCTGTATATCAGGTAATGTTCGTAATATCTCAACGGATCCCGAGTAATATATGAAATTTGACCACCGGTAAATTTAATGAAAATTCACATAGTAATAAATTTGATCCATGTTCCAATGGGCAGGAATCCCTGCTAATATTATAAATGTGGAAGTGTGTATGTTCCGTTTTGACGCCAAAACGGCTAAACCGTTTTTGATTAATTTCAGCATAAATATAGATTATACCTTAGAGACGGACATAGGCTACATTTTCTTGTGAAACTCCACAACTACGGGGGTGAAGTAGGAATTCACAATTTTTAAGTTTCTGAAGAGACTTTAGAATATTTCAGCCTAAAATTAGGAGTATGTATTGTCTTCAATTTTATTTATTATTAACCAATAGTTACATAAATTACGTCCTCAAGATGGGTAGGAGGGAGTTGAATATTTACGGCTAAACTTCGCCCCAATAAAGACCAGTTATTATTATTATTATTATTATGTATTATTATAAAATCGGTGAACCATGTCTGTTTGTCTATAAAAAAATCATGTTATAGTTAAACGACACTTAAAACACTCTTCTCTACTGATTATAGGGCTGGCACTCCTTTTTAAAATAAACCCTTGTTTTTGGGTTTTTTTCACTTCAACTCGTTCTGGGTTTGCAGTCGGAAAAGATAGAAGTAATAAACAAAGTTTCATACATTTATATTAAGACTTAGTTACAACCAGTGTTTGAACATATTTCGTTCAATGTATTATTTTATTCAAACTTCGATTACAAACCTGGACACTGTAAGACAAATGTATATCATTTAATCATTAAACTGAATCAATTGTAAAACCCTACATAGCTGAAGCGGATTTACATACTTGAAATAAATACCAAGTCTCCATTTATTCTTCTGAACAGTTTTATCTAATCTTTGAAGTTTCACATGCGATTTCTGCTGATAATGAAAATTTTGTTCGCCCTGTATATTCGGTTTCTTACAAACAACCAAAGGATAAAATTCTTAGAATAGTCTTTTGATTTTTTGATGAGACTATACCTTGTATACTTTGTATTCAACCCTTTTCGGTTCACATGATTGTACTTCGCACTCAGATTTCCAAAAAACATCTCGAGACTTAATAGCCGTACCCTCGTATATGAATATATTTCAGTTCTTGATATTTGGGTAATTTAAAACATTATCTGCAGTTACCGTTTTAGAGAACCTGTTCTTGAGATTAAAATCATAAGTTGCTTTAAATTTGAACACATATTTTTCGAGGTTCAGTAATACCATGGACTCTATTTGGTTGTGCATCGAAAATGTTAAGCTGTGATAGTGATATTTTAAGACAGTTTTTTGGAAAAGACCATTATGGGTTTTACAATGGATTTTTCTTCGCATTCGTATGTATATGTTTGAACTAAGGTAGAAGAAATGCTTTACATTTTTATATCATTGCCATTGTATTGACACACGTTTTTTTTGCAAAGCTTCAACGCAAACTACCGTGATATTCCTGAGATAGAACATTTATACAGGGTGGCCCAACGAAGAGGTCGCACCCCCATTTGTGACTCTTCTGGTATATTTTGGGAAAAACGCTCGGTCAAGTCAATTTTGATTTATAGGGAGACATATTTTCATCTATAGCCGTACAATACAGGGTGATTCAAAAATAACATATTGCGATTTTTAAATGGAAACCCCCGTTTTTTTCAGTTTTTACATTCTCCATGCTGTTTTTAGTAACTTTTGTATAATAAAGTTTATACCTATCTTCAATCGTTGCGAAGCTATTTGAGCTTATAATAAAATTCGACTAACTTAATACTGATAATGAAACGCACGCAAAAAATAATAATGATGGATACTAGCAAGAACGTTCAGCATCACTCAGTGTCATCGTATGTCATAGAAAAACTTTGTCTTTCATTTCAAATTGTTAAGTTGCTTACCTAGTTGTGATAAATATTGAACAATGACCTATTCAATTCAAGAAAAGGTAGAAATAACAAAACCGTATTACCAAAATGGGTGCATTGCAAGAGCTACTGCCCGGTTGTTTAATCCGTTACATCCAGACTAAAATATTAACGATAAGTATGTGGCTAAGTTGATAAGAAAGTTTGAAGAAATTGGATCTGTGTCTAATATTCGCCGTAATCGCGATCGACAAAAAATAGAAGTGAAGCCGCAGAATTAGCAGTTTTGGGACACGTAGCACTTGACAACACCTAAAGTACTCGTGGACTGGCTACCTGTGCAGTATTTACAGGCTCAACAGTGCAAAGAATTTTGAAAGACAATAAGTTTCACCCGTACTTGTAAAACTTGTACCTGAGCTTAATGAAGACGAGAACTGGAGTTTTGCTTATTAATGTCCCAACGTTTAATCAACAATGCAAATCTATTATTTAATATTTGTTTCTAGGATAAGTGTACGTTCTATTTATATGTGGTTGATATTGGAGTGACTCGAATCCACATTTCACCGTTGAAAATACGTAAAGGCGTATCTAGTTTTTAAAGATTTTTCAGGAGAGCGTTTTAAAGAAATGTGGGTCCAAAATTACTACCCTTAGAAGATTTGTTTTTGGCAGTTATTTTATACAAAGTAAGACTAATAAGATACACGACCCAAATTTTAGATACGTTTCTGCAAAGACATTTTCTAATATTTTTTTTTAAGATACGCCTTTACGTTCCGTGTTTAACAATTGTTTTTGTATCTACTAAGTAGATTCTACTTACAAGGTACGCCCTTAATTGATTGTATAGAAAGCAGGTTAAAAGGCTTGGATCTTATACAAAATAATGCATCTCAAAAACATCATGTTTATTTATTCTAAAAAATGCAGCTAGTGGCCATTAGAATCCCACATGTTTTAGCTAAAGCAAAACAAAGTAATCACAACAGCTTCAAACAGCTTTGAAAATATTCTCAAACAAGTTTACAAAACAAGAACTACTATACTAGTAGGATAATAACACAGAAAGTCTTCAAAATAAATACTAAGATGCGGATATACAATAAGTCATCCAAACGAAACTGAACACAGAAAAGGTGGAAAACTGCAAATAAAAAATTTATTCACTTGTATGGGGTAAATTTGTATAAAATTGGACGTGCTTTGGTAAATTTATTAACAGGGTACGAGTATCCCCAGTACTTAGCGCATTAAAATTTTATATTTTTCTAGAGATATTGGACGAAGTTCCTTATTCAACCGATTAATAGTTGTGTTTTGGAAAAGTGCAGGTGTCCGCTTTAAGGACATGGCCCTATAATTTTTATCTGTATGATCGACTTTGAAAAATAGTTTGAAGGGATTCTTTTTGGTTACCATGAATTCACAAATATCGGTCCACTTAAACTGATTGCCGTCCTCGTCAACCCGAATTGAACTCAATCTAAGGTTCTCGCTAAATTTTTTGAAATCTAGGAAATCATTGAATTTCAACGAACAAATTTTTGTGATCGTCGCGCAAGGCAAAAAGTCTCGGAGATCCGCCTTTCAAAGATTTGTATTAAAGGCGTATCTTGAGACGCGTCTTCACGTCCTAATTTATTTTTTTCAACGCCCTTTACTTTTTATTTCACATCTAGCGAACAGTGCGTTTTTGAGATTCGCCTTCACGTCACGGCTTGAAGCACGTTCCAATATGTGCATTGGCGTATCTATCCAATTTTCACCGAATCTCGAGATACGCCTTTACGTATTATCAACGGGCGATTTGTTTCGAGAGGTACACTCGCAATATCCTGAATAAATAAATGGATGGGCCGGCATTTTTGGGCAGCATATTGTAGGACCTTTCTTTATTCGTGGAAACTTGACGGGCGAGACGTACTTGGACATTTTAGAAAATACAATAGAGCCACGAATTACCGAAATAAAATGGCATTAATTATAATGAAAATCACATTCATTTCCAACAAGATAGTGCACCGCCGCACTACATATGTTGGTCCCGTACTACAGTTTTGGGACGCCCATTTCCCGAATCAGTGGATCGGCAGACGAGGGCCCATCGAATGTCCGCCGAGATTTCCGGACCAAAGCCCTATAGATAACTTTCCTTGGGGGCATTTGAACAGTAAAGTTTTTAGTAAGAAGCCAGATTCCATTCAAGATCTTCGTCAACGGATTATGGCTGAATGTAGACAAATAACTCAAGACATGCTAATGTGAGGAATACAACATAATCTTTATTATTGCATGGAGGTAAATGGACACCACTTTTCAGCACTTATTACGACATTGACCCGGTTGTTATGTTTTAATCAAAATGTTCAAAACGGGTGTTTTAAACACTGTTTTTTGGCGTTTGTGAACTATTCATGTTTTTTTATATTTTTTAAGCATGATTAAAATTGATTTTATTTTGCAAAATGAAACTAAAAGCGCCATAGGTTAAAACACATAGGTACTAAAAATATACTTTATTTTTTATTAATTAATCAAACATGAAACTAGGGATCTAATAGTAGTGGGAAAAAATCTGTTTCTTAACGAACAAGTGAACTTAATAAACTGCATTGAACTCTAATACTAGTACACTACAAGCAGCAGAATAATCATATAATATATGATATGACTATGTATTTACTCGTATAATAACATTAAATAAGTTACTTAACAAATTTCTATAAAAGTATACAACCCATCTTGTTTAACAAAAAATCCTTAAATCCATATTTTTAAAATATGAGATCATGGAAAATGTACATAGAATAAATTTTTAGTTTTTACTACTTTTTACGGAACTCCAAGTAAAAAAATTTAATAATCTACTTTTCCACGCTTTGATTTATGTATTTTAAATACTGTGACTAATTTTGCCGCTTTTTCTGTACCCAACTTATTACGAAGTTTGGTGTGAATTATCCCAAATGAGGAAAAAATACGCTCAAGCCCAGCAGATGAAGCAGCTGCTGTATGAAGCTGCTGAACTAGGTCAACTGTAACTTCATTTAAGTTATCTTTCAAGGACTTCCACCAAACAAGTGGTGTGAGGCCTTTCAAATTGTCTTGAAATAAATAATCCTTAAATGGTGATGCCTGATACCTTAAAATAAAAAGCAACGTTTCAGGATAATAACGAGCGGCATACTCAAGACGTTCTTCGCGTTGCTCTAGATTCAATTTAAGTCCTTGGAATCGATGATCTAGTATATTTGCCAGATAGTGTTCTGGAAACATAGCCATATGAAGTCTTTTGCAAAATGATTTCTATCTGAATCAGTGCAATTTTCATTTTCTTTGAAAAAAGCAAATAGGTCTATCCAAATTTCTGTGCATTCGCTAATTGTACAGGTATCTCGTTGAATCTTATCTAGGGCAATTGCTATTTGTTTTAACTTTGCTAAATAGTCCTGGGCATTTATGTTTAAATTTAAATCATTAATGTTTTCCGAGAAATAAATATCAATAGCAGCTCGGTTTTATGAACAAGTTTTTGATAATATGTGCCAGTCCTCTAGATAAGATTTAATAAAGTCAGCTAAAGTGTTCCATTTAACATCTTGTGGCATCACAAGAGCTTTTCGGCCAGATATTTTATATTTGCCTGCTGCGAAATGTACATTTCTAAAGTACTTTATTATTTTCTTTTATGTGTTATTTCATAGTGGGCACCTGAACATCTTGAGCAAATAAATTTAAAATGTGTGCAGAACTCCCATAAGTAAGTATATCAGCTAGACCTGCTCCATCGCATTTTGCTAGTTCTGCACGCATCTTAGCCATATTTGCAACATTATCTGTCACAACACTTCCGACAGTTCAAATATAATCTGTGTAACAACCCGTTATAGCCTCCACTGATAAATTTAACAAGTATTCAGAAGTATGACTTTTGTCGTCAGTGTCAACAGTGTCAATTAGATATACCTTACCTTCTTGAATATCTTTTACGGACACACACTTTGAATCATTTATAATATTGCTCCAACCATCAACAGACATGCATACTGATTTATTACCTAATTCTTTTTTTATTTCTACTTGTAAAGTGGTGTATACGTTACTAAGGAGTTCGTTTCCTACTTGCTGACGATTAGGTGGCCGATATCCTGGACGCAACATCTCCATTAACCGCTTAAACTCGGGGTGTTCCACTGCTCTAAAGGCACTGTTTGTGGCATAAACAAAACGTGCTACTTGGATATCAATTTTTTTCTTCTCGCTACATGTTGTTTTGACAACGAATGAATCTAGTCGCGATTTTATTTGGAAATCGTCTTTATCTCCTTGTCTTCTCGTCAATAGCGAAAAACTGTATGACGCTGGACTGGAA
Organism: Acanthoscelides obtectus; assembly: GCA_963669975.1. NCBI lineage: Eukaryota > Metazoa > Arthropoda > Insecta > Coleoptera > Chrysomelidae > Acanthoscelides > Acanthoscelides obtectus. The sequence continues at coordinate 24,888,466 of CAVLJG010000002.1, forward strand.
GCACTAATACGAGGGATGTCTTTTAAGTTTTGCATATGGAAATAAAACAACACGGTAGGCAGTTTTCAATGATTTTATTGTTTTTCGAAGTATCCTCCACGAAGATTAATACACATCTGCATGCGCTCGAACCAATTTTCGAAGCACTTACTCCACTCGTTTGCTGGCAGATCCAAAACGGCATTTTTGAATGCGTCAACTGCTTCTTCTGGTGACTGGAACCTTTGACCACGCAGTCTGTTTTTAATTTTCGGGAAAGTAAAGAAATCGTTAGGACTCAGATCGGGACTATATGGAGGATGGTCCAATAATTCCACGTTCTCTTCCGTTAAATACTGCCGTGTTTTTTGGGCTGTGTGCGAGCTTCCATTGTCTTGGTGGAGGATGATTCTTCTTTCAGGGTTTTCGCGAGCATCTTTTTCGAAACACTTCGAGAACGGATGACTTTTGTTGGCTTTTCTTCACCTTGGAACAGCCGACTGTCGTTTATGTTCTGGTTCATAACAGTAATTCCACGACTCATCACCACTAACAATGCTGTACACATTTTTTGAGTTTCCGGAATTGAAACGGTCAAGCGTTTTTTGACACCAATTAACCCTGGCTGCTTTCTGCTCCAACGAGAAACTAATTTTCTTACTCCTAATTCTTCATGTAAAATTTTTTGAATTGAGATCTTTGAGATCTTCAAGGACGCCTCAATCTCGCGATATGTCACATGTCTATCTTCATTGATGAGTTTGCGCACAGCATCGACGTTTTCCTGGGTGACTGCCGTTTTTGGTGCACCACCCTGTGATCGTCGCTAAGACTCACCCGTCCACGTTTGAATTCTCCATACCAACGGGAAATTGTCGACTGATGTGGCGCTTCGTTGCCGAAAACAGACAGTAACTCAGCAAGGCATTCTTGTTGCGATAATTGTCTCTGAAAGTTGTAATAAATTATGGCGCGAAAATGTTCTCGGTTGAGTTCCATTTTTCTAATGATTTGGTTACACTTAATATGCTTGCGCATTCTAGCCATCAGTGGCCTATATCCATATTGCAGGTTGAACATTTTGCTCTTTATTTATTTTCGAGCCAGCTTTGGCATCAGTCTCCTTAAAATATTTCCACACGGGATCCTTTCTCCTCCCTGTCATTGCCTTTCTTTTTTTGCCGATCTTTAATGCACAAAAAACAAAATACACCACCACGCTAGGACTTCGCACATTTGACTGCTGGAGACTGCAACGCGAAAAATTACCCAAAAGCAAACGGTACTTCCCCGACGTCAGTTTTTAAATTAGAGATGTGCTTTGATAGAGCTGAATCAAAAATAGTAATAACACTTTCAAGGAACTTCATTAACGTTGCTAGATTATATAGGCAATGGTTTTTTGATTTTTTGTTACTGTTTTAAACACGTATTTACGGTGTTTTCAGCAAAATTTGAATGTTTTACACAAAAAAAGTTTTAAACGAAAAAAAATGATTTTTGTGTTTTTTTAAAAACGTTTTTTTTTTTCAACCCTGACATTGACGTACCTCTTTATAGCAATCTAATTTTTACTTCCAACTGTAATATTGCAAACTTTAACTTGATTTTTGTTTTTTTTTGATACTCGAAGACTTGTTTTTAGTTTTAAAGCCTTGTTTTTATGGGAACTGTATTGATTATTATTTATTTATTTTTTTATTATTTATTATACGATACAATCCCTTATTATCACAATTTCTAAAATTTTGTTATAAACTCAACTAGGTTCGCAACGATTGAAGATAGGTATAAACTTAATTATACAAAAGTTACTAAAAACCTCATTGGGATCTAAAAATTGAAAAATGGGGGTTTTCATTTACAAATCTAAAGTGTAACGCGATATCTTATTTTTGGATCACCCTGTATTGTACGGCTATAGATGAAAAGACGTCCCACTAGAAATCAAAATTCACGCATCCGAGCGTTTTTCTCAAAATGTACCAGGAGAATCACAAATGGGAGTGCGACCTTTTTTGTTGGACCACCCTGTATTTTTGTGAGAAACGTTATTTCAATTTTCATATGAAAGACTTATGAAAATGCTTGAAGAACTCATATGAACCTTGAGAAGCATTAAACGACACTGCGTTAGTTAAAAAAATCACCTTCTAGTTTTTGAAATTTTTGAAATACAGTAGTGGACAAAAGTATATAGACAAACTAATATTGTGCTGTATTTCTTTTTTAACTTGTTTTATTAATACACCAACCTGTATACATAATTCGTTATTGCATAATACTCACTTATACATAAATAAATTCATTAGACTCCCTTCAATAAAAAATTAATTGAAAAAAAACTGGAACTATGAAGGACAAAAATATATAGACAAAGCAAAACAATTATAGAAAAAAGAAGCAAAGTTCATTGAATTATAGAACACCAACCATGTTTGTGTTAATATTTTGTAGCATAACCATTATTATCAATCACCGCCTGGCATCGTCTCGGCATAGACTGTAGAAGTTTCTTGATATAAGATTAACTTTTATCTGTGAAGGCCATTTGAGAACTGGTATTTTTTCATCCAGAAAGAATTTCTTTCCGAGATTTGAAGTGTGCTTCGGGTCATTATCTTGATGGAAGATTGATCTTAAGGGCATATTATCTACCATATAGGGTAACATGACATGCTTTAGTATGTCTGTGTATGCAAACTTATCCATAATGCCATCCATCCTATGTAAATGTTCAATCCCAAACACCGAAAAGCACCCCCAGACCATAACAGACCCGCCTCCATGTTTGACAGTGGGCAAAGTGTACTTGGGGCTCAATCTTTGTCCACTAGGACGTCTAACGTAATGAACACCATCTGATCCAAACATATTGAACTTGGATTCGCCACTGAAACATATCCTCTTCCAGTCACAGATGCTCCAATCAAGATGCAACCGTGCAAATTGTAATCGGTTCTTACGGTTTTTCCTCGAGATTAGCGGCTTCTTACGCGGGCGACGTGCAAATAACTTCAAATCATTTAATCTTCTATTTATAGTTTTCGTAGAAACAGTGACAATTCCTTTTGTCTCGATTTCGGCTTTTATTTGTCTTGGGGTTTTAAACGGATCTTTGGACGACACTACTTTTATTAATCTAACTGATCTAGCATTTAGTTTTCTAGGCCGACTACTTCTCTTAGAGGCTTCCAAGATACCTTTTTGTTTATATTTGTTCAATATTGCCCAAACTGCTTTACGCTTCAGCTTCAAATTTTGGCAATGTCGACTTGACGTTGACCATCTTTGTATAACTCAATGATCTTAGTTTTCACATCGAAATAAATTTCTGGACCACGCGGCATGGTCGTAAAATCACTCAACTTATTCCATAATACTTAATGAACACAAACTAATCCTCTTCTGACACGAAACTGTACTAAACTAATGTTGAAAAGAATTTGTTCAGTTTTTCTAGTAATAACGCATTTGTTTATGGAGCAATGAAGTATGAATTCGTTTTCGGTATTTAGGTAAATATTTATATTTGTCTATATACTTTTGTCCATTACTGTGCATAGCTCGAGGGTTGAAAACTTTTCACATTATTTCAGTCTGTATAAAAAATTATTGTTAACCGTATGAAACTAGAGAAGCGTTCAAATGTTACTGCACAATTGGAAGTTAATCATTTACCTAATTTTCGAAATATTTGCCTGGAAAGCTGATACATCGACAGTTTCTGCTGTATATGAACCAAAAAAGTGTTAAAATTATATATTATGTAAACTTTGGATCAATGCTTAGGTATGGACTTATTTTCTGGGGTAGTGGACGATTTGCGAAAAATTTCATTCCAACAGTCGCGCTAGTTCTACCTTATTTCAATACAGACTATCTACATCTTTCAGCTCGTTCCATCGTTTTAGTTTTTTTTTACTAAAGGAAATGCGTTGATGTATATTGTATGGATGTCTTTTTTTAAGAAATCGATACCCGATGACGATCACATTCAAAAGGAAGAAAACGTTTCGCCTGCCGGCGAAACCAGTAAACCTCAAATTGGACAGGACTTGCAGACTAAGCAAACTAAGAAAGTAAATGTTAGTATTGTGCTCCAAACAATCTTTTTTCTTTCAAAAATCATCTAGTGCTTCTTTACATATGTTTTTGGGTACTAAATTTTTTGTTTAGCGACTTAATTTTCTCATATTCACATACTCCTAAAACATAGAACTGATAGTGGATCGTTTTTAAGATACAGAGTGTCTATTTTTTTAAAATATCTATCGATTTCTCTTTAAAATCTCATTGATATCTCAGTTGCATTTATTGAAATTTGTCAAATCTTCACGTCTGCAGATGTTGCGTTGAAAACTTAGATCAAAATAAATGAGAAAAACGCCTGAACGGAAAAAATAACCGAGTTAAATCCTGCGACCTGGGTGGCCATGACAAATTGTGGTAATAATTTTTGTAGATAAAATTTGCGGCGATACTGTTTTGGAGCCTGAGATTGACTCAATTTTTAAGTTGATTGCATCTATCTTGTATTTTAAACCTGCATCAGCACTTTTCTTTTTATTTTATTATCTGATTGCTTTTTAAAAGCAAGGTTCGTAAAATTTAACAATCATGTACCATAATAATAACAATAATTGTAACAAGTATGTTTTACTATAGATTGGGAGCAGAAAAGTTTTGTGACCATACGCTCGTATAAAAATAGTAAGATAAATATTGAGAAATGGCTGAATTTTGGACAAAACTGCAAACCTTGGACTTTTAAAGACAAATCAAGTACTAGTCTAATCATATTAGACGAAACTACCGGTGGTTTGCGAAATAAAAGTCTGGTTTTATTGATTCACGTTGTTCAAGTGGGTATTTTAAACATGGACGCATAAAATGGGTACATCAATTTTTGCGGGAAAACTGTTTATTTGACTACAAAGAATGAGAAAATCCGTTTTTAGGGATTCAATCGAAAGTGTTAGCAGGAACGAAAACAAAAACCTAATAAGATTTTTATGAGGTCTACAAAATGAGACCACACGTAAAAAGATCCGACTAATAGTAAATAAGTTATGGCCGAAAACCGAGGCAAAATGGAGGTTTTGGCACTTGAAATTTTTCATATTCGTAGGCTTTATACTTCTAAATAACCACAACAAAGTTTATGGGTGAAGTAGTTTTTGAGTATTTCTAATTGTTTATCCCAAAACACCTGTCTTCCGGCCATCACTACTAGTTTACTGAGCAGTATACAGGATTCGTTCAAAGGGCATCTCATAGAAAAATGCACGAATTTACCTTGCCGACGTGGATTACAAACTACACCGAAACATAACTTATTTTTATGTGAAAAACGAAGGGTTGCGTTTTTTTCTTCTAAACAAATTCAAACATTTCGTCTATGTGAGTAAGTGAACTGATTCGCTGCGATATTCAGAAAACATAAGTTATTATACACATTTTAAAACAAAGCGGATGTGTCTATCACCTTTTGTTACGAAGAAAACATTTTTTTCAAGATTTCTTCATTCTCTTGTGTATACATTTTAGAGCTGAAATTTTTACACGGTCACAGATGAGCCTTTATAAAAAATATATTCCATACTCAAATGCACCGAACTGTATATAAAGGTAGCTCGCAAACTGAAGTCACGATTATGTTTCAAACTGTCTTAGACTAGCTACTATCTTGCTCAGTAAACTAGTAGTGATGGCAGGAAGACAGGTGTTTTGGGACAAACAATTAAAAATTCTCAAAAACTACTTGACCAATCGACTTCGATTTTGTTGTGGTTATGCAGAAGTATAAAGTCTACGGATTTGAAGAATTTCAAGTAACTGCGTGAAATTATCCTCGCATTAGCAAGTGCCAAAACCTGCATTTTGAGTCGGTTTTCGGTCATAACTTTTTTACTACTTAGTAGTCGGATCTTTTTACGCGTGGTCTCATTTTGCCGATAATTTCAATTGAATCCCAAAAACACGTTTTCTCATTCTTTGATGTCGAATAAAAAGTTTTCCCACAAAAATTGGTGTAGCCATTTTATACGTCCATGTCTAAAGTACCCCCTAAAATAACCTGCATCAATAAAACCCGACTTTACAATTATTTAGGAAAAATTTGCTAATATTAGACTATACTGAAATAAAAGGAAAATGTTAATGTAAGCTTAAAATGCATAGTTCTACTAACTTTCGGCAGTTCAAAAGACGGATTAACAAAATTTTCTTTGGATCTTCATAGCGGCCACTCCTAGCATTTAGGCTTCTGCCTGTGGTATAAAAAAAGGTTCTTACCTATTTATTTTCAAAGCTGAAAGACCCTGATCCTTTCAAAAAATTTTAACTAAATTGGCTGAAGAGAACTGTAGTAATAGTTTGACACTATATCTTGAAAACAAAAAATTATCTACCTATGTTTACATGGATTTTTTTACTTACGAGGGTTGTCTCAAAAATAAGGTTCCTAACATCGTATCTTTGCCGCGCGTGATGCTGAGTCTGGCAACAACGTCGTGTTTGTCGGCACCCCCACCACCGATCCCAACAAGAAGCGCCTATTTGCGATGCTTAGCACCGACTCGACAATGGGGCCCGTCATCGCCGTCACCGCCAGGTGTGAAATTCGTGTGGTCATCCGATTTTTGCACGCAAAAACGTTACCACCCACAGAAATTCATCGCCACTTGAGTGAAGTATACAGGGTGTTTCACAACTTATCCGATAAATTTGACCACATAAGCACTGTTACGAAAGAAGTTGATTTCTCAAAAAAAAAATGTCATAAAAGCCCTACAGAAATTAAGTTATAAACCTGAGTTTCAATAATAAATTGAAAAATAAATATCTTTATTTTGCGTTCATCGTCGTGATATTAGAACACGCATTGATAACTTATTGTAGCAAATGTTGTACCAAACAACTGACTAAAAGAAAATACAAGGATTTTTTTTCCATACTGATAAGAACGTGTAAGGTTTAATGGGTATCGTGGGTGATCTGAATGAAGAAAGGTCAATTTTTGTGAAGTTAAATAAGAAAGTATTTTGAGAGTTTATGTTTTTAGTTATTTATTAATAAAAATGGCACATGTATACACTAATAAGAAGTTAGAGGACATTGTTTTAGCGTACCGAGAAGCAGGGCAAAATTCGCGAGCGGCTTCTCGTTTACATGCACACCGATTTCCGAATAGGCCCATACCACATCACGAAACATTTAGTTCAATTGTTTTACGTGCACGTGCTAGTAGAGATTTGCGCCCCAGACGTGGAGTGGATGGGGGTCGGGTTCACCCACAATGCGTTTTAAATAAACCGCTAAGTAAGCATCTCTATAATATAAGACTAAAGGCCTATACATACTCAGCCGTGACTTGACAGTGCTGTGACCGGCACGTGATCCGCCCGGCGAAACTGAAAACATTCTTCCTTGAATTTGGATGAACTAATTCACACTAGACCGGCACGTGGAAGTGGCTGTGTTCTCAGTGCCCTAGACGACGCCGTACCGTGATCATAGCATTGTTTTGAAACTATATTTTTCGATTTTCACGGCCGTGTTTTTATGTAATTTCGTGAATATTGTGGTATAATTGGTCAAAAACATGAATGATGAAAAACTAATTGAATTTGTACGCGCACAACCCGTGCTGTAGAAACAGTCAAATTCAAAATACATGGACTTCCGTTTTCTTCTCGTTTCTTCTTCTTCTTCCGTAGGTGGTAGACGGTCTCTGACAGTCCAACGCGGAGGTACCACCCGGCAGATCTCCTAGGCGGGGCCAGAATGTGTGCATGTTGCATGCACACGTGTTCCCTCGCCAGTCCCTGTGGCGTCCCCTCTTTCCCCTGTGTTTCCCCCTATAGCACCACGGTACCCCATAGGTGTTTAGGCCTTAGACTTTCGTGGATATTGTCGAAGAAAAGCCGGCAATAAGCACAAGGCAGTTAGCCCAACAGGTCCCAGAAGTGTCACATGCAACAGCGTGGCGCATATTACATGACGCCCAACTGTACCCTTATCACGTCCAGACAGTCCAGGCGTTGCTACCTACAGACTACCTCCTAAGAGTAAGATTTTGACTAGTTGTTGCAAGAAAATGCTCGAAATGGCCTTTTTCCAGCTGATATTTTGGCGACCGATGTAGCCATTTTGACTCGTAATGGGATAACCAATCTTCATAATACACACGTTTGGTGCTTTGAGAATCCTCACACAGTGGTCCAGACACACTTCCAACATCGTTTTTCTTTAAACGTGTTGTTAGGTATTGTCGATAAACGTCTAATTGGACCGTTCATATTGCCAGATCGGATGAATGGTCACCAGTATTTGGAATTTCTTCGGAATGATTTGCCGGTCCTTCTTGAAGATGTGTCATTGGCGGACCGAGCACGGCTGTGGTTTCTGCACGATGGGGCACCTCCGCATTTTCGTTTAGAAGTTCGTGATTTTTTGAATCCAGATACGCTGGTTCACAAGGGGTGGACCAATTGCATGGCCTCCTCGGTCTCCCGATCTAAATTCTCTGGACTTCTTTTTATGGGGATACTTGAAAAGCGAGGCTTCAGGCACAGCAGTAACGAGGTGTATTTGAATTAGCGCGCCGAAATTGTATTAGACGCTTCCAAGCTTGCATTGCCGTCAATGGAAACAATTTTGAACAGCTTTTATAAGTAAGTGAACTGTTAAACTGTATTATTTTATTATCTCGATTTCTGTACGACTTTTATTACATTTTTTTTTGAGAAATCAACTTCTTTCGTAACAATGCATATGTGGTTAAAATTTGTCGGATAAGTTGTGAAAGTTGAAAGCGGAAGGCCGAGGAGGTTATGGAGAAGATTGATCAAATCTTGCTCGAAGGTCGGCGAATCACAATCCGGGAATAGGCGGTTGCAATTCCTGAGGCTTCTGAAAACGCTGAGACGGGCAATCCAAAATAGTCGTAGGGAAAAACTTACCAAAGCGTAAGACTGCACCGCAACGATGCGCATCCTCATGTCTCACAACAAACGAAGGACTTAATCGAGCGATTTGGCTGGTAAGTCATTGCCCATCCCCTGGCAGCCCTGACGTAGCGTTTCCGAAATTGAAGGAGCACCTAGGTGCTTTCTAAACGGGTTGGCGGCGGACTTCCTTGAGGCGGGAGTGCAAAAGTGAATTTCACGTCTAAAAAATGCGTAGAAAAAAATGGCAACTATGGAGAATAAAATCGACGTTTCCAATGGTGAATTCGTTTTTTCAAATTAAAAATTCTTTGTGATTGAAAAAAATGTGAGAACCTTATTTTTGAAACAACACTCGTAGAATCGCCTAAAAAGCTACATTTCGAAATTTACCCACCTACTTTAATAATTCCGACTATAATATTCACTGAATTGTTCGTACATACATTAGATTTAATGTTTCGTGTATCTTTTTCAAGATACCTACGCCTGGTGTGAAAAAACCTATACCTATACGAAAAGAAGAAAAAAAGGTTTCGCTCGATGATGGAGTCGATAAGACTAAGTCCGGACATGTTTTGACTGAACTAGCGGAATCTAAGAAAGCTCATGTTAGTATATTCCACAAAAGTTCTGATTTACTTCAATATTGGGTTACGCTGAATACTTAAATTTACTGCAAATTAAATTAGAATTTTCGTAATAATAATGAGCATTTGAATTTCCAATTTAACTAAACTACGAGCCCCTTCCCACTTCAGTTGGCCCACTTCAAGATTTGTACCAAAATATGCCTTTATAAACTAAACATAACGAAACTATTTACTTCTAAAACAATTTATTATTTTCTCAAAAACGTTTTAGATACACTCTAGTCGTAAAAAATACATATTTGAAATCACTTAGACCTATAACTAATAGAACATCTGAACAAATAAACAATGTGCGAATAAATGCGCGAAGTTAACAAAGCAACAATTGAAAGATTACCATTGGGTAACATCACCTTTATTTTTTATTACGGCTGAAATTCTTTGGATAATAGTGTTAACCACGTTTTGCCAAAATTTGGTGTAAAACAATCCCATATTTCTTGAAGCTTTTGTCTCAGTTCGGTGATTGTACGTGCAGGATGTTGTCGTAGAACCTTTTTCATCTCGTGCCACAAAGTTTCAATAGGTGACAAATCTGGACTGCTAGAAACACATTTCAAAAGTGATACATTATTTTCTTCCATCCATTTTATAGCATTTTTTGAGGTATGGCACGCTGCACCGTCTTGCTGAAACACAAAATCTTGGCCGGATATTAAACATTCTTCCATCACTGGTAAAAGCGATTCTTCTAAAATTGCCAAATATTTGTTTGTATCCACATTTCCATCAATAAAATGAAGTTTTCCTACTCCTGTTGATGACATACTGCCCCAGACCATAATGGATGCTGGAAATTTCACTTTTCTCTTCAAACAGTGCGACTGTCAGCAACACAAACTTCGAATCGGGCCTCATCACTCCATTGTATTGCACACCATTGTTTAGGTGTGCATTGTCTATGTTCTTTAGCCTATCTAAGCCGATTTTTCTTTTGCAGTGGAGTTAATAGTGGCTTTTCTTTGGCCTATAAACAAGTTGTGCAACTTTAGGCTTTTTACTACACTTTTTTTTATAAGAAAGTGCTAAATCCCAGTTTATGGGCCTCTCTATGAGTTGTGGACCTCGAAATTCTCCTTCCAAGAGCGTCACTCCACAGAGCACTTAATTGTAAATAATTGGCACGCCTGTTTTTCACGATTATTCTTCTTAATGCTCTTCGGTCAGCATTTGTGATATTACTTTTTTTCACATATCGTGGCTTAATATTAACTGAACCAGTTACGTTATATCTTCTAACAATATTTCTCACACTGTACCGCGATAAGTCTAACAGTTGCAATTTCTGAATTTGGTTTCCCAGAATCAAAAAATTTAAATATCAGTAACCGAATTTTCTCACTGATAGCCTTTCCTCTACCCATTTTGAAAACCTTAACTACCCAAAATTATTTTAAACGTATTCTTACAGCTGCGATTAATAAAAACAATTGTCATGGCTTTTATTTTTCACAGCCACCCTTGCGTTATAGACTTATTTTGCATTGAAATGAAAATAGGTTGATATGCTGTAATTGCAACATGTGTTATTTTTATGCTGCAAATTTGATTAGGGAGTGATAAAGTTGGTGTTTTCTACTATCTATTATCAAAATATTCATTGTTAATATTTTAAACCTATAACACCCTGCTACATTTTTATTACTTGTGTTTGATAAGAAAAAAACTAAGATTTCAATAGTTGGGCCAACTGAAGTGGGAAGGGGCTCGTATGATAAGCAACGAAGTTTATTTGGAGAGTATTAGATACAACTTGAAGGGTACAGGGGCAAAATATGGAATGTCACAAAGACCAAGTTTTGTGTAATTAACATTAACATTTTAATATTTGAGAGTAAATTACTTTTTTAATTATCAATTCATTCTACAAGTAGTTAATAGGAACTTAAGTTTACGTTATAAGGCTTAGTTTTAGGCACATGTAAAACTTATGCAGAGATAACTATACTAAGTGACATATAAATCCGAACACCCAGTTTAAATGGTTTTATTTTAATAAAATTTTGTATAAGTACTTAATGAAGCATAATAAGTTAATGATAAAAATTTCAAAATGATTGCACTGCTTTAAAGCCCTTTGACCTTTAATAATGTGTGGATGCACCCTGATGTGCTACGCATTATCCAACGCGCCTAGGCATGCTTCTGATCAGGTGGTCAATGTCCTCCTGTGGTATCTTATTCCAGGCAACCACCAACTCATCTCGAAGTGCTTCTAGAGTCTGAGGAGGACGTTGCAAATTGAGCAATCTCCTACCCATCATATCCCACACGTGCTCAATTGGGGATAAGTCGGGAGATCTTGGTGGCCATGGTGACAATGTGACATCATTATGTTGAAAGAAGTCTATTGTGACTCTTGCAACATGTGGTCGGGCATTATCTTGTTGGAAAGTTGGATCTGCCAGGGTGTCAAGATAGGGTAAAAGATGGGGTTCTAGAACTTCGTGGATATAACGCTGCGCGTTCACGATACCTCTGATGAAGATTAAAGGTGACCTGGAACCATAAGCTATAGCACCCCAAACCATAACTCCAACAGTGAGATGAACATGTCTTTAAACAAAAAACTGTGGATTCCTCCTTTCACCACGTCGCCCTCTAACCCTGGCACGACCATCGTGCATGCCTAAACAAAATCGAGACTCGTCACTAAAGACAATACTGTTCCATTCCTGATCCCAAAGTGACCGTTGTCTGCACCACTCAAGGCGATTACGTCGGTGTTCTCGAGTTAAAGGGAGGACCCAGTGTGGCCGGTATGAAAACAAGCCAAAACTTCTCATTCGTCGGTAAACACTTCGCATGCCAATAGGTCTTCCGTGTTCTGCAAACCATTCATTTGCAATGGACCTGGTAGTGGAGAAACGGTCCCTTAAGGCCAATAATCTTAGGCGGCGATCTTCACGGTCTGTTGTTCTACGGCGGCGTCCAGTGCCCCTTGCTCTTTGCGTACGGCCTTCTCGAAGCCATGCCTGACAACACCTAACCACAGTGTCTACACTTCTTTGCACTCTAACTGCAATTGCCCGAAAAGAAAGTCCAGCTTCCCGAAGTCCCACTATACGGCCCCTATCAAACTCACTAAGTTGACGAAATCGTACAGGTCTCCGAACTCTAGGCATCGTAACCGATCGTAAAGGATGTCAAGAACCAAAATCCGCCAACGTTGATTCTTTACTGCGGCTGAAATATTCATTTTTACAGCGTTAGTGAATTAAAAGAAAGCAGTATAAAAACGGGAATGTCCAACTGATAAGGCTGAAAAATTTTTCACTTGTTATTTACAGTAAGATAAATACATTCACCAACTTTTATTAAAATAAAACCATTTAAACTGGGTGTTCGGATTTATATGTCACTTAGTATAATTGTAAAAGTAATAAAAAATTAAAGTGATTTAATTATTTGAAGTATAAAAACAAGGAATGTCCATCACATCCAAAACAAAGAATCTTCGAAACTAATTAATGTGCTAATTATATATGAGTAATCCTATCAAAAAAGGCTTGAGCTCCAGCAGAACACAATTTTTTCAAGAAAATGACGTCCTCATACTTCTCTGCACTAATGGGTAGATAATCTTTGTAGGCAAAATCTGGTAATTCAAACTGATTGTTATATGAAGATTCGTGCAGGATCCTTCTTTGTGTACCGAGTATAGGTGAATGGATGATCTCTTATGCTCATTATTTTTCTTTGTGGCTGAATTGGAACAGAGCACTTTTCGAAGTACATATCTTGGAAAAAGTTAGTTTACTTCCTGATGATTTCATCCGTCCCCACTTCAATCACATCAAACGGTTTGGGCCTTTGGAGAATTATTTTAAGGGAAAAATTTAAATTAACCAATCCCATATTTTTGTCGCATTCTTAGTATGAATGGCCACGGATAGGATAAGTTACTTTTATCGAATCCAAAAGCTTCATTGTATGGACCACAAAATGAATAAACCTCACTACAGTATAGTTCCTGTTCTGTCCACCTGCCGAGTCGCAATATATTTCCAAATGATTCACGCGACCATCAAAGTAATTTGTCAAGTAGTGAAATAGAAATAAAACTATTTCATCTGAACCTATTTCAGGATAGGTGTAAAAGTAGGAGCTAACATCACTTAAGACATGTAAATTGAATGAGTACATTGACAACTGGCGTTTATAATACACATCATTAGTGGTGATGTTTGGTAGTGAGACATTTTTTTGATAGTCCATGGCAATAGCTTGAAATTCAGCTTCACTCCTGCTTTTGATTCTAGCATTTTTCTTCCGATCATAAAATGTTTGAGCCTTCTTCTTGTGTAAATTGTTCAGGATCGTTAAACGTTTCAGCTCATCATTATTTCCTTCCGCCATCAGTGCCTTGGCTTTTATTTGAAATTCATCACTACCGCTACAAGTATCGGTACGTGGGTAACCGAATGATATATTAAATATTTTTCTGCAGATTTGATAAGATACATTATTTTCAGGTTGTGGGCGTTGATCCCAATACATCTTGAAATTTTTTTTATTCGGGTCTTCAGATAAATATTCTTTTTTGGTAACATTCAAACTGTAGTGGCTTTGTCTTCCTTTGAATAATTTAATATTGTTATAAATCAGTTATTAAACATTAAGGTTTAACTTTTTGTGAGAGCCTGATTTGCCTCTTTTGTGACATGGCACATTGCCTGTTGATTTCAATGACTTTAGGAGGTGCTCAACTTTTTTTGCTAACTCCAAATATGGACAAAAAAGCCTTGTAGCAAACATCCATACTTACTGTTAATAAACCTAAAATCCTTATCTCATAAACAACGACGTGGTAATTTGTCGATTTTACCTAACCTCAAAATTAATTGTTTGGCGACTGACAGGTGGACATTCCTTCTTCTGTTACGTTGAGGGCATTTCCTGTTTTGTGCCTGCACTACGTTTTGAAACGTGCGTGAAATTATGGACTACACTGGTTTTTACACTTTTTGATTCATACCCAATGAAATTACACAGGAAAATGCAGATGTTGCCATCATTATCTCATTTTGCGACATTCCTTGTTTTGGCCCTGTATCCTTAGACAGTCTAAAGGGTGAATTTTATGTTATGTAATGCGACTTTATAGTACGGTGATATTAACAGTGAGACATATTGTTTAACTAACGTTGTTTCGCTGACACAATATGTATATTGTATATGCCTTTTTCAAGATACCGTCGCCTGATACGAAAGAACCAATCAAAGAGGAAAGAAAAGCTTCACCCAAAGATGGAATTGACAAGGTTAAGTCTGGAAAGGTTTCAGCTGAGCTATTGGAGACTAAAAAAACTCATGTTAGTAGTTCGTCAAGATGTTATATGTGTCTGGTTACATGGGCACCCGCAGGAATTTTTTTCAGGGGAGGCGATAAGACAAATTTTTTTGAAGCGTGCGTGGCATTTCTCAGAGGGGTTAAAATACGAGTACGATACACAAAGCTATGCCAGATCTTAAAATTTTATGGGGTCGCATGACTCCCCCTATTAGCCTCTCCCTCTGCGGGAGCCCAGGTTTGAATACCGAAATATATTTAGTCTTGCGTATTTTTTAAAATATTTTTTCTACGGTCCATAACAAATGAGTGTTGTCTATAGTCTAGGAAAGTGATTAGCCCTTCTACACCAAAACTGCCCTGCCACAACTTTTATTGGGCAACGATTATTTTTCACATATTTTACTTGCGGAGTAAACATTCATTACCTTTTTGGATTTGCAAATGCCAGTGACCATAGAATATCTTGCACTGACTGTGATGTATTTTTTACCAAGGTATGGTATTTATGTATGTGTTTTTTAAGATATCATCGCCGGATGAGGAAGAACCAATAAAAAAAGAAAATATTTCGCCCGAAAAGGAAATCAATAAAATAAAAATCGGGCATATATTGACTGAATTATTGGAGACTGAAAAAGTTTATGTTAGTGAATTATTGTCTATTATTAATGTAAGTAGATCAACTTTTTTATATTTTTATGTATATTGTGTAGTCTTGACCCATGATACTATAACTCGCGCATGCAGTCAGTCTTATCTATTTCGCGTGGTCAGCGTCACTCGGTGACAAAAATCTCCAGAGATGGTTGACAAACATACAGTTTTATATGACGCTTTACCGCGTAATTTGGGATTAGTTTAGTTAGCTAAATATAATTAAAAAACAGTGAATTAAACATTTAACTATGGTGTACTGTGCAGTGATGGGTAGTTCAACAAAAAGAAAAGCAAAGACGTTTCAAATTGGCGTTGATTCAGTTTTCCAAAGAACAAGTAATCAGTAATAGAAAAAATATAGGCTGAATATTTTTTTAGGCGTAAAATTTATTTTAAAATACGGACGTTAAATGGAGATATAAAAGGAAAATCTCGAAATACAAAGTATATTCATTAACACCTATACATAAAAAAGAATAAAAAACCAATTACACATAACATTTTATACAAAATTATAATCCTGCTCTCCATCCTTTTTCTGTATAGAAAGTTAATATAAGAAATTAATATAATATGTCACTGATGCACAAATGTATTATTTGAAACCAGTTTATGGTAAGACTATACTTCAGCGCATATCACAAATAGTTCATTTCTTACTTTAAAATGAAAGATTAGAATGTAACTTGCACGAAAATATCATTTTTTCTGTAAGGGACCCTCTGCTTGCTATTTTATAGAACTTCAAAGTTGCATTTTTGGTGGTAATACTCTAGAATGGAATACTGTTTTATACGCTTTTTTACTTTTTGCACAAAATTATGCTTTAAATTATAAGAATATAACATATACGTACACTGTATAGTAATAAGGAAAATAGATGTGAACCTGTAAAATATAGTTGTTTTTTGCAAAAAAAAGGTTCAAAATCAGCACATTAGCTTATTAGCTAAAATAACAGTTCAAAATACATACGTAAATGATGGTATTTTCTTGGTAAACTGTGTAGAGGTGTTGTGTTGTGATTTTTCAGTTTTCTTGAAATTCCTTAACCATTTTTTTCGCGTATTTTCAATGAGATAAAAGTTTTTGCGTTTATAAGAAATATATGAAAGTACAAACAATTCTGAATGGCCATTTTATAACGTTCATTTCTTGACAGATAAGATAAATGATTTCCATTGTTGCCAAGTTGTACCTTTTTTGGGAGAAATACGTGATAAAAAGTGAGGTTATTTGTAAAATAAAAGTCTTAATTTATTGAAAATGGCTTGTTTTATGAGAAGTTGACAGAATATTTACCAAAAAGTAGACGAAATTTTGAACAGTATGTGTCTAAACAGTGGAAAATTCACCAGCGGCTCGCGTGAAATAGAAAATACAAAAGGCACCAGCAGTCATTGCATATAAAAACAACATTATAGTTAAATGAAGATCAACGATCATTTCATCAAATTATCAAAAAACTTGCAATGTTCTTTGTTATGTTTTCATTATTTAGTGATTGGCAACAGCTACTTTTTCAGTTATTTCTCATATACATATATCACATTTAATTAGGTATACTTTATGACATCAGCTTCAGTTTGAATAATTCTTCAAGTAAATACATACAAAAAGTAAATATATTATAAATATAATATAGGAAAAACAATAGCCGAAGTACTTTTGTGAAGGGTATAAGGTATTCTTCAAAAAATTGTCTTTAGCTAACGCTATCGAAGGGCACAAGGTGGATTTAGTACAGTAAAACCTGCCGGCCACACCTCCAAATCGCAGTTTCATGACAATCCTGTGCCGATTGCACATTTTTGCGCTAGTATATAAGTAAGAATTTGACAAACCAAATTAGGGTATATAACTATCCATGATTTGGCAACATAGCACCTAGATGGAGAGAGTAGGATAGTGATGGTGGTGTAGTGATGGGAATATTCATCTGAAATAAAAGAAATTACTACTTAACAATGAACTATTTTCATCATTAAAATAATGCAAGATTGCATTATTGCGATGAACAGTGTCACAGTAATTTACATTGTATATTATATTTATAAAATTTTGAGCAATCTTTTGTGTAAACAATAAAAACAGTATTACCACACAAAATGCCACTTTGAAGTTCTATAAAATAGCAAGCAGAGGGTTCGTTAAAGAAAAAATGATATTTTCGTGCAAGTTACATCCTAATCTTTCATTTTAAAATAAGAAATGTAATATTTGCGATATGCGCTAAAGTATAGTTCAGCCCAATTTACTTCAATGAAAAAGTAACCCACTTTATTTGAAGCTCTACAGAAATTTTAGTTTGAAAATCATCTCCAATCATTAAGTCTTAAGTTATCTAGAACCTTTCAACTTGTCTATTGTTAATTTTTCAAAAGCGAAAATGTATTCTGCCTATAATGATATATTTCATTAAATTGTATCGTATTAACAAAACATCAAAATATAAATAAAACATAATACTAAAATTATCATACGAAGTCGATAACACAAAAAAATTTTAGGCAAATATTCTAAAGAAAGCTGCATCTTGATGGGCTTTTCCATACACAGCCCTATATTTGTACTTGACGATTCAACAATGAAATAAAAAATCTATAAAAATAGATTTTTTATTTCATTCAAATCTTGCGTGAATTTTTCAACACTGCCTATAATGATTAAAAAACTAAGTGTCGTTATTATTGAAAAAATCTTTCGGTCTATTATATGAGACTATGCTCTGTGGTGATAGTTCTCGATTAGTTATTTCAAGACAATATATGTATGTGTAATGACGCAACATGCATTTTCCTTTGGAAAAAGTTAAAAATGGGAACTACAAATTAGACCACCGTGTATATGCAGCTGGTAATGAGTAATTATATGAGATAATTTTAGGTGCAAATAATAGAAGAATCCAATTAATTGTGAGATTTTTTCTCAAGATTATTGTTAGTGGTTTCAGATTTTCCGCTTTTATTATTTCTGTGAAGTTATTATACGATGCTGGTGTAATACTGAGATTTCAGATTATTCATATAATTACGCACTAATTCAATTTAACAGGGGCGTTTAAACGCGTTATGTACAGGGTGTTACAGAATATGGTCATATAGTTAGGTACAAGATATAATAAATAACTGCAAGAGACACTTTTTTGCAAAACCAGTGTCGTACAATGCTTCAAAGACATTGAAACAAGAAATTTCTAGACCCATATTTGTACGAACCTTTTTCATAGCTTTACTTGCTGAATATGTCCATTTTCCTGTATATTTAAATGCTAGTTTATCAGATATTTGTTGTGTTTATTTCCAATGGCAAGGTTTGATATTGTAGGGATATAAAGTAGAAGCTCATCATGCCTCTACGCAACACATTTTACCTTATGACTTGGACCATAAATTGAATGTGATTTTTGGAAATCTCGAAGAAATTTACACCTTCCATTCCGAAGTTTTCCTGAGAGATTTGGAAAACTGTATTACTTCTTTGGAATTGGTGGCATTATGCTTTCTACAGAAGGTAAATACAAGAAAAGATTATGATTTATTACGTCTGGCATCGCACGTACGATAAAATGTACGCCATTTGTTAACGAATGTATAGTAGATCTGTAAAGTGTGAATTCCTATACAGGGTGTCCAAAATAAGGATCCTATATCATTATTTAACATCAAGTATTCATTTGCAACGCCTACTTGAAAAACACATTTTTCTCTATAACTAAGAAAACAACTGTAACATCGATGAATTCGTAGAAAAATATGCTATCAGATACAGGATGTACTTTTTTCGGATCATATAAAAAATTAAATTGGTTTCTCAAAAACAAAACGTCGGGCACAGAATTTAAAAACACCATCATGTAGCGCCTAAAAAGTACCCATGAAAAAGTTCCATTAGTTTTTTGATATGAAATAATATAAATTCGTCTCAAAGCACACGGTTTTTTTCCTAATTTATCCTAAGCTGTATCTCCCCATGCATAGAATCCTTATCTTGGACAAACTTTAAACCTTCAGTATTTCGTGGTAGGGTACGCCATCTATTACTTTTTTTTACCTATAAGTTGATGTGTTACCATGTGAGTCAAAAGTCACCTGGTATGCATAAATGAACTGTCAAAGGTATGCCATTTATAGTCATGGATTCGTTTAAAACACAACAACGCATTTTGGTTATCCAAACTTATTACGAAAACGGTCGAAATATAAAAAATACTTTTCGCAAACTTCGCACTAGTTTTGGCCAACATAGATGCCCTACAGAGCCTGGAATTCGGTGGATTGTTAATCGGTTCAGCTGAAGGTCCATACCAACATGCTCGTCCAGCTCGTACTCGTAAAAACATAGCCGCAGTGAGTGAAAGTTTGTGAGACGATCCAACCACCTCGACTAGGCACCGTTCGCAACAATTGGGAATTAATGAGACTACCTTACGCCGCATTTTACACATTGATTTACACCTCCATCCATACAAAATCCAACTAACACAAGAATTGAAGCCGACAGACCATCAAAAGCGGCGTGTTTTTGTTAATTGCATGCTGGAAAGAGAAGACGGATTTTCGGCCAAAGTGTTCTTTTCTGATGAGGCTCATTTTCACCTCACTGGGTACGTAAATAAGCAAAATTGCAGATTCTGGGGGGCTGAAAATCCACACCAATATCATGAACCATCCTGAAAAAGTGACTGTTTGGTGCGGATTATGAGCTGGTGGCATCGTTGGACCATGCTTCTTTAAAGATGCCGAAGAAAAGTCCATCAAGACGGAGCAACGGCTCACACATCTCGCCAAACAATCGCCTTATTGCGCACGAAATTTCAAGACCGCATAATTTCAAGAAATTCAGATGTCAGTTGGCCCCCGAGATTTAACACCTCTTGACTATTTTCTTTGGGGATTTTTGAAAGGAAAAGTGTATGCGAATGGTCCTAGGACAATTCAAGACCTAAAGCGCAGTATTCTGACTGAAATTGCGGCCATAGACCCGATTATTCTGGGAAAAGTCATTGAAAATTTCGATGTTCGGATGTAAACGAAGCCGCGGTGGTCACATGACTGATGTTATTTTTCATACATAAATGGCATAAACCATCCTTCATTTATCAATAAAAAAGTTCGATCTCACCTCGTAAAAAGCGTGTTGATTTTTCAAATAGAAAAAAGTAATAGATGACGCATCCATAAGGATTCATGCTCTCATCTCAGAGATAATTCATTTTCCAGAGGGACTCCTTTTTCAAATTATACAGCTTCTATTGCCAAAATATATCAAAGTCGGAAGAAATGCGCGAGAGCGCCGTAGAGCTACATAGCTTTTTCCAAAGCTGTCAACAAAAGCTTGGCCATAAACTTCCTTTGGCCGCATATCTCTTGAAGCCAGTTCAACGCATCACCAAATATCAACTACTCCTGAAAGACTTGCCCCGTTACTCTGGAGACGGCAAATCTTACAAAGAATCACAGCAAGCTCTAGACTGCATGTTGGTAGTTCTTAAATGTGTCAACGATAGTATGCATCAGATAGATATCACGGGCTTCCCAGGACCTTTGGATCAACAAGGAGAATTGCTTCTGCAAGGATCGCTTTCGGTCTGGATGGAAAGCAAGAGAGATTTGAGGTTGAGGCAAGTAAACACATTTTTTCGCTACTGACCGTAGATAGTACCATCATTGACACCAAAGACATTTAATTTATTTATTTATTTTATTAAATAATTGTCAAAAATACAAATACGAGTACATATTTATTTATACAGTATAATGTTACAAACGGTATGGTTTGCTTCTCGAAGTATCCGACATAGTTTTTAGTTTTCTCGACAGGCCTCTCGAACATTTCCTTTTACAGCTCCTTGTTTTTGGCTTTCTGATGAGGATCTGATTATTGCTGAGAAACGTACTGAATACTGGTTAAGAACGTTGTATGACGTCCTGCGTTTTTATTCTCATGAACCGTTGTCTTTCTTTCAACAAAGCTGTGGCTTCACGTTGGTTCAACACTAGCGTATGCCAACCAAGAGCGATTCGATCTTACAGCTAACAGTAAAGCTTCGTCGTTCAGATACCTGAGAATTAGGCACCAGATTTCCACTGGCAAAGCAGGTAGATAAGTCGCACCTAACAAGGCAGTATACGAAATATTTTGACTGATTATTTTCGACACTAATGATGAAATGAGTAAGTTTTGATTTAAGCGTAACATTGGCTCATGAACATTTTATTTATCAAATGCATATACAGTACAACGTTACAAACGGTATGGCTTGATCCTCAAAGAATCCGCCACGGTCTTTAGTTTTCTCGACACTTTCTTGACAGGCCTCTCGAACATTTCCTTGTGCAGCTCCTTGTTTTTGTAATAGTTATCTGGCTTTCTGATGACGATCTTCTGATTATTGCTGAGAAAAGTACTGGAGGAGACTGGTAAAGGACGTTGTATGACGTCCTGCGTCTTCATCCTCATGAACCGTTGTCTTTCTTCCAACAAAGCTGTGGTTATACGTTGGTTCAACACTGGATCTCCCTTGGCATATGTCAACCAAGAGCGATTTAATCTTACAGCTGACAGTAAAGCCTCGTCGTCTAGATACCTGAGAATCAGGCACCAGATTTCCACTGGTAAACCAGGCAGATAAGCAGCAGCTAACAAAGGCAGTATACGAAACATCTTGACTGATTATTACGGACACTAATGACAGGTCCTATCGAAATTAGACAATTTATACCTACCCTTGTTCATTCAAGCGTAACTTTGGCTCGTGAAGGTGACGTGGGCCAATCGCGTTTAGAGACGTCATCTATTCGTGACGCGCTCGACACGTCACGTGCTCACTCAACTGTTTCATGGGTTAGGTAGAGGACGTGAGGAAATTACAAGTAAAGCTACATATAACATTTTTGTGATATCGTGTTTTTGACACTGGTACACTCATGAGTCATATATAAATTTTTGATGGATCTTCGTTTATTACAACCTAACCTGAGCTCCTGTATAAAAGAACGGATTCTAAATAATACTTGCCTAAAATAATTAGCAAGGCAACGAAACATCGGACCACTATTTCCCTCATTTATTTTGGATCCAGGCACGCAGCACCAACTTGTCATAGTGAATCACCCTGAATACATCCAACAACAAGGCGATCCACTTCCGACGGGATATGACGGCCATCGACTGCCTGGGTAGTTATAGTACAGGAAGTATCTTCGCATCGGTTTAGAAAAATATTTTGATTTTTTTCGCATAATCTCATTAAAAGAAAAATAACTTTTAATCAGTAGGTTGCCAGACGTAAAACTGGGTCAAAAACTGTTTTTCTCTTTTATTAATCGTATAGTATTTTTCCAAGCAAAGGCGAAGATGTTTCCTGGACTATTACCGCGGGTGATGATTGCTGTTAAATCCAGTTTTCAATGGCGTCCTTCAGTTACTTGCATAGGGGAGGGTGAAAGATATATATTATTTCTCTGTTACAGGCTGAAACCAATGCAGCGACACCTATTTCTCTACAAAAAAACTTTGTTATTCTGTAAACCCAACGCGAAGGCCACTCACAATAAAGCTACGTATCAGTATAAGCACCATTTGAAAATGTCTCAGATTGGGCTGACTGAATCTGTCAAAGGAGACCCAAGGAAGTTCGAAGTGTGGTTGCAAGGAAGACAAGAGGTACATACTATCCAAGCTGCAAACGTCGACCAAAAAAATACTTGGGTGAACGAGATCAAAAAAGTTTTGTTTAATCAACTTGAAGAAATTAGAGGAGAGAAGATTAAACAGTACGCTTTGACCCATAAGTAAGTGGCTTAAATTATATGATATATATTTAACTTCTCACGCCAATTGACGAGGATGTATTGTAGAAACAAAATCGCGAAATGTCACTCATTTCCGTCTGTGTGCTACTCCTCAACCCCTTTATAGTTTGGAGGTTACCGCTCTGATTTTGATGAATTTTTTTTATGGCAATAATTATAAATTATTTCTGTTTTAATTGTAAGGTCATCATTACTCAGACAATGTCGTGTCATCTTCGTATGACCACACTCAGAATATACACTAGACAGGAATGCATCGAGATCGTTAGCATACAATAGAAACAGAAATGGCCCAAGGGCGGATCCTAGTGAGCACCCATATTTAAAACCTTCGTCTCGCTATTTATCTCATGAACAGAGACATACTGCTTTCGTCCATCAAGATATGACTGAGAAAGTTTTAGAAATCCATACATAGACAGTTTCAACAGCAACAGTTCTTGATCGACATAAACAAAAGCACGAGAAAGGTCTGTTGTTTTTTGTCAAAAACATTCACCAAAAATACCATACACAAAGACCCAGCGCTCGTAGTGACCAGTACGCTTACGATCCCATCTTCCAATTTAGTACTTGACATTTTTATTTTTTCATAGCAACCACAGTTCTAGGCCATTGCGGCAAACAACATCATGGGAAAAGCAGAAGCAACAGGTACCAGCGGCTCCAATCATAGACCGTCACAGAGCTCTGAGTTGTGATACTCAGCATACACATTCAGCAGAGGCTGAGACCCCGGATTACCAAGGAACCCAAAATTGGTCCTCAGATGATGATGATGACGAAGATCACCATGGATCTATGCCGGTGAGTGGCTTTTTTAATTTCTTTTTGCTTTTTGCATTTTCAATTTGACATAGCATGGTAATGGTTATTTATTTCTATCTATGAGATTCTCTCGCATTTCCACTAATATTAGCGCCTAAGAGTTATCCTTTTTTTATTTAGTTCGAATAATAAACTTATATAATAATAATGATAATATTTCCTATCCATCTTGACATGAAAGCATTAGTCAGAATGAAAAAAATACCTATAAGCTAATAAATAATATTGACGGCGTAAAATCATTTGTCGAGCAAAAAATGATTCAAGCGTTTTTTTCTAGGTCCTAAAACATTTGGTTACTTTCTAGAAGAATTATACTTCGCGAACGGTATACGAGGTTTGTTCAAAAAATATCGCGAATTTCATGCTTTTTCAAGAATTATTTATTTATTCATGAATATCTATTTTGTCCCCTTCAAAGTAATCCCCATCAGACATTCACTTGTGATAACGTTTTTTCCAAACCTCGAAGCATTTTGAAAAATCATTTTTTGTGATCTTGTTCAGTTGCTGTCTTTATCTCCTCAATCGTGGCGTAGCGTCGTCCTTTCATGGGCCTCTTCAGTTTCGAGAACAAGAAAAAGTCACAGGGGGCCAGGTCTGGGGAATACGGTGGGTCAGGCATTATTGGAGTGTTGTTTTTGGCCAAAAATTCGCGCACAAGTAACGATGCATGAGCAGGGCGTTATCATGGTGCAAATGCCAATTTTTGTTCTTCCACAAATCCGGGCGTTTCTGGCGGATTGCTTTTCGCAAAATGCGCATCACTTGAAGGTCATATTCCTTATTGGCCATTCTACCCTGCGTCGCTCACATCTTCTCGGCCCTCTGAGAACATTTTGTACCACCGATAAACGTTGCTTTTGTCCAAAGTAGCTTCGCCCTCTGCAACAGTCAACATTTGGAATATGTCCGCACACTTCAAGTTGTTTTTTTACAAAAAATTTAATACAAATTCTGTGATCCATTTTTTGGAATAGACAAAAATCGGAGACAAGCTAAAACACGTCCACGCACAATAGCTGTCAAACACTGACTGAACATTCAAAATGGTTGATATTGTCAACATTTGTGAAGGTCACGAGTACCAACATAACGCCATAAAAAGTTCGAAAATCGACCATAAGTAGCCCGCGAAAATTCAAAATTTACGATACTTTTTGAACAAACCTCGTATGCAGATGGGTGCTTTGCCCTAGTATTGTCTCCATGAATTTGGTTATCTAAACGTATATATGATTGCAATAAAGTGTTTCCAACTTTGGATATTTGTTATATAGTCCAGGATAATACTGCTTTTTTAAAGAGTAGCAGTGAGAAATGAAAAATGTTGATTCTTAAATCGAAATAAAATTAAGTTGAAACCTTTTGGTAATAATAATAATAGACGTCTTTATTTATCCACAATTACATTGTAGTATAGCCAAATGTCAGACTTACATGGCGAAGTTTAGCACTTAACCATATAGTCTCTAGCAGATGTTCAAAAGAATACACTATCCACAAACAGATTTGGTTCATTACATCGAAAGTAAAATTTAAAAAAAAGAGAAAAAGGCATACTTTCCAAACACAAATGCACCTAAAAATTATTAATCTGAATTAAAGATGGAATAAAAAAGAAATGAATGATTACGTAAATTATATGTTTGGAGGGTTGGGTAATAATGTTTTAACTTTTTTTCGAAAGACAGGTAATGAAAATTTTTTATATACGTTAGGAAGATCATTATAAATAATAGCAACATTGTAAGAAAAACTGCGTTTAAAAAGTGTAGACGTATGCAGGGGTATTCTAATATTACTTTCTCTGAGAGTTCTACAGTGAACATCATTATTAAATGAAATTTTTTCCTTCAAGTAATAAGGTTTAGACGTGAGCAGCAATTTGTGAACAAAAACTGAATAGTGATACTTGACCATGTCATTAATTTTTAACCAGTTTAGAACGGGATATTTCGCTGATACATGATCAAATTTACCTAAGCCAAAAATGAATCGTATACAATTGTTTTGAATAACTTGAATAACGTTTTTAGTGAAATTGTCTAAACAAGTATAATATACGATATTACAATAATTTAGTATAGATATGACCAATGCTTCACATAGTTTTTTACGCAACTTAAAATTTAATACCTGTTTGCTATAAGAGTGCGCAGCCGTAGGAAGGTTTTCTGAGATAGACTTTTAACATGTTCAATAAACCTTTATTATTTTTTTAGAATTTGGTATTAAAAAAAGGGTATCTCTCAGCGCTATGCATTTGTAATTCTTCACTCTGTTCTAATTTTTCTTTTTTGATTTTTGCAACAGAACATAGCCCATGTGAAGCCAATTATAATAAGACATAAAACATTTTTTATATAAGTTTTGTACCTTGGAAGTAGTGTTTCTAGATGTATTTTTATATCCCAAAGATTATGTTACATAGGTCATTTTTATAGTTATTCCTCATAGAGTGTTTACGAAAAAATATTAGATTTCTTGGTTGAAGACAAGTACGTTTGCAGGAAAGCTCAGACAATATAGTGATGGGGTACATTTCCAAAAATGTATATACGATGAAAATGTAGAATACGCAAAATTTGTTGTTTTTATTGGTAAAAATCTGTGATAATTAGTAATTATAAAGGTTTTTTAACTGTTCAATAAGGGTTTTTTAACTGTTGAATAAGGGCTTTTTAACTGTTGAAATTTCATGAATACAAGGAGACGAACAGACGTTCGTCTTATCTGCAAAACTAGCATTTCCTTTGACAAAACCAAAGCCAACATTGTGCATTCATTATTCGGATATGGATGATTGTAATATAGTATTAACATCATACTATGGGAATCAAATCGGCAGCTATATGTTTGCATATCCATGTAAAAGCTGTATTACAACTTGCGTTATAGGCCAGGGGCAGTTGATAAAAAATAAATGGAGCTGGTAATGTCATCAATAATTTTTGAGTGTAACTCTACAAGACGTTTTTTCGTATGTGTAGGTTTCTACACATTTTGCATGATTTGCATGTTGACACTCTACTACAAACTGCTTTTACTCCAACACAACTCATGCATTATATCTTTACTTATCGTAGTTAATATTGTTCAATATGATGAGCATATTTGGGGAGCTTTCTATTCTCCATATATCGGCTGTAAGGTTATATTCATCGTAATCTTAGTACGGTCTGGAACCATTCATTTGGCTTACTTCATTTTAAAAGTTCTGTACCCCAAAACATCAGATACATGTGGCTCCCCAGATATACCCATTGCATGTCCAAAAATAGCATATCCGTTGAAGTAGGGTGTTTGGATATTTACGTTGTTGTTAAACTTTCCTTTTGTATTTAGTTATAAATCAGTTCTCGAGGTTTACCCACGTTCTCCTTGTTCTATAGTTTCCATTGAATTCCAACACTCTATATATATAATGCTATCGATTCCGATATACGAGCCTTTCTATAATCACAATGTACAACTACATATATACGTATATCATGCTTCATATGAGTTAAAGAGTATCAACTTGATTTTTCGTCAAATTTAATCACTTACTTGATATCCAGTCAATACATTTTAAAAAAGTATAGAAAGGTTCGTTAACCTTAGGTTAATTTTACTATTTGCTAACCAAAGTATTAATTGTTGCTCCGATAAAATATTGATTCAAATGCATGTACCTACGCATGGTTTAATTTGTTGATTTAGCTTTAATATATATTTTTGTATGTTGTATATATTTATTTGACTGTTATAGTATTTGCTCTTGATGCTGTAATATTATATTTACATGAATGTTATAAAAATCATTCGCACATTTTAACTGTAATCAATAAATTATTCTTACCACAAATTTCTTTGATTTCCTTCTTCATCTAATGCATGGTTTCCTTACAAAAATCTAGAATGATGTAGTAACAATAGAAAAGTATATGATACTCAAGATTTGCATGTTCTGAAAACTTGTTTTTGCATAGAAAGAGGTGTTAAAAAGCATATACCCACGTTCAGATAGACAAAATAACAAGTAGGAAATGAATGTGTGTAGGTTTACTCATGGTATCAGAAAATATGATCTATAAAAGTTGTAGGCCAAAACATCAAATATTACGATATTTTATTTTTATATTTCATTTCTTAGAAAAATTGGAAAATGTATACATAACCGCGTGCTCTCTACTATCTAAACTGGAATAGGCAGCGTAAAAATGGAAAACCCGCATTCAAAAATATTGTAAATTTGCTCCGTATTATAGTTGGAGACCAAAATAGAAGAATAAACTTGTATTCAAAAATATTTTCTACCTCGGCGCTTCAAGATTTTTCTTCATTTGTGGGGAACAATCGAGATGCCGCAGAAACCTTGTGAGGAATGCATTCCGGTTGTTTTTTTTTTTACTTTCTGTGCCAAAAGTGTCGAGAAAGTATTGTAATTGTGAAAAATTTCGAAATTGAGATATGTTTTTTGGATGCTATATGAAATGTACATCTCGAAAAACAATGTCACTCATTTCCGTCGGTCTGTCCGCTAATTTTATCACCGATATGGTAATTCTTTCACACGTACAGGGTGGCCCAAATTTGGATGGAGTAGTGCTCCTAGACACAGACTAATAATATACACGCCAACTTTTCAGAATTTAAAGTAGAAAATGAATAGCCAAAAATATTCAACATCCTTCCAAAAGATAAACAAGGAATAGCAAATCCAAATTACTTCAAGTATTGTTTGAAATGTTTTTGAATACATGAATGCTTGTATGATGTGAGTTTATCAGTATGTAAATGTTGTTTGTCTCTGTATACATTCACAAGTCTAGACCAAAAACGTAACATCATATACAGGACCGCATTCTAAGGCGGGTCTTCTATGTAACATTTTTTCCTCGAGTGCTTCATTGAAAAGAAAAGTATAAGTATAAAAATAAAAAACAATTTTTTTAATATCTTCAACACCGTCAACTGCAATGAACTAAAATTTGGTATGTGGGTTTAACTCAGTATTGTCCACATTCAAAAGCCTTTACTTAAAATCAACGTAACCTTCAATTTGCTACAAATAATTACTTTTGTGTTTTTTTCTAGAGTGCACTGTTTTCGTAAAAATAAAAATGAAACAAATTAGATCATTCGCAAAGAGCCGAGATACAATTGGTTTCAAAATAAAATAGGAGGCCTTGATACCCACTTGACATTTCTTGCGAGATAGTTTGTCAAAGTTATGTGTTATACGGTTGTTATCGTTGCTACTAGCATTTTTTTTTTTTGTTAGAAGGTTTCTTTTTCCATTTTTGAGTGTTGTAAAATGGAATTTAGCAATGCTGAGCACGCCGATATTATTTTTGTGTACGGGTTCTGTGATGGAAATGTTTTAGGGAGTGTCAATGTAAATTTCATAACAGACGGCAACCTACCCCAAAGGTTTTTACGCGTTCATTTCTACGACTTCGGCAATATGGAATTGCCAAACTTCCCGGTGTTAGAGGCCATGGTGTCCGGCATACTGTCATGAGGAACTGGAAATGATTAATTTGGCGTTGGATGATCCTAGTACAAATACTAGGTGGATTGCAGCCCAGTTACCATGTTCCCAAAGTATTGCGTGGAGAATTTTAATTCGGGAAGTTTTCCATCCTTGCCATCGGCAAAATGTGCAATGTCTGCAACCCGGCGACGAAGTGCAACGGCGAGTGGTTACTGCAAAAGCATAATCAAAATGCAGATGTTACTGATTTCATAACCGCATGGTTAAATAATCATTTTAGACAACCATGGATTGGCAGAAACGGACCCGTTCATTGGCTTGCGAGATCTCATGATTTGAACCCACTGGGGCGTTTTAAGCAACTAGTGTATGCTGAACGAATTAATACCGTTGATCAGTCACAAGAAAGAATAGATAATGCGTTTCATCAAATTCAAGCCACAACAAATTTTGCAGAAATACGTGTTTCTTTATTATCCGTCAGAATGGTGGTCTTTTTGAAAATTTATTGATATAAAGTTTTGATTAACTAATTTGCTTTTTTATTAATACGAAAACAATGTACTCTAGGAAAAACACAAGAGTAATCATTTGTAGCAAATTGAAGGTAAAATTCGAAAAATTGCGCGTTTTGAAAAAAAACAGTGGCGTACTATTTTGATAATGGAAAAATAATGCCACTAATCGCACGTTAATTTTAAGTAAAGACTTTTGAATGTGGACAATACTTAGGTAAATCTACATACCAAATTTTAGTTCATTCCAGTTGACGATTTTGAAGATATTAAAAAAACTGTTTTTTATGTTTAAACGTCAACACAAATGTTACATAGAAGGCCTTAAAATGCGGCCCTGTGTTATGATGTTTTATTTTTGGTCACGACTTGTGAATCACCCTGTATAGCTGCCTCTATTTGCGATTTCTATACAAACTTTGTTTTTTCTAAAGAAAAATAAATTATTATTATATAAAATGAAGAAATGTGAGATATAGTTAATTGGCTGAAACCACGGATTTGACAACTTGACCCAAATAATCCAAAACTAAATAAACTTCGACTCTGAGGATGAAAAATATTTAAAATATTTTTATTCAAGGAAAAAACAATCGTATGAGTTATTGTTTGTGATTAATCAATTATAAATCAAACGGATTACCTTTTCATAGGTAAAACATGTATCAAGAATGTAACCTTGTGTGCATCGTCATACATTTGTTCATACGATAGAACATTATTCATACCAGAAAACATTTAAACGGCGCAGTAGGCCATCTGAATGTTGGTTTATGTTTCTGAGACACCTTTTCAATGAAATCAATATGTGACCTGACGTTTTCAGAGTGGACACTATGTAGCGTTAGCGGACTATTGTGCAGTTGGCAACAGTGAAGTGAATATGAAGGAAGGTGACATTGTTGAGTTGCTTAAAGTAGGCTGTGCTGGTTGGTGGTTTGTAAAGATGATAGGTGAGTTAAGACGGTATTTAACGTCGCATGTCCCTTTTTTCAACAGCCTGTCTGGAAGAGTATCCTTAATACTTCTCGTCTAATTGTTTTATATTGTGTACAAGGTCTGTCGCAAAGTAAACACGACTTTTGAACGATATCTGATACAAGTAGCACCACCTATTATCGGAGGCTAGCATCTTTCATTGATGCCCTGTCAAAATTTCCCGACAATTGAACCACTTCACGCGGAGTTATCGCGCTAAAAGTGACAGTACCTTTTTAGCATCGGAACAAAGAGGCAATATTAAGCTCTGTGTTAGACTTGGTGAAACATTTACTCAAACGCATCAGATGTTGATGCAAGTGTATGGTGATTATTGTTTATCTCGTAGTCGAGTCCACGAGTGGTTTACACGGTACTAGTCTAATCATATTAGACGAAAATACCGCTGGTTTGCGAAATAACTGTAAAGTCTGATTTTATTGATGCAAGTTGTTCAAGGGGGTATTTAAAACATGGACGCATAAAATGGGTACAACTTTTTATTCGACAACAAAGAATGAGGAAACGTGTGTTGGCAGGAACGAAAAAACTCTTCAAATAAGATTTTTAGGTATAAGGAGACCTACGAAAGAGATTCAACGTAAACAGATCCCACTAATAGTAAAAGAGTTATAACCGAAAACCGAGGAAAATGCAGATTTTGGCACTTGCTGCTAATGCGACAATAATTTCACGCAGCCACTTGAAATTCTTCAAATCCGTAGGCTTCATACTTCTAAGTAACCACAACAAAATTGGAGTCGATTGGTTAAGTAGTCTTAGAGAATTTCTAATGCTTATCCCAAAACACCGGTCTTCCGGCCATCACTACTAGTTTACTGAGCAATATACAGGGTTCGTTCAAATGGCATTTTATAGCAAAATACACGATTTTACCTTGCCGACATAAATCACAAACCATTCCGAAAGATAATTGTTGTTTTTATGCGCAAACGAAAGGTTACGTTTTTTTCTTCTAAACAAATTCAAACATTTCGTATTTGAGAGTAACTGAACAGATTCGCTACGATATTCGAAAAACATACGTTATTATACACATTTTAAAACAAAGCGGATGTGTCCATCACCTTTGGTTGCGAAGAAACGAATTTTGTTTCAAGATTTCTACATACTCTTGTGTATACATATTTAGAGCTGAAATTTTTACACAGTCACAGATGAGCCTCAAAGTTTATAAAAAAATATTTCATACTGAAATGCGCTGAAATGTTTATAAAGTCAGGACGCAAACTGAAGACACAATTATGTTTAAAACTGTCTCAGACTAGTTAGTATGTAGCATGTGCTAAATGGCTGCATTATTGATGACTCCATGACTTTGCCAAATAAGTAGACCACATAATCCAGTTTTTTACGAAGAAATATAATTCCCTGGACCTTTTTTTATAAAAGTATTAATATAGTACGTCTGTTTTCGAAATCTCGTACGATTAAAACGACTGCGAGTTCAAGATATTGGAAAATAAACTCGAGAAAACCAAAGAACAGTAGACATATTTCAACCAAGTGTAGCTTACTGTCGGTCTTCAAAACTAGGCAAAATGCTCGGTATTAGTCCCTTCTACATTATTTAAAGTTTCAGCATTGTATCTTGTATAGTTTTCAAGATTATTCTAATTCTTTATAATGTATTTGATATGTCTTCAACGTTCGCTTGACATTTGGAGAAATAAATGCTTTTCACATTATGTGTACTTTTATTGCAATCAGTTTTTCGTACTCCATAGAGAATGTAAGCTTGCAAACAGGAAACCAGCGGTAAACGTATGATTGTTTATAACTTTTTTTTATATTACTTGACACGTTAAGCGCCAAGGAAAATTTTAGAAGAATGTCCATCTGGCCAAAGTCCAGTTTTGTATCATTTGTTCTGCTTATGACTTACAGTCTGCAGAAATACGTTTGATTAATTTATTTATGATCTCTTTAATGCGTAAACTACATTTGGCCATGGCGGGACAGCGTTATGCCGACCTAGCGGCGTTCCAAAAGGCGTCGACGAATATTTTGAATTACATCCCAGTCAATGAGCAAAAATCATCATTCGAAAACCTTTTGGTCCGTGCAAATTCCTGTATCAATTCTGAAGTAGATTATTTTGAATAAAATAAATTCGACTTTCCGAAATAAAAAATGTTTGTTCATTTTTTGTCCTTATTACTGTGCGAGAGACCTTATATAGTGATGATAGAAAATCAATATTATCAGTTTCTTTTTTGTCAAAAAATGCGTTAATTTTTTTTACACCGAAGCAACCGCTGAGGCAGAAGTCTAAATGCCAGGGCACCTCGGTTGCTATGAGGATCCAAAAGAAATTTGTTAATCCTGCTTTTGAACTGCCTAAGTTTAGTAGAATTGGGAGAAGCCTCATCTCGTTTTGTTCCACAATCAAGAAAATCATCGGCTGCTTCGATGTAAAAAATTTTTTATGTGCTAGTGAAAGCGGGAAACGAAAATTGAATTTTTACCTACATATTTCGTATGTTTGTACCAGTTCTCGACACTTGAAATGTCAATGTTTTTCTTCCAGGAACTTCTGTGGAAGGCTGGGCTCCAGCTTCTTATTTGGAAAATTTTCAGTATAAAACATCCCGTAGTAATAGCAGTAGGAGTCAAGATAGATTTAACGAATAGTGCTCAACAGTAGTAGTTTTTTACAGAAACAAGGCAGGAGTTTTTTCAACGGAAACATTGTCTCAATATACATAAATATGTGATAAATCGATGAAATAATTAGATCGATAAAAATATCCATCTGCGCTGCGTTATAATGAAAACTAAGACTTAATTTTCACATTAATATTGAGACAATATATCAAGATGTATTGAAATCGGCATACGTATTAGTAATTTAACAAAAAAATGAGGGACTGATCCATAAACACGATTAAACTGTATTCAAGAATAGAATGAAAATTACATGCAACACATTCTTGAAATGAGGGCGATACCTGGCAAAATAATATAGTGTTATCTGTAACTGCAAAAGTGGATCGATTGAGATAACAGATGGCGCTTGTGCGGTCATAAACATCTGATAGAGGATACCTTTACTCTACTTCCATTCTTTGTCCGGTGCGGAGACCTAGATCGTTCTGATGATTGTCAATAAGCATGAGACAGTGCAGTAAGCAGTTGGCTTGTTAGACCAAATGAAGAAATCAGTATTATTGATATAGTGAACATAGTGACGTCATAATGTTGACGCTTTTAGAGCAGTACTGACGTACGCCGACCAACAAAAACGACACAGAAATGACGTTCGATATGACGGTCTAATGTTACACCCAATTGATGTCATAGCATGTCGTATAAAAGACCAAATACAAAGTCGCTATGACGTACAGACGCTCGCAAAAATAATCGCGCGGTGTATCCAAATGCTCCTGAAAAATTGAGGATGTGACAACGACGCCTCCCCCCCACAAGCAGTGAGTTCAAGAGTGCCAGAAAGGCGCCGAAACTCATATTCAACTTACCTACCACTCTTGAACCGTTTCGTTCCGAGACGTCGTTATCACCCCCGCAATTTTTCAGGAGCATTTTTACAAAGTGTATCGACCTGGTTGATAAAGATCTCAAAAACACCGTTTCATCTCAACACGTTCCAGTCTTCCGATGTTCCAGAATTTGTTTGTAGAAATTTAACAAAATCGCTTTGCTTTTTCACAGTAGGCCAAAACACTTCTTGTCACCTGGAGTTCACCCAAGCCTTATTTACTATGTGGCAATGAAAATAATATTCCAAACTTATTTCAGCTTCGGAAACAGGTAATAATCAGAACGTGCCAACTCAGGCGAATAATGAGGGTGTTTCATCAGTTCGAAATCCAAATCGCGAAGCTTTGTCATCGAAACGTGTGATTTGTGTGCTAGAGCCATACCTTACACAACTCTTTTGGAAATCTTTTCGCGTCGTTTGTGCACAATTTTGACAATAATGCTACATAATATTCTTCTGTTACGGTTTTGCCCTTGTCAAGGCAATCAGTGAAAATGAGACCACTACGGCTCCAAAACACTGAAGCAAGCCCTTTTCCAGAAGACTTTAGCACACGAAAATTCTCGGTCCTGGCGACCCAAGATTTTCACAGTTGATGTAATAAGAACATTTTATATAAATCAGCTCCGTAAAACATTTTAGTTTTTTTTCGAAAACTACGCTAGATTGCCTGTTTTTATAACAGAAAAAATGAGGATCTTGGGAGAGTTGCGAAAAAATTTATTTATGGGGGCCCTATCGGTTTTATTGTAAAAATCAAATATTGTGTTTTAAAAATAAAACGCGCCATCTAACGGGCAAACGAAGCACTTTTGCATAGAGGTGCCCAATAGTCCAA
This sequence comes from Acanthoscelides obtectus, assembly GCA_963669975.1. NCBI lineage: Eukaryota > Metazoa > Arthropoda > Insecta > Coleoptera > Chrysomelidae > Acanthoscelides > Acanthoscelides obtectus. The sequence continues at coordinate 24,923,983 of CAVLJG010000002.1, forward strand.
TCGACTTACTTTGAGTCTAAAGTAAGAAGTGTCGAATTTATTTTACAGTCTCTCCTTGAATGCAATATATTGTTTATATTATTTTGCTGGAAACATGTCTTAACCAAAGTATTAATCGCATTGCTGCTACCAAGTATTGTATTGAGATGCGTGAATAAATTTCATATTTATCATCTCGGACTAAGAGTTTCTGAACTCTATTTAATTAATGTATTATAAGTACAAATTTTCTACCGCTCTGTGTTATGTATATTATTTTGAAACTGGGTTTATGTGTATATATTTATTTGATATTTTTGCTGTTGTCAAACAATTTTTCAATATTACATGATATTGCCAACAGGAAAATACATAATATGCTGTTCTCATCTATAAGATATACAAAATATCTACATATTTGTTAAATAAATATGTAACTGAAATTATTTAAAAATCAATGTCGTTTTATTTACCCTGTATTATAAGGATCGCTAATTGGAGAAAACTGAGGACCTCTTTTTGGTGAGTGAAAATGGTTGTAGAGATGGGTCAGCGTCGATGTTTTCTGGAGATGGGTGCAAAATGGGAAAGATAAAGCTACTCGGCTGCGTTCATAAATTATTACACGGTGTACTTTGTACTAGCCTTGGTAATTATTTGCGTAACTGTTACATGCGTTCGGAAATAGGAAAAAGTAATCCTTCTGGAACGACAAAAGTGTGCCTTTCTTCAGGAGCTCAAAACCTTTTGAATAAGAGTTCCGTCACTTGTCATTATCATGGTTCATAGTGTTTATTTTATGTGGTTATCAAAAACTGATCAAAATCGGCAGAATATATATTTTTCATAATAAATGCTACCTCGTATTCCAAGGGATATAATAACTACAATGGCCGCAGAAAACGTGGTTAGAAATTAGTCGGCTGTTGGAAAGTTTCACAGTATTCCAGAGTAAAATTTCATCTGTCAATGTACAATCAAAATTCCCCAAGGCCAAAAGACGTAAAAATCATGCAAATTTGGGGCAAAATTCCCCAATATAGCAAATGCACAGAGCACATAATAAGTATGAAGAAAGAGGGGACAGACTCCCAGCGTTGTACGTAGCATGGTCCTAGGCTCCATAATACTATATAGGTATATAGGATACCATCTTACTGGCGAATAGTAAAGTGTGCAAATATGGTAGTGTTGCCAGTAATTACTGGCAACACTGCCGATAAATCCAGGCGATAAATCCGTTGGAATGGAAACAATTTGATTCCACATTAATCCCAGCCAATGAGAGACCAGCCGCGTTCCCAGAAGAATGGGCGGGGCATGTCTGGTCAAGGAGGAAATGTGAATATCTGTATTCATGAAGTGACGTCAAGTAGATTAACTCAATATTTATTGAAAGAAATAAATATTCGATTCCAAGTTGCGAATTTGGAAAAATCAAATTGTTCATGTTTCAAAGATTCGCAGAAGTTTATTATGTGAAAGCTGGCGCCTGGTATGATCAAATAATTGCTTTCCTGGAAACATTTTGATGTTCGACATTTTCAAGTGGTATAACGTTCTGACTTGCAAACAAGAAGGTGTGTATGGAATTTTTCTCCACAAGCCTGCCTTAAGCAATTACTCATTTTGTAGGGTGAATGGATCACTAACCCGGCACTTTCGGTAGCCGGACAAATGTTATATTATTGGTAAAAACACGAATATTTGAAATCCTATTCAAGTTTACAAAAATTTCACATCCACAGTTCTCATATTGATAACAGTATTAGCGCGTTGAAAACAGCATGCATTCGTTTCCACATTTTTTTTTCATTTGTGTAGTGAGTTACATAAACTTTAAAGGCAAATAGAATCGTTAGCTAACAGAATATAAATACTGTTCTTGTTACATATGCAAAAGACATTCATAATTTACGAAATAAATTAATCTTAACATGTTATTTTAACATTTTGAGGTCAAATTGGAGTGGGCGTGGATCATCATACTAGTCAAAATGGTGTGGTCTCAATCTATATTTTTATCTTTAAACAGAAACTATCGAACTTTTCTGTTGGAATTGAACTAACCAAAATTCGACTGAAGCCCCAAGTCAGTGCACGGACAGCGAAAGATAATAAATAATGCGGATTATGGCCAGTAATATTGTATACGACTACTGGAATTAAACGATTTTCCATAGCATCCAAATAACCGGCCACTTCACATTTCCACTTCATTCACCAAGAAAAAAAAATTCTGTATATACAGGGTGTTCGGGAAATAATATTCGTAACTTTAAGAGGTGATTCCTTGCACTATTCGAAGCAAAAAAGTTCATTAAGTATAACTTATGTCCGAAAATCAATCGTTTTCGAAGAAAGTGAGTCGTAGATAATTAAATTTTCTCAAACATTTGGCAACGCAACCGCGATACGAGCGCATGGCGACCGCAACTGATTCATTAAATTGTTTACGTTTGTATGATATTTTTGTTGAAAATATGCCTGGAATTATTGAATAATTTTGCGCAATTTTTTGTGGCTAATATTTTTCATTTAATAACGCTTTCAGTACAGTACGTTTACTTATGTTTACTTACTTATTTGAAACGATGCGATGCGCAAAAAAAGAAAAAAACAACATCCGTAAATCACAAAGTTGCAGTTGAATGTATTAGTAATCAAAACAGGCGATGATAGGTACATGCAGTGCAGGCGGAGTACGACGTTGCCAGTTGTGTAAGGGATTTTGTTTGATTGTTTTTCTTCGGAAAATTGTATTTAATAAGCAAGAACATTATTTTGTTAGAGACAGATAATTAATAAATAGATGTATTGATACATTTTATGCTATTAGGCATATGAATTTAAATTATTATGGTGCAAAATTAATTTATTTCATGACTAAAAAGAAATAAGTTCAGCATGTTTTTGCTCCGAAGCGGTTGATTTTTGGACATAGATTATAATGAACTTTTTTGCTTAGAATAATGGAAGTAATCACCTTTTAAAGTTACGAACATTATTTCCCTAACACCCTGTATAGTACAGACAGTCGAAGCTGTGAGAAATGTTGAGAAATTGCTTCACATATGTAAACAGCATGGTAGTCCAAAGTCGACAGTGCAGGACCGGACTAAAAGAAAACATTGGCTTCTTGTTCCCTTTTACCTAATTTGCATATATTTTTGATAAACACATCTATATTGAATGGACTCAGTATGAGCGTATTTAACTTCTTTTCCTCAAAGTCTTAAGGTACGTTTATACTAGAGATTTTGTTCCTTACATTTCTCTTTGCAATAAAGTATATCAAATGTAAACCTTGGTGATAGAAGCTAGCCGAGATTCATTCAAATAGCTGGGAGAAAATGATCGAGACAAAATGTCGTAAAGGTAAACAACGCTGAGACAAGTATCAACTAGTTTCTGATAGATCTCGCAGGAGTTGGCCGGCCGTCTACTTTTTAGCAGTCTCTCGGGATACTTTGTGCTGTTTATTTTACGTTTTTAATGACAGTTGATTTGAAATTTCTAGTCTACAATCACAAATCTTTAAATACGGTTCTGTCTAAAACTGGCTAATCAAATGCTGTCTGACAATTGGAAACTAGCTGGCCGACTAGTAGCACCTTCTGTCCGAGTACTAGCAAAATATTACCTTTTTGATTAATATTTTTTTATAAAATTACAGGAATATCTATAAGCGATGTATTTGTTGTCGGCGAAAAGTTAACAACATATAGGTATGATCACCTCCAAAAGCATCAGTTGTTATCTTGAATACAAAATTCGTAACTACACTTTGTATTCCACTTTTGTCTAAATTCTCCGACCACTGGCTCATTCACCCTACACAACTTTGCCCCCATTCAAGCGACTTCGTATCTCTTGCCGTTTCCAAGATACCAATGGTGAAATTCGAATTTGAAACACCTGGTGTATGCTTGCAGTAAAAGTCCAAAAACAAATATTGGATGTCTGATAAGTATCAAGAAGTCATTTTCACCCGTATACTTTCCTGATAAGCGCCCACCCCAATGTATATACCCCTTATGATTTTCGGATATATCATTTTACAATTTTGAGATAAACTGATTCTATGTACACTACAAGCAAATTTAAAAAAAACAGTGCACACCCTGTAATAAATAGCACTTACCATTTTCCGCCATTTTTGTATCGCGAAGTTTTCCTTCATTCTTCCCGTAATCCAAAGGTACAAACGTGCAAATCACTACAAAAACTGACAAACACTTAATCTACATGCCACGAACACACTTTTCCGGGTGCGGCCGAATTTTCCATTTGAAAAGACTGAAAATAACGCTCCCGAAAAGTCCGTGTAAGAGCACCGCGAAGACTGTTTAAAAACAACTGCAACATTGCGTATCAGACTATAAACGTTTTTCTAGGATTCGAAGTTGGCCGAGACCCGAACTCAGTTCGGAGAATTCTTCCAGACCTGTTTGTATTAGCAAGAGGGCAATTTCGTTTATTTTAATTATTAATATCTGTTATACGAGTATCAGTTGCATGATGACAAAAATATATATAAATCATATTGTGATATTCTTCCTTTGTAAAATATTCTGTTTCAGTTTCTAAATGACAGATTAACTACATATCAATTAAATAAGGATCATTCCAAAAAAAAAAATACTGAAATTCGGTCTTACAAAAGGTATCAAGTAGGCTGACTCTGCATCCTACTTGAAGTTGAATGAATTTGTTGCGTGCTGGTTTTCGTTGAAGTCTGTCATAGTCCAGTCATTATTGATAACGATATAATGATGAATACAGTGTAAAACATAAATAACAATAAATAGAACATAAGTATAGATTTAAAAAAAATACGTTAAACATCCTACAACATTAACAAAGAAACTACAAAGGAAAAAATCTCAAACACAATTAGGAAAGGAAAGAGGAAAGATTAAAAAGTGTCATTCAAAAACTCTCTACAGCTATAATATACTTTAGTCAGAAGCAGTTCAGAATTTTTTTTCTTGTATAAACAATTCGCATGAATTGATTTAATCCTAATAGGCAATTTATTGTAAATTGAAATACAGTTGAAGATGATTGAAGTTTCGAATTTGGCTGTTCTGTGCATTGGTGTTTGCAATAAATTGCGATGCGTCGTGTTTAGATTATGGCACGTAGCATAGACCTCAAATTCCTCCCAGTGCAACCTAACGTACATAAGACAGTTTAATATTAAATACTCGTACATGGTACAGTCAATACACGGTCTCTGATAAATGTCGGCTTACAAGACTCTCTAGGGGTAAGATTAAACAGTAGTTGGATAATTCGCTTCTGAGAGATGAACACACGGCTATATGCGCTGCTTTTGCCCCAGCTCAAAATATTGAGCGACATATGTGAGTAGGCCAGGGCATAATACACAGTGTTCAGACCATCTCTATCAAGGCAGTTTTTTAGCTGATTTCGGGCATAAAAGGCGGTGTTTAAGTTCTTACAGACACTGTCGATCTGTGTGTTCCAGTTAAGAGAATAGTCCCAAATGCATCCTAAGTCTTTCACTTCATCAGCTAGGTAAATATTTGCTGTAAAACCTGAATCTAGAGATTGAGAGTTACGCAGATGGTATTGTATTGACATTGTCTTCGAGTTATTTAAAATTAATCGGTTACGGAAACATCAAGCATTCGTCTCATCTATGACTTTGGTGGCTTTTTACAATAGATGATCGCCTGTATCTGATGCTATAGTAATTGCTGTGTCATCTGCAAAAATCGATAAACGACATTACTGAATGTATTCAGGGAGTAAAAGACCCAAAATAGACCCTTGAGCTCGCCATTGCTTGAAACAGTCATCTGCCTGCTTGTAAGGTATCCATTTCAGAACATTGTAAGGGAATCTAAGAACACTTAGTTTGTCGACTAGAAATGTTGGATCTAAGGTATCAAAATCTTTTGTTAGATCAAAGAAAAGCGTTAGCGATTGTTTATTAATGTCTAATTGAGTAAATATAAGGTTCAGCAGTGATCTGTTAATTCTGAAACCATGTTGTTCTTTGGCAAGCAAGTCATAGTACACCATTCGGATATACAGGGTGGCCCATAAGTCCTTTGAGCTGGAAAAAAAGGAATAAAACCAAACTAGTTACATTATGAAGAATTATTATATTTTGTTATCATCTTTATTGAATGGGAATTATGTTTTAAAAATCACATCGTCTAAATGCAATCCATTACGATCACGGCACTCATATAAATGACGTCTAAAATTGTCGATGACTGCGCGGCAAGTCAACACTGTAATGCGTGCCATTTCTCTTCGGATATTTTCTTTCAGGACATCAACTGATCGCGGAGTGGTGTCGTACACATTACTCTTGAGGTAGCCCGATAAAAAGAAGTCCATTGGGGTCAAATTTGGACTACGTGGTGGCCAGGAAATGTCTCATCTTCGAGAAATTACTTTGCTGGGAAAAAGTTGACAGACGACGGGCATAGAAGTGTTGGAGGTGTGGGCAGTTGCTCCGTCCTGTTGAAACCAGGTCTGCGTATTATAGCCTGGAAAATTCTGCAACGCTGGTGTCAAAAACTCTTCTATCATTGCTACATACCGCTCCGAAGTAACAGTTAATGCGCGACCTCTGTCGTCCTCAAAAAAATAAGGGCCTACGATGCCATGCGCTGACATAGCAGCCCAAACTGTAACTTTAGGGCTGTGTAAGGGCTTCTGATGCTTACGCCTTGGATTTTCGGGGCTCCAATAACGGCAATTTTGTTTATTTACATGCCCGTTTAAATGGAAGTGAACCTCGTCCGAGAACAACACATTATTGAGCGAAGAAAATCGATTCCACATTTCATTCGCAAAGTTTAGTCTCTGAATAGCGTCATTATCTTTTAATTCCTGCAGTAACTGAATTTTGTAAGCGTGCAGACGTAAATCTTTCCTTAAAATCCGCTGTAAAGATGTTCTGGGTACGTTTAGTGCACTAGAACGCTTACGAGTAGACTGGGTAGGATTTTGACGAACAGACTGTGCCACAATGTTCAAGTTTTCTTCAATACGAGTTGTCCTTGGTCGACCCCACCGCTGTTTATCTAACGTCGAACCAGTCTCTTCGAACTTAGCAACCCAGTTCTTAATCGTTTGAGCTGTTGGACACTTTGTAAAATTGTGTAAATTGTGGTATTCTCGATATTTACGCCGCGCAATGGTTGCCGAATCATTATTTTGATAAAACGCGCGCACACAAAAAGCACGATCCGCTCCAGTGAAACACTCCATGGCGACTGAATTCCCAGACACTGAAGATACTGCCCCCACCTCGCCCGCGCCGCTCACGCTCACCCGTTAAATTTTATTCAAATTTGAAATTTCAAAGGACTTATGGACCACCCTGTATATAATTTTTTCAAATAATTTTGAGAAGCTGTTCAGTAAGTATATTTGACGATGGTTTCTTATGCACAGGAATGACAAGTGCAGATTTAAGTGCTTCCGGGAACGTGCCAAGCACAACTGACAGATTAAACAGAAAAACTATGTGTACCATGAGCACATCGAGCATATGGTTGAGCGTTTTTAAACTCAATCCGTCAAGCTCTGAAGACTTTTCATTTTTTAATGCCGCCATCGCTTCTAGAACTTCGCGGTGTGAGATGGGTTCATTGTTGAATTGATGCGTTATGTTAATGTCCTTGGATGTAGCAAAAGGCAAGGTCATATTTTGACCAATGACTAACTGCGCTGTTTGCAATATTTGAGAAATATTCAGCAAACAACCTACATACATCAGCTGATGACTTCAGATTACCACTAACGTTGAGAGTGATCAGCCCGTTTTTGTCTACATTTCTACCAACTTCAAACTTTATAATATTCAACGCTTCCCTACTTTTATTGCTTGAATTGCAGATTTTGTTTTTATAGAAAGAAATCTCTCTTTGCTTAATACTGAGTTTATATGCTTTTTTCCTTTCGTTGTAATATTCTTTGAAATTGCTGTTATACTGAGCGTATAGGAAAAGATTTTTAAGCTCCTGGTCCTCTCTGATTATGTCCACGGTTAACCAGCTTTTATTAAGACTCGTTGATTACGACCTATCGTTTTTTGCTTGTATAGCGGGCAAGACATTTCACATCACCATCTTACGGAATCTAGAAAATATTTAAATGCAGCATTAACAGGTAGTGAGTATAGTGGTTTCCAATTGGTTTTATTAAGGTTGAATAGAAGCTCATTCATATTTTCTTCTCTTGCTCTTTTTAAAAAGTTTTATTTTGGAGACAACTGATTGTTACAAGCAGTAGTAAAAGACTGAACTGACTGAATTCAAAAGATAACAATAAAAATGAAAAATCTCTATCTCGCAAAATCTACAAAGGTGAAGCTCCGTTCATTGTGCTGATACACGATATGCATGTCCGGTATGGACACATAACTCGTCCCTCCTTAGGCTGGAAGTTCGTCCTCGAACTTCTCTGGTAGAATTTCTTGAAGTTGAAGATCCTTCAATGGAATTCTTGGCTTGAAGAATAGGGTGTGTAGTCTTTTACGTTTTCTTGATACAAAGTAAATTATCGTTGCAACCATGATAACATACAGGGTTGCAACAATCCATGATGTGGACGATATGAAGATCGGCTTGAGATGCATCGGTTGTATAATGAACAGCTGGGGACTCTCTTGAATTTTCTCAATTTGGTCCAAGTGAATTTGAAATTTCGGAATGATTTTCACTGGGATGACGCCTGAGACCTGGATTTTCTGACTTGTAGTGGTGTACCATTTTTCATCAATTTTTACTGTACAATTTGACTGTATTAAGACTGGCTGAGTGACATTTATAGCTTTTCTGGAACAGTTTTCAAAAATTTGGATTTGCTTGTATGTACTCATTATTATCAGGTTTTTCTCTGTGCGGTAGATAATCGGTTGTTGGAAGACTGTTATAGCTGTAGTACAGTATTCCAGTTGGCAATTGGCATTTGCTTAACGACTTTGATTGGCAGATAGTTTTCTTCGTTTACATTCGAGGTACCAATGATTATCTCCATAGTATGCGGCAGGAGGTATCAAAATTATAGCGTCTTTGTTATGGATGGGGTAAATATGGTAAAGATGGAACTGATGTTCATCTAGGATGGGGCCTTTAGGATAATCAGAATTTGAGTATCCGTTGTCACTACTGTACTTTGAGAATTTTCAATTAATTCAAAAGGATGTGAATCATCAGATAATAGACAAGTTTTCTTATAGAAAAATTTTAAATGATTTTCCGGATCAGTAATTTCTGATAGGGTGAAAAGTTCTACATTTGACTGTTGTAGTGCAGCTAAGCTAATAGTTCTCAAAATTTTTAGAAGAAATTGATTTAATGTATTAATGCTGAGAATTTGACTATGAATGGCAAAATATTTTTATTTCAAATAATTAATCTCCTGTGCGACTTTGACAGAATTTTTGTTGAATGCTGTAATAAAGTTATTATATCTTTTTAAAGTGTCTAAAGCATAGCTAGTAGAATTATTGGCAACAGTAACAATTTCTGACTGCTTCTTCTCAAGCAATATGTTTTCCCAAAAATATCCGATCATCTTCATCGAGATTTCCAGTGATTGATTTTATCACAGTACCTAAAAGATTTACTAGACCACGCTTTCTTCGAGAATGAATTAATTTATGAAAATTATCCAGAGTTTCCTGGTATAAAATGCTATACTGAGTGATTATATTCTGATAAGAAGAAGTAGAAATTTTATTCAACATAGGAGGGTGTATCATGGCGGATTTTAGAGAAGTATCAATAGAAGTTAAATTAATGGTTAAAATATGACGATGATAGTGATCAAACATCTGAGCTTGACCAATTAACTCCTGATAATATCTATTATTTGGGATCGGGTGCACTTGAAGGGCCAAATTGTGGCTCAGCAGGTGGATTGTCCTGTAACAATGGAGCCTTGCGTAAGCGTTTTATATTTCTGGGATGGGTGTTTGTAGGTCTGTTTTTGGAAGTTACAGCCTCAATTTGAGTTTGTTTTGCCGAAGTGACTTTGGCTGCTATATAGGGTGCTGTGAGCTTATTTCGAGGATTTTTGTGAATATAAATGGGGTCTCCAGGCTTAGGAGCCGAGGTAGATTCCTGAAGTTTTTCGTTACATTTATTTAAAATTTCAGTTTCCTTATGATAAAGTTTACGATACAGAGAGTCAATAAAAGGTCATCTTTATGCCGTTGGTTATATTTTTCATATACAGGCATATCATTGTCAAATTGAATTTCTTGAGCATAGGGACCATAGAGAATTGAAAATGGAGAATAACCAGTTGCAGAATGTATTGATTGATTATAGACGAGAACGCAACGAGTGACTAAATCTTGAAAATATTCTTTAGGACGTTGATCTTGCATAACTGAGTTTTTATATCAAAGTGGAGTGAAAACGCTCGATGGGACTGTTAGAATTTGGATTATTTATTGTAATGAAATGAAGTTCGATTTTGTGAAGTTTCATGAATTCTTTGAAAAGATTATTAGAAAATTATGTGCCTTCGTCACATATAATTTTCTTAGGATAATTGTGGTGTGAAAAATAGTGTCGTAATTTGCTTAATATTGTAACTGCAGTTTTGTCGGATATTTGATAGACTTGGGCATACTTGGAAAAAGAATCGACAATTGTCAAAAATTTTTCTTTAGAGCATGAAAATGTATCAATGTGTGAAATATCAAATGGTTTTTCACCTAGAAGGGGACCTTGAAGATGAAGTTTATATGGATGTCTTTTGTATTTGTTACGAAGACAGATATCACACTGATTAATGAAATTCGATATAGTGCAACGCATATTCGGCCAATAATATTTGAGTTTAAATTGATTCAATGTTTCAATAATACCATTATGATTATTTTTGTGATAGTCTTTAACACAATTTATTTGAGCTTCGGGATCTTCTATATCCTGAACACGTTTGGTGCAAAAGAAAATTCATTATATGTATTTTTTACATATTCGGAAATATATTTTTGGATATCGACGTTATCAGTAAAAATGTAGTATCGCTGACTTGGAGCTATAACATCATGAAGTGACTGTTTGTCTTCGTATTTCCAACTTTTTTCGGTGAGGGTAACAAAATGTTGATGCTTAGACTTGAATTTTAAAGAATATTGTACTCATCTCCGAATTTCATGATAATTTATAAAATAGTTTATAGGTTCTTCTGAAAATGGGACGGTAGCAACGGGATGTTCCACTGCTGAATGTTGGGTGGATTGACCAGTTTGATTTTATAAGGTTTGATTGACAAATTCGTCAACATCAAATTCGACATCTGAGGAGTCTGAAGGAGGATTGGCAATGATAGATTCAGTTTCGTGCATATTAATTTCGATACGGGAAAGGGCATCGGCAACGACATTATCTTTGCCTTTTTTGTATTTTATATCGAAATTATAATCTTGTAACTTGAGTTTCCAACGAGCTAAACGGGAATGGGTCTCTTTTTTGTACTCAGCAGTTTATACAAAATAAGCTTCTCTGGCCGCCTTGTCAGCTATCTCATTACCGCGTATTCATGAATGTGCTTTCGACCAGACTAAATTAACTTTTATGCCTTTCTTTACCAACTCGCACAAGGTAGCCCTTATTTCCATTAAGATTTCACTATTGGAACATTTAACAGCTGACCCTTCCAAGCTCTTAAGCACCGACTGAGAATCTGAAATTATGGCTACACTGGTAAGCTCTTTTATATTAATCGTCATCCAGTCCAGTGTAGATTTCATAGCTATAGATTCCGCTGTAAAGATTGAACAGATTTCCGGGATACAAAACCGGCGAATGATATTATGAAATGGACTAAAGATAAAGTATGCATAGGCAGTGCCATTTGAATTTTAGATCCGTCTGTATATATATGAATAGCAGATTCATTGCTTCTTAGTGCACTAGATAGTATGAAGTTATTTAGAGAGGTGTGTTCAGTATAGTTTGGAAAGGTTACTTCGAATTTAGATGAAACGAATTCAAGAGGATATTTAAAAATTGGAAGCTTTCTTGAATAAATGAAATATTGTTGGAATTTGCTGGAATCAGTGAAGGCTGTTACAAATAATGGAGATTTTTTGTGTCGCCAGTATGGATGACACAGGTCATTAACACTGGCCACTGACATTTTTCCAGTAAGGAGTGTATTAGATGATCTGTATTTAATTAATAACTTATGCGCCAAGTATTTACGTCTGATATCCAAAGGTTCATTAGATTCGGCAAGTAGGGCAGGACATGGAGATGACCTGATTGCCCCGACACTGATACGCAATGCCTTGAATGTGATCCTATCTAAAGTCTTTAAATGTATATTTGCTGTAGAATCATAGAGTACACATCCATAGTCCAGAATAGACCTAATGTAGGACCTGTAGAACTGAAAAGAAATACAAGGATCCGCTCCCCATTTCGATTTTGTGATGAACCGAAGCATGTTCAGTCCTTTTTTACAACGATCCTTTAGGTAGTGAATGTATTTATTCCACAATAGCTTAGAATCTAAGACAATTCCCAAGTACTTGATGTAGTCAAGCACTCGAAAGCTGATGTCTCGGATTTTTAACTCGTTAACGTTATTTAACCTGCGTCGTGCGAAAAACACGATAGCAGATTTTTCCGCAGACATGATGAGTCCCATTGCTCTACTGAACTATGGCGCGTATTGAATAACATTGATGTCATCATCCATTAAATCGTGCAATCCAGCAGTGTATATATTGAATAATATAGGTGAAAGAATTGATCCTTGAGGAATACCATTAGTGACAATACGTGGTCCCTAGAGTTCAGTTCTATGAATACGTATAAACATTTTTCTGTTCGCATAGAGCTATAATAGATGCAGCAGCTCCCTCACGGATACCTAGAAGTTTAACTTTATCGAAAAGGATATCTAACTTGACGTCATTGTAGGCACCTTTTATATCCAGGAATAGACAGGTGTATTTTTTCTGGGAAAAACTGACATAGATATCAGATGTGAGGTGAAGTAAGACATCCATGGTACCATGACCTGTTCTGAAGCCATATTGTGTTCCAGGTAGCAATGAATAGTATTCAAGGAACCATTCTAGGCGAAACTTAATCATCCATTCAAATGTTTTTGTGAGACGAGAAGAAGAATTTTCGCAGATTGTGGCCAAGCATTAATTATCTTATAAGTAAAACTGTCCAATCCAGGAGCAGAGCTATTTGTAATTTTAAGTGCATTTTCCAACTCTTCGACAGAAAAAGGTTGCTCAAAACTACTATTTTTATTGGTAAATTTAGGTCTGGTTTTATAAAAAACACTTGAAGATGCTGATACCGGAGCAAAGAAATCGAGCAGTTTGTCAATTGTTTCGTTCGTAAGAACAGTTTTTTCAATTCTATTGAAGAGTTTCCTATTGCTTTTATGTGTTTCCAAATTTCAGACACCGGGGTGCTCTTATTCAGGGTATCAATAAACATTTTGAAACTATTGCGTTTCTTTTTGTTGACTAGTAATTTAGATTTTGCTTCTATGTTCTTGTATTTTAAATAGTTGACAAAATTTGATATTAATTTATATTCATTAAGGGCTTGTTTATGCGGGTCAACGGCTCGAGAGCATTTATCATCCCACCAAATGGGTTTCATAGTTTTTTTATGGGCATAGCTGCATCTGCTCCCGTAATGACAGCATGAAAAAGTGCCATCAATTTGTCAGTGTTGCTTTTGCATCCCTCTGTTGTTAAATTTTTTTGTGTAATTTCCTGGAAAATCTTCCAGTTTGCCTTCCATTCATTCCATCTAGTAGATGGACTGATTAGAAAGATTCCTTTCTTGGTTGGAACATCTATAAGGATGGGAAAGTGATCCGAACCCATCGAGTCACGTTGCACTGTCCAACTGACTTTAAGTACTAGATCCATGGAAACTATGGTTAAATCCACGGCTGATGGAGCAAACATTGGAGAACCGACCCTAGTGGGACTTCGGTAGTTTATTACGAATAAATTAGAGTCATCTAGTGCCTCCGTCAGGTTACGGCCTTGGGCGTTAACACTTATACAGCCACATGAAGAGTGATGTCCGTTAAAGTCGCCACACAGAATTGTATTCGAAATTGGGAAGTTGCTGATAAATGTTTCCCAATCGTTGCTAAATACTTTTTTCTCAGGAGGTTTATGTACCAAAATGAGATTGAGATCAATTTCGTTGATCATTATGCCGCACATTTGGATGTCTGTGTTATATTTGTTCGAATCCATTCTAATATCTTTAAAGCTCAAGTGATGTTTTATTAAAATTGCAACTCCACCATATCCGTCACTTTTATAGACTTTGACAATATTATATCCTTTAATGTGGAAAATCTGGTTAAGTTTAAGCCATGTTTCTGAAAGCGCTATTATATCAGGATTAGAGTTTTCCAGAAATTGTAAGAGAAACCCTTTCTTGGGTGCGACCGACCTAGCATTCCATTGGAGGATTCAGACCATTACTAGTATGTTCATTCTGCATCATCACTAATATCTATATAATCACTTACTTTTGGTTTTGGAAAAATGTTTTTAATCAAACTGTCAACTTTAATTTCATTGATTAATTGTGGATTCTGTTTTGAGTTCACAAAACTAGTCGAATGGTATATTAAGTTATATTTAAATTCAATGAACGTATCGCGTTGTTGACTTGGGATAAATGAAGATATAGCTTTTTTCTTTTGGACGTTGTGGAGCGGAGCGGCGTTAGTGGTATTAGAAGAGGTAGGAGGGGTTGCAGGAGGAGACAATGATTTTCGTTTCCTAGGAGGGTTTGGTTGTGACAAAATTTGTCTCTTAGATTTTGATACGAAACTAACGTTTAATGCGGTATTTGGAGATAATTCAGGAAAATTGTCTTTATCCAAAACAGCCAATCTGTTGTTTGTTACTATTTTGGCATATCTACTAATGAATCAGCATCTTTGAAAGAAATATTATTATTCGCCATCATCTTTTTAATGCTTTGTTGTTTTTTATAAACGGGGCAGTTTCTCGGGATCGTAGCGTGCTCTGTACTATGAAAATGGGTGCAAAAGTTTTCAAAAGTGCATTGGTCATCATTGTGATCTCCACTACATTTTTGACAACGACGTTTACCATTACAAATCTTTGCTATATGTCAAAATCTCAAGCAGTTTAGACGCTGGACAACGGGGTATATACATAGATGGTTCCACTTCAAAAACACATATGATTCGAATGGTTTGTGGGAGATTGTTATTTTCCTTTTCATACGTTTCACTTCGGTAATTTTAAGATTAGACACATATTTTCCTTCAAAAATTCTTCCGTGAAGTACGTATCAACCATTTTTACCACACCTTTTTTGTGGTTGAAAAAGATTGGAATGTATGCTACTAGATTATTATTGGTTATACATTGATGGTTGATAAGCAAGTTTGCGATTGAAAATGTTTTGAATATCACTTTGAACCTTGTCCCTATTGCTTTTATATCCGTAATGTCTCTCCTGAATTCTGGCACTTGTTGGAGGTAGTGGCCAACCCTTATGGGGAAAGGTCTTCTAACGTTTTTTGTTTTATATTCGATATATACGAAAATGGGCTTGTATCTGTAGTTGTATAGGGTCCGCCAAAGGAACCTGACGTTTTCAGAATGGATAGTACGAAGCTGTTTTTTGACGTAGAACATCGGTTACAGTGAGCAAGACATCGGTAGTAGATGCCATTTCAGTAGTCATGGAGCTGTGGACAAGTGAACATCACGCATTTGTTGTCGAGACGTATTTTAAAAATCACGACTCGGTGATCATTACACAGCATCTATTTCGTACACAAGTCAATGTCGGACGTCATGGTTCTGTTCCATGCCGTAACACATTTAAGTTGTGGGTCAAAAATTTTCGTCGATCTGCATCAGCAATGAAAGCTAAGCCACCAGGAATGCGTCGAACAGTTCGGACTCCAGCCAATATTGAGAGGGTGCGAACAGCGGTGCAGCTAAGTCCACGTCATTCAGCTAGGCTACAAGCAATTAATCTAAGGCTTTCAGAAACAACAGTGCGGCGTATTTTGCATAAGGATTTACATTATCACCCTTACAAATTAGCGATGGTTCAAGAACTGACAGCTGAAGACTTTGTGAAACGTTTGACTGCAAGCAACCAGCTTCTGGAACTTTTGGATGAAAACGCTTTAGGTGGCTTAATTATGTCTGATGAGGCGCATTTCGGGTTATCAGGCTACGTAAATAAGCAGAATTTTCGCTACTGGTGTGCAGAAAACCCGAGAGAACTTCACCAGCGACCCCTTCATAGTCGCAAGGTTACTGTTTGGAGCGGAGTGTCGCGATTCGGCATAATTGGACCCTATTTTTTTGAGGACGATGCTGGAAATTCGGTCACGGTCAATTCGCAACGTTATCTGGAAATGTTAAACACATTTTTGGAACCAGAGTTTCGTCGACGGAACATAGATTTGAATATTGTATGGTTTCAGCATACAGCGCATACAGCACGAGCAACAATGGTTCGACTGCGAGAAATGTTTCCAGGAAGAGTCATTTCGCGGAATGGAGATGTTCCTTGGCCGGCAAGGTCTCCCGATCTCACGGCTTGTGACTATTGGTTATGGGGTTATCTCAAAAGCAAGGTGTATTTAACGAGTCCAAGGACCATTGAAGAATTGAAGGAAAACATTCGCAATGAAATTAGCGCGATTCCGATGAGTATGGTACAGCGCGTACTGGGGAATGTGCGAAACCGTTTGGAAGAGTGTGTCCGCAGTGAAGGACATCATTTGACCGAAGTTATTTTCCATACATAAAATGGCATGTAATACACTTTCGATTACTTATATATGAAAATAAATATCTTGAAAGATACATTTGTAGTTTCATATTGAAACTCATCAGGTTCCTTTGGCGGACCCTGTATAAGTACTCTTGAAATCACTGGCGGATTTAGAGGGGGGCGCGCGCCCCCCTAGACGTCTGACATTTGCTTTTGCAATCTAACACCATTGTGTTACTTTCTGTCACATCATGGTGACAGAGGCATACTAACTATAAGTTATAGCTATATGAACTGAGCATTATGATTTTTTGGTATCCTTTGGCATTCCAAATGCTGTCCCTCTTTAACATCACTTGTTTACAGCACAACTCTTACGATTTATACGCACCTATATACGAGTATTGTGACTTGTGACAAATCCAAGTCTGGGTAATATATTAGCTATGCAGATTGCACTTAAAAAGTGGTTTATGTTCTGTTTGTTGCTCAATAGTAATTTGAAAAGAGTGTAAAGCTTGACTGATTTTGTTCGGGGTTGGTGTTGCAGCGAAGCACTATGTTAGACGAATGCCTAAATTGGAAATAGACAATATAATATTCAATTCGTTTAAATCACAGAGCTGCTGCACTAAACGTGAATATGTACAGCCCTGAATTCCTGTACTTGTTTAGTACAAACATACATTATCAAAATAATTGCGATCTAAAAGATACAGTTTTTTCCAAGGATTTCCAACACCGGTTCGAAAACTGAGAAAACAACTATGCCGTAAATCTAAGTTCGACAACGAAAGTCTGAAAAATAACTAACATCTATATTGAATTTCAAGAACCCCAACCCCTACTGAGCCGGGCCGTGGCAAATGCTTGTTCCGGAAGTTGTATCCAGCATACAACTTCTTCCCGTACAAGTGATTGTACACGCGTTAAGGAATACCTCAGTAGCGATTGCTGGGTGGCGGTACAAGTCCGACAAGGGGCCACTTTAGGTCTATTTAATATCATTAACACGTAAAAAGAAGATGGTAGACAAGGACCAGTCGACCGAGGCCGTATCACCCTATAGCTTTTCCCAAGGTGTATTATAAATGTTCGCATGTTTCCACACGTAAGCTATACAGTCGGTTATCTTCCAAAACAAAGAAATTAATGATGATGGATCCCTCGAGTACTAAGAATTCCGGATGTAAGCTCACTCCACTCTCAGAATGTCCGGGTGGAGGGTGGAGTCGAGGGAACAATATCGAAGATAAAATTTGTTTCACGAACATCTGCGGGAGTAACAGCAACATTGATGCTGTTCATCACTACTTGCAATCCAATTGTCCCGCCATGCTTCTCTTGGCGGAGACAAAAATCTCAGAGTCCGCACCGATTAACCATCTTAGCTTACCAAATTACGAGGTGTACTCCAATCTGAGAAAGAACGGGGGAGTTGTGGCCTTTGTCCGTAGCAGTCTTTCCTGCTGCAGAGATGTTTCTCTGGAATCAAACCGGAAGGACATTCTGTGGCTTCACCTCAACTCCAAAACATCCCCAGCCTTTATCGTTCCCCTCGGCCCATAACTGGGATGACCTTCTTGAATACCTCGCCGTCAAGATCGACTTCCTGAACATCAATCACTCCGCTTCAGAGGTAGTTCCCCTCGGTGATTTCAATAACCATAATTTACTTTGGTTGGGCTCAAAGAAGACCGATGCAGCAGGTCGTGCAGTTAAAGCATTCGCTGTTACTCAAGGGCTGACCCAGCTGGTGACGGGCCCTACTTTTTTTGCCCCGCGTCTCGTCACATACCAGTATCCTGCTGGATCTCTTTCTGACCAGGCATTCTGTCCCTTACAGCTCTGCTGTCCTGTCGGCCCTGGGTAACTCAGACCACTGTGTTGTGGAGGTTAGGTTTCGGTCAGAACCCGCTGTTTCAGCAGAAACTCGCATAGGCCGCAAAATTTGGCATTACGGACATATCGACTGGGAGGGGCTCAGAGACTTCTTCTATACATTTCCTTGGAGAAATGTCTGTTTCACTGACGCGGATGCGCCGGCTGTCTGTTCTTCGATAACCGAAATTATCCACGTCGGAATGGAGGAATACATGCCTCATACTGCTGATATAATAGAAGTGCTTGATTGTGTCAGTATTTGCACCATTTACTTGTTTTGTTTAATGGGCAGTTCAGAGTATTAATCCTTAAGCTTATTACGTACTAGTAGACCCCGTTGCGCAATTTGTCTATAGGCAGTCTAGAGTCAGTCTCAAGACACGATCTATAGATGGTCTACAGACATCCTTCTTTGTCTTGTCTAGCGTCCATACGATAATGTGAATTTTTTGGTCTCATGTTTGTTTTCGCAATCAAAGACATTGTTTTGTGTGGAATGGACTGGGATATGTCTCGGGGCCCCTCAGAATGTTTTACTTATTTTTGTCGGTTAACAGAACAATGAAGTTTTTTATGTTTGAAACTTTAATATTATTACACTAGTTAATTATAAATGCCACATACTCACTTTTTTCTCATATAATAAAATATTGTCTTTCTGAGGATTTCTGAGCATTTTACACGTTTTTTTTTAGCTGTCCTTGACCAGATAGAACACAATGGATTTGAGGAGCAATAGTAGGATAAATTCCTAGAAGTTCCAGCCCCAAATATCGTTTGCTCCAATTTCGCCCTCTTTATTGGTAACCATATCACTTACCGGAGGGGGCGGCTCTCCAGAGCCGCCCGTCGTTTCACTTATCCTGTAAAGACTCACCAATATGACTTTGTATATTATAACAGAAATATAATAGAAAATAACTCTAATCTTTATGAGATAGTCACAACACGTAGATTGGGGACCACTTTTTCTTAGTTTACACAGAAAGAGGTCTGTCCATGACGAGCGTTCACTCACGACTGATTTTGATGTATTTTTGATAAAAATATCTATACTAAATGGACTCAGTATGAGTGTTCTTTTCCTCAAAGTCTTAATGACAGCGGGCTTGAAAGTTCTATTCTACTATCACTAATTTTTAAATACGGTTCTGTCTAAAATTGACCGATCAAATGCTGTCCGAAAACTGGAAACTAGTCGGCCGAGTAGTAGCACCTTCTGCCCGAATACTGGCAAAACAGCACCTTTTCAATCATAAGAATCATTCGATTGAACTAGTTTATTCGCGAACTACACTCAAATAATTCTGGATCATTTGCAAAGTGACTCAAAATGTTTGAATATATCTTAAAATTTTGCAGTAACGTTTTAATGCATTTCAAGAAAATGTAAATAACGATGGCTGGTATCTTGAAAGGATTTTAGGTGTAGGCTACGAAATGAGAATAATAAACTAATGCCCCCATTAATATATATTCCTTAGACATTGCAATACATAAAGAGAATATTAAAACTCTTATGGACACTTCAAACTTTTTAATCAAATGACAAACGAAATAGTGCAAAGCTATGAGTAAGATGAAAAGTATTGACAGCAAGGACAACGGAATCCAACTGTGCAACTACTAAGTGAACATTTCATAAAAAAAGAACTTTTAAAGCATGGTTTTATGTTATATCAAAATATCTATCACATGAATAACATTTAAACAAATAACCCAATAATTTCCAAGCAGGTAGATATTTTCAAAATTTTATGACAACAGTGTCAATACAACATATCGATTATTACAAGTATACCTTTATAATAATAATAGCATTTATTTGCAGAGCAAAAAAAATACAAATAAAAAATAAAAAATGAAGAAACAACATGGATTCCCTGTAAAAGGGACTAGTAAACAGACGAGCTGATCAAAGTACTAGCCCAACAAAGTTACAACAGAGGAGTTCTTAACCAAATTATATAAGTTAATATTAATAAATAATAATTATTACAAACGTCAAATCATATGACTCAGATTTAACAAAAAAAAAACATTCAAAATATGAAAAGGAAAGGAACAATATAAGGTAAACAATGGAAATGAACATTAAAATCCTAATTCCTAACACAATAATCATGCAATTTTAAAAATGCAAAAACTGTATACACATAAGAATGATTTCATTACAAGTCAAAACCTTCCTATGAATGTTCTTTCGATGATCTAAAATTTGAGCTATTTTGGAAAATCGTGGTTTTTTAAAAATCGCTTCAAAACATGTTCCAATGTTCTAATATTCGAGCTAGATCAAGCTTTCATGGTGTTTAAAATATTGTAACAATACAAAACATTAAAGTGGATATTTTAGGAGCCTGATTTCTAATTTTCCTCTCTGTTATCAACTTTGCATTCTAATCATAGAGTATACTTGTGGTTTGAAACTGAACTGATTTGAAGATGGTATGTTTCAATTTACAATTTATACAAGGTGACCCAGAATATATGTACAATCTTCCGGATTCATGCAAAATACAGTCGATCAAAAAAGTTAAAAAGTCAAATGTTAGAATAATAAGTAGGAGTTATGGAATCCAAGGGTCAAAAAAGTATTGGCACACAAACAACAACAAAATTTATTTACAGCTAATACTTTATTATCATTTTATTTCTGGCGTAATTTGGTCTTATTTCTGCATAAGATCTTGTAGATGTCGTTTCGCAGAAATTTAATTTTTTCAGGGCCAGCAAGTACCGCAAATGTTTAATGGGTTTGATATTCAAGGTTTGGAGGATTGTGCAGCAACATTGCAAAGTAACCCATTCTTTCGTTTTTGAAGTGGTGTGCCTAGACTCGATATCCTGCTGAAAGATAAATGTTTACGTGATCACCATTTTTTCAGCGCTACTGTTCTAGTTCGTGAAACCTGTCCTGAAAGACTTTCAGAAACACAGTCCCCTAATGCTACCGGAAATTAGGTTTTTTTACAGCATAATGACCAATTTGATTCCAATATCCAAATTTCCAGTGGCGTACTATAGGGGCCTGCATTCCCGTATGGGAACCTGTTACAACTTTTTTCTGTTCTGCATGGATCCAAAAGACTCCCAACATACTCTAAGACACCTTGTAGAACACTCTAATGAATATTACGATTCTGAAAGAGAAAATAACAAAGTATTCAGTACTGCTTGGATACATCGGGTTATGCAACTAAATCAGCTGTGATCAACTATCTGTCGGCATCATCGGCCCCATTTCTCTTATTGGCCTCAGCCCTGCGTTTGGCGTTTTGGGGGTCGCACCTGGCCCTGCCCCTGAGCACAGCCTTAGGGGCGTTCGGAGTACTAGGAGGACGCGCTGATGCCTCTTCTTCCTTTTGAGGTTTATCAGGTTTCTCTTCTTCCTCAGCCTTGTCTTCGAGTTTTAACTTGTCCAACTCAGGTATCAATTTCAATAGGTGCTCAGAGCTTGGTACTTGTACTGCAGTTGCTGAGACCAGTTCTTCAACAAAGCAACTACGCTCCATGCGGATTGTGTCATTGCTACTTTTCTGAGCCAGCTCTTCAAGAAGACCTATAATACACATTAATTTAGACACTCCCACGTCACTGGGAAACGATTTTGGGCTTTCACTTTTTTTATTGTACAGACATTAAAACACTTTATAGCAAAAGAATCAAGAACATTCTGGACAAAAAATGAACCGCGATAAAGTGAAAAGTAGTTTAGGAAAAACACAGGATGTTCAAGCAGCTTTCTAAATCGAAGCTATTTTTCGCAGATGATTTGAAGATATTTAGTGAAATTGAAAATTACAGTAACTGTATGGAAACCCAATTACAAATACATTAACAAAAAGAAAATAAAGAGACACATTGAAAAATTAAACTTAGCATCAATTGGCCTAAGTAAGCTCAGAGAACAATCGATGACTTATAGCAATTTATGATTGATTTACAGCTGTCATTATAAATATCGCACACATCATAAATAGAGTTAATCAGACTGCACATTACATAAATTGGAGATTTCAACATTGCGTTCGTCCGGCCTGCTGGACAATAAAAGGCTAATTGTTGACGACTTTCGAGCCTTGGAATGCGGAAATATATTTTTTGTAAATCCGGACAGTCAATTTGATTATGCATAAGGCCATATAAAAACGATAAGGCAAACATATTACGTCTAATTGATAGTGAATCTAAATCGAAAAAATTCAAAAGGGTATGACAAAAACCTCTTTCTGGATAAGAACCAATACATTTAAGGTAAAAATACTTAATAGCCTTACGTTGAATGCCTTCAATCATTGAAACTGAATTTAGGTATATTGGAGACCAGATCAGGGTTGCATATTCCAACTTGCTTCTAACAAAATACTGACATTGGAGAACCCCTTCCAGTTTGTGATACTGAAGCCAAGTAGTCTGATGGCAGCCGATGAGACATATATACTTAATGTCGCTAAACATTAGCCTGCTATCAAAGGTTACTCCAAGGTCCTTAAAAAAGTAGCATCTGTCTAGAACCTGACTGTTGACGTTATAATCATCATATATTAAATAATTAGTCTTTCTTGTATTAGACACAACTTTACATTTAGATTTAGAAACATTTAAACTAAGACAGTTTCGCGAGCACCATGGAGAAATTAAGTCTAAATTATTCTGCAGCATGAGCCAATCATTAATTGACTCGACCGATGCGTAAATCTTAACGTCGTCAGCAAAAAACAGATGCAAACACTGGAGATCAAGAGACAAATCGTTAATAAAGATCAGGAACAATAATGTTCCTAGATTCGATCCCTGAGGCACCCCAGATGTGGCCTGATAATAACTCGACCTATAACCACGATATTCAACAAACAACCTTCTGTCCATCAAGTATGAACTCAGCGACAACAGTTCCTCCGATAGACTTACGGTCCTAAGCTTATCCAGAAGTACATAATGATCAACTAGTTCAAATACCTTCTGAATATCTGTATAGATTACATCAACTTGCCAACGAGTGTCTAATACTTGGGAGATATACTGAGTAATCAGGGTCAAGTTGGTAACCGTAGATCTGCCGCTCATGAATCCATGTTGATTGACAGAGATTGCACTCTTGACCGACCAGTAAATCGTATTATAAACTATGATCTCAAACAACTTACCGAAGTTGCATAGAATGCTTGAAATTAAAGCTCTGTTTGGTTTGCTGTACCTTGCTGAGACTCAAAAGTAGCAAACTGAACACGAAGTAGATTTTGGGATGTACAGGGGGCGGCAGAGAGGACGGACGTTTTTGGGATGGGTAGAGTACTCTCCGCCTCCGTCTACGAGAGAGGTGGGGAGGGTGCCGTTTGACTCGTGAGATCCTAGCATTATTTTACCAGTTGTCGTTATGGAGCCTTGGACGGTGGAGCACCGCGTTTTCGCCTATGATTGTTTCGTCGGAAATAATGAGTCAGTCATCGTCGTACAGCGTGAGTTTCGTCGCCACTTCAACATTCATCGGAATAGAGCTGTTCCCTCTCGAAACACCATCCTTCGTTGGGTTAAATCACTTCGCAGGCGTGGTGAACTGATCAACAGAAGACCAAGAGGAGCGCCGCGAACAGTTCGAACTCCTGAAAATGTTGAACGCGTTCGACAGGTCTTTCTTCGCAGTCCGACTCGATCGGCCCGGAAACATGCTGCTGCACTTCGCCTTAGTGATCGTTCGGTAAGGCGAATTTTGCATATGGATCGCGTGGAAGTCGCCAAAGTTGAGAGAGCGATGTGGAGAGAGTCTACGCGAACTTCTAAGAACGCCTCCAGCACTGCATCAACGATTTCGGCCACCACATGCCTGATGTGATTTTCCACACTTGACTGTCTCAAATGCTATTTCCTTGTGAACCTGATTCCATCAATAATAATTTGTTTTCGAGTAAAAATTAACTATTTTATGATTTTTTTTTAAAACCGTCCTTCCTCTCTGCCGCACCCTGTACAAGGAACTAGCATTGAAATATTTTGGGTGACTGTCCGAACAGCGTTTTCCTCCTTAACTATCTGCGATTTGACGATCTTTCTACTAGAAATGAAAGAAAGGAATTTGGTAAGTTGGCACCAACACGATCAACTTGACAAATTTGTCCAGAACTGCAGAAATGCTTACTGCATAGGGGCCAATGCAATCATAGAAATTACGGCACTGCTATGATGATGATCTAATATGTAGAGTTGCTTAGGTTTGCACTTTTCGATTCCTTTGTTCTAGCGTAGGTTATAAGTAAGAGATGCATGTAAACCAAGGTGACCAGTACTCATTCGTCTTCTGTTAAATAAAGTCGCTTTTTTAAAAAGTCGTTCGTTGTTTGCACATTCTTAATTGGCGCTGCGAACAGGATATCGGCGTACCGAATCGATAATCGGCGGTATTGATTCACGAGTATCGCTCAATCGAGACCGAAAAAGTGCAAAAAATCGTCCGGTGTGTTCGGGTACGATTTCAATCGTTTTGACGTCGATCACAAAGAACTTCGAAGGCTACACCGAGCAGGCACATCACCATCGAAGTACCAGGCCGAAATACTTGCTAAGTATTTTGGGAGCAGGCAACGACACTTGAGAAAACGACAGGAACTGACAGGAGCGAGGTGCTGGATCCACGGCAGGCAAGCTGTCAACCAGGAGGAGCTGTATTGGCCCAAGGAGGTATCTCAGATCTCTCCAAATGAAGCTGCTAGTGCCCAGTGTAGCGTAAGAAACAACATTTACAATTTTTGCTGTACTCAGTGATATTTCCATTTATTTCTCGAAACTTTTTCGCCCTCTATTGCTTTACATTTATATATATTCGTAAAAGTTATCTATAAGTAAACTTATTTAGTGACTTTAATTGCACATATTTAATGTCCGATTCTGAATTTGAATCTGTAGTCGAAAATACACCTGTTAGACAAGTTATTTTGACACCCTCACGTCTTAATTTTAATCAGTCAACCATGTCTCTTCAAGATTTACAAATTAAATTCAATGTAGCTAAGTATATGGTACCAGAATATCATGGAGGTCACAGAGATCTAATTTATTTTTTGGATAATTCAGAAAAGTTTATTGCAGAATTTGTTAATACACCTTTTGTTTCGTATGCTTTCCAATACGTTATTTCTCAGCTGAAAAGCGAAGTAAGAGATTTAGTGCATCTAACTAGTCCGAGAACCTGGCCAGATTTAAAATCATTATTATTATCCAAATATAAAGATCCTAGAAATGAAGAAACTCTTCTCACCGCCTTATATACGTCAGTTCAGAAACCTAACCAAAAATATGAAGACTTTTATCAAGAAATTAAATTTAAGGTACAGAGCCTGAAAGAATTTGCAAATTTAGAATACCATGATAATCCCGATCATATCGCTTTTAAATTGAGAGACTATGATAGACAGTCTTTGAGCTCCTTTATCTCTGGTTTGAATGAACCATATAGGTCTTATGTAAGACAGCAAAATCCTACTACAATTGATTCTTGTGTTCAATATTGTCGTGATTATGATAATTTGCAAATGCAAGTTGATTATAAAAATTTCTTAAGAACGAGCCTATATAAACGACAACAGCCTCAGTCTCAGAATAAAGTACAAGCTTCAAATCAAAATTTCCAAAGGTCTAATTTTAATTTTTCTCAAAAGCCCAATCAGTTTAGAGCCCAAAATAGTCAAACTTGGCTAGAGCCACAACAAACCTTCCCTACAGGTCCCATGCAACTACCACCACCTAAACAAAATTTTAAACCTCATTACCCTACAAACATTCAAGCTTTCAGACCACCACAGAATGTTTTTTCCAAAAAACCCATTCCAGGTCAACAAAAAAGTAATCCTATACCTATGTCTGTATCTACAGCACGCACACCGAAACCCCAGCAAAACCCATATCGTCAACAAATGCCCACTAGAGTTAATGCCTTTCAAGTAGGTCCCAAACCAAACCATTATTATGTCGAAGAAATTACTCATCTTGAAAATGAGGAAGAACAAACTTTTGCAGGAACGCCACAATATGAATCTGAGGAATATACCCAAGATTTCGATTCAGACTATATCCCCGATGAATCTTATTTTGAAAACAATGACGAAGAAAATTTTCCTTCGACGAGCCAGTCTCAAAATTTGACTTAGATATAAATAATTATCAAAAAACCCACCTTCCGTATATTTTTTGTTCTCAGTTTAATCTTATCATCTTAATCGATACTGGTGCATCATCCTCCCTGATCAATCCAGAAATTGCTTTTAAATATTTTCCAGATCGTATTTATGATCATCCTTTTGAAATTAATTCATGTACGTCCAATTTTAGAGGTCAATATGCCTGTAAAATTCCCATATTTTCTGAATGGAAGAATAAAACTGAAATTGAATTTTTAATTCTTCCTTGGCATTCACGTTATGACTGCTTATTAGGATTCTATGATTTACAAAAGCTTAATTGCTCTATTGATTTGACTAAACATCAGATTATTACTGATAAATGTAAAATTACTTATAACACTTCCTTTAAGCCAATTCGAGAAAACAATCCAGTTCAGTATAGTTACCCGAAAAAATCATTAATTATCCGAAATTTGGATAATGGTTCTGTTGTTATTCCACCTTTGAAATTCAAAAATTCTGACGAATATTTTCCTGAATGTATTTGTAACGTAGAAAATAATGCTATTCAATATCCAATTGACATAAATCTTCTTGATATTTCCAACCCATTTTTATCTGAACCTCTTGATGATTTTCTAATTGAAAAAGAATCTCCATTTTCCACTGAAAAATCCAATATACGTGTTGAAAATTTAATTCGTACGTCTCATATGAATAGTGAAGAAAAAGAAAAGATTATTAAGCTCTGCAAGCAATTCAAACAGGTATTTTTCAAGCCTAACGAACCATTAACTCCCTGTAATGCCACTGCACACAAAATTAGGTTAAAAAATGAAGACCCAATTTATGTAAAAAATTATCGATATCCTTATCATCTCAAAAAGGAAATCCAAAATCAAGTTTCCAAGTTATTGAATGATGGAATCATTCGACAAAGCAATTCACCCTATCAATCACCCTGCTGGATAGTTCCTAAGAAAATGGATGCATCCGGTGTTAAAAAATATAGGATGGTTATTGATTTCAGAAAACTGAATGAAATAACAATTGAAGATAAATTTCCACTCCCACTAATTGAAGAAATTTTGGAAAATTTAGGCAAAAGCATGTATTTTTCTACTATTGATTTGGCACAAGGGTTCCACCAGATCCCTATGGATCCTGAGTCTATAGAAAAAACGGCTTTTACTGTTGAAAATGGCCACTATGAATATGTCCGTATGCCATTTGGGTTAAAAAATGCCCCTGCTACCTTTCAACGTATGATGAATACTGTATTGTTAGAATATATCAACGTTTTTTGTTTTGTCTATATGGATGATATCATTGTTTTTTCAAAATCCCTAGACGAACACATTTTGCATCTTCGAAAAATATTCCAAAAACTGAATCAGTTTAATTTAAAAATCCAACTGGACAAATCTGAGTTCCTGAGAAAAGATGTTCCATTCTTAGGTCATGTCATCACGCCACAAGGCATACTTCCAAACCCAGATAAAATCAAAGTAATTCAAGAATATCCTCTCCCGACTACGATTAAAGAAATCCAGTCATTTTTAGGCCTTATGAACTATTATCGTAAATTTATTAAAGGATTTGCACAATTGACTAAGCCATTCACAAAATGTTTACGTAAAGATGAAAAAATCAATATCAATAATCCAGATTATATCAATGCATTTAAACTTTGTAAAGAAGCTCTTTGTAACCCACCTATTCTGGCTTATCCTGATTTTTCCAAAAAATTTACATTGACAACTGATTGTAGCAATATAGCCCTATCAGGAGTTCTTAGTCAAAATGATAAGCCTATTGCTTTCCACTCTCGAACATTAAATTCTGCTGAACGCAATTACAGCGTTATTGAAAAAGAACTATTGGCAATAGTTGATTCTTGTAAAAAATTCCGTCCTTATTTATTTGGTCAAAATTTTCTAATCGAATGTGATCACAAGCCCCTAGTTTGGTTGAGTTCTTTATCAGTGCCCAATCAGCGATTGATTAGATGGAAGCTTCAGTTAGAAGAATATAATTTTTCAATTAAATATAAAAAAGGCAAAGACAATGTTGTAGCCGATGCGCTCAGTAGAATTGAAATTAACGCTTTAGAGGATGACGATCTTTTATCCATTTTACCACAAGTAGATTCTGTAGAAGAATTAACAACCCAAGAACTTGATGAAATCTTGAATGAAGATAATTTACCTTTAATTGATTTATTAGATGAAATGCCGTTAGATGAACGACTCAAAATTGTTGAGCAATCTGATGTTACTCGACATTCATCTGCACAAAATCCTATCAATCATATATTGTATCAAGAAAAGAATTTTTATTTTTTCAAAAATCGAATACATTTTCAGTTAAAAAATCAGTACAAAATAACAAAGTCTTGCAATGGAACTTTAATGGTAACAGTCCGAAGTGGATCTGAAACAGAGCAACTTTTGAAATTCATGAAGGAATATCTTCAGCCCGATCATACTTATGGTATTTGGTATGAAAATCAACTTTTAGAATTTAAACTTAACGAACTTTTAGAACAGTATTTTTCGAACAGCGGTATAAGATTTGTTAAAGCTTCTTATAAGCCTATATACCTACTAAAAGACTCATTTACAGAACAATTGTCTTTCTATCATAGCCAAACGCATAATGGTATCAATGAAACTTACAGCCATTTCAAGAAAAAAGCATTCACTCCAAATATGAAAAAAATAATATCAAATTACATTAATCAGTGCAATACTTGTTTGACATCAAAATACGAAAGACGACCAATCGAACTCCCTATGGAAGGACCTCTAATAGCCAAAAGACCATTTGAACATATATTTCTAGATATTTTTCAAGTCGAACAACAAATATTTTTAACATTTGTTGATTTATTTAGTAAATATGCCCAGGCCTACAATTTAAAATCAAAATTATCTAACGAAATATTAAACAAAATCAGACACTTCTTTTCCCATCACAATTATCCTGACAAAATAACTTTTGATCCTGGTGAACTTAACACAAAAGTTATAAAAGAATTCTGTAATATGCACAAAATTGAATGTCATGTTACTAGTGTAGGTAACCCCTCATCATTATCACCTCTTGAAAGATTTCATAGTACCTTGAAAGAAAAACTCAAAATTTTACGTCAGCAAAATAAAATCGATTCGATTATTGATCTAATGACGACAGCTATCTTAATTTATAACCAAAGTGTCCATTCTACGACCACATATACCCCATTTTCATTATTATACGGTCCTTACGACGATTTGAATAAGCATTTGATCGATACCCCCACAAAATTATATGATGAATATAACGAGAAACGGTACAGAGAATTACTACCTTTTTATGAAGAACTATCGAACCGTGTACTAGATAAGGCAACGGAAAGACTAGAAAAAATTAATCAAAATCGAAATAAGGAAATTCCAACCTTAGAAGGTCCAGTATATCTTAAATCTGCATTAGATCGTTCACATAAAACAAAACCCCTGTATTCTAAAGAGACCTCTTACGAACAAGAAAATGTCCATATTAATTTGCGCACTAAAGGAAAAAAGCATAGACTGAATAGAGTGAAACCGCAACGCAAAATTTCTAACTTTCAGGATCCTAATCCAGGCCCTTCAACTAGCCGGCCTAGAGATCCAGCTGATCGAGAATAAAGCACCGTATTTTAAGCAAGAGCTAGGTAACGCCTATCTACTAAAAGCGTACCATAAGACATTTTTTCATATAAATCTCACTCTCATTAATGAAAATATCAAGCAAATAACGTCAAATGTCTATTTTGCAAAACAAAGAATAGGTGATACGTTGATAACACAACTTGAACATGAATACAATTTGCTTTTAGACAAATATGAAATGTTAAAATTTAAACGAGTTAAGCGTGGATTATTTAATGGTCTTGGTTCCGTCATAAAATATATTTCAGGCAATTTAGATCAATCTGATCTAGACGAAATAATGGCAAATATGAAAATTCTGAAGGAAAATCAAGATAATTTATCATTACAAAATTCCCGAACCGTCTCTGTAGCAAAACAATTACAAGACAGGTTTGAAAATAACACTTTAATTATAAAGAAAAATTTGAGAGATAATTTGGATAACCTCAACAAATTGCATAGCGAATACGCTAATTCTCAGTATGTCTTGAATGAGATAATAATTATTCAAAGATTTTCTAATTATTTATCACACTTACTGTTAACCATTAACCTGAGCACAAATCAGGGCATAAATCTCTTACAGCTGAGTAAGACTGAAATTAATTATATCCATTCGTTATTAAGTGATCTATTTGACAAAAATGAACTTCTCCCACTTGATAAACTGCACAATTTTGAATTTTTCGAATTATGTGAATTAAGTATTATAGTCCTCGAAGAAGAAATCATATTTGTTCTTCACATACCAACAGTTACTGGTAACTTTATATATTCCAATATATACCCCATTATACACCAAAATAATATTCTGGTATTGAAACATAAAAATATTATCGAAAATGAAACTATACATTTTTGTGATGAATGCAAATTATTGAGTAATAAATATTTTTACTGTACTATACTAATCCATTCCAGTTGTAACTTACTTAAAGTTGAAAATTGTACGTTCTTGGCAAAAGGTTCATTTTCAGAAGTAATTCAATTAAAACATGATAACTATTTAGTGAATACTAACAAGAATATTCCAGTATATGAAGATTGTACCAAAGAAAGAAAAGAAATTGATTCCTCTTTTATTATCAGCTTAAACTGTAAAACATTTATTGATCATACTGAGTATTTGAAGATTTCTGATATTTCGAAACCTTTATACATACCTAACATTATGGTGAACTATGATAAGAATATGTTATTTGAAAATACTGATGTAAAGGGTTATTCGGATATACAATTGAATAATGTTTTATTACACGATAAATTAAAAAATTTAGATTTTTCACACAAAACGTCCACGTTTAGCATTGTAACTATTTTATGTATTTTAACATTTGTTGTAATTATACTTTGTTTAAAAAAACAATTGCTCTCTCTTTTGAAGCAAAAAGAACCAAAAAATCAATCAGTCAAAAATGACATTGAACTTAACCAGATTTTTCCTTTGAACCAGGAGGTTCAATCTTCTTGAAGAGGGAGGAATTACGGCACTGCTATGATGATGATCTAATATGTAGAGTTGCTTAGGTTTGCACTTTTCGATTCCTTTGTTCTAGCGTAGGTTATAAGTAAGAGATGCATGTAAACCAAGGTGACCAGTACTCATTCGTCTTCTGTTAAATAAAGTCGCTTTTTTAAAAAGTCGTTCGTTGTTTGCACATTCTTAATTTAGATGAGAAACTCGCGAAACCATCAATATGGGAAGAAATTCGATCCCTTTTAGAAACGCATTTTGGAGATCTTAGAAATCTCACATCATTAATCGCAGACTTACAACACATGCGCCAACTCCCGAACGAATCCCCACTTACATTTGCATCTAGACTTCAGACGCATGCAGCCAAAATTCATTCTGCCGTGATGATAATAATAGAATATAACAATAAACGTGAAAACCACAAACCCATCTTAGACGGTTTCGAAGTACCACCCTGTACCATTTTATTTTTACTAGGGCAGTACGTAAACAATACGATATGGGCACCAATGTCAGGGTACCATTCAAGCCACTTACTTGGTGACGAAGCGGCAACCAGGTATCCTCCTTTGCAAAGTGATAAGGGCGATATGATCGGATTGCCGGGGCAAACGCCCATTTTTAGATAAGGACTTATGAGTATCTCCCGTATTCAGCTGACTCATGACATGACATGCACAAATCTACTATTCACCATTACGTTAGTGTACACCAACTATTAGTAAGGATTCGTCACACAGACTGAATCATGGGATCGTCACACATACTGATCCTGACCGTCACACAGACTGATCATTAGGTCGTCACACAGACTAACTCTTTGGTCGCTAGGTGTACGGACAGACGTGCCAAGTTTAACGATTGTTACAAAAAAAAGTCCAGGAACCGGGATATCACGTTGGCCAAAGGCCGTTGTGACAATATCCCAAAGATCCGACGCTACCCCTGAATCAGAGATAACCGAGCAAGATTACTATCATTAAAGTAACAATCCCTTCACACATCCTGCCATGAGATACATTCAGACTCCATCGATTGCCAAGAGAACATAGTTAAGCGGTCATTCAGACCTAGGACGTCACTTCGGCCAAAGCTCTCCGACGTTTCCCTTGGTAGAGGAAACCGAGCAGTAATTAACATAACTACCTCAACCCAGCAAACGGACTCGAAAAGTCCCATAACAACCCCCAGAACCTGGAGGCGTCCGACCTGCGGATACTCAATACCAAGTCGTAAGCCATAAATTAAATTATGAAGGTAAAAAGTATAGCATCTTTATAAACATGGCTTAAGACGTTCATGACCATGAATATAAAAGTATTATTGTTCTAAACCATGCAGTACAGTAGAATAAAGGAAACACTCATTGATCGCTCACCTTTCAGGTAACCAAAACACTACACCCAATAGTACATCAACACTGCAATTAGGTCCACAATCCGCACTATTTGAACTGTGATGCGAGCCACGCCTGCGTTTTTAAGAAAGTTTATCCTGGAAACAAGTACCCAGAGAAGGAATGCAATGTCTAACATAAACATGGTAAAGGGCCGTCGTGCTGAGTGACACTAACCATACTTGTAAACCTTCTGGAAAGATTTCGTGTGCTACAGGTTTGGACTCGCATCCAAAAATGTGTTTGAGATATTTTCCAGCCGTGAACCGTCAAAACCGAAACAGAGAACAAAAAGCTGCCCAAAAATCTCTGACCGAAACAATGACGCTCGACTGCCTGTTAACAGGCCTTGACTTCAAAATCGGACCAGTTGTGAGATCTGGACACTCCACCGATATTTTAACCGAAGTTGCATTCATAAAACGCGAGCTGCAACTCTCGTACCTAGAAAGACAAAAACTTTCCAGAAATCCGAGCCCAAATCAAAATTCTACCCTTCGTAAGCCCACTCAAAAAAATTGCAATTTTTGTCAAAGACCTGGACATTTAAGAAAATGAATGAAAACGTAGACAACAGCTTACATATAACACTCCTAGACCATTTTACCAGTCCCAGCAACTTTCTCAAAATAATCCTATAACCCGCCTATGCAAGGTAATAGGCCGAGCAATCCGAATCAGCAGAATTCAAATTTCCAAAGAAATTTCAGGCTATACACCCTCCAATTACGTCGTTTCAGACTCGTATGAATACTCTGACTATAACGAACCAGATTTTTACAATACTGATTACGCGAACGAAAGTGATACCCAATACTCTGCGTACACACCTTTGCCGTATAATGATTTTACTGACCTAAGTAACAATAACGACTGTTGTTACGAATGCGATCAAGACACTTACAACAATAACTACGAGGGTCACGCTATATATTTTGAGATACACGAAAACTAAAAACTATTTTTCGAAAACTAGTTTATTTATGTTCAAAGTATTCTCCTCCAGCATCAATGTACTTCTGTAGCCTGACCTTCCAATATCAGGTGTCCCTCAGGGTTCAGTTTTAGGGCCTTTGTTGTACTTAATTTATACTATAGATTTGGGTAGCTCTGTGAAAAACTCTTCTATAATGTGCTATGCCGATGATACACAGATATATAGCAGCCTTAATAGTAACACTTTACATACTTCAATCAATGAGCTTAATGATGATTTGGAGGCAATAGTAGGATACTCAAACGGTAACAATCTTAAGCTCAATAAGGATAAATGCTCAGTGATGCTTTTTTGTGCTGCTGTCAAACGTAACACTATATTGAATTCTCTTGATGTAAAAATCGATAACGAGCGTCTCTAGCTGTCGTAAATACTACAAAAAATTTAGGGTTGATTATTGATTATACTTTACGGTTTAAAGAGCATGTTTCGACCATCTTACAAAAATGTTATGCAACTTTGAAGTGTTTTTATGTCAATCGCTCTATTTTGAATTTTAAAGTTAGAAAAAAGTTATGTGAGGCTATTATATTTCCTAGCTTATTTTACTGTAGCACTGTGTTCTATCATTGTCTTGATTCTATCACAAAAGCAAGACTCCAAAAACTCCAAAATACTTGTTGTCGATTTGTATTTAATCTCAAGAAGTATGATCATGTTTCCTTAAAGAGATTTCAGCTTGGTTGGATGTGTATAGAAAATGCATGCAAGTACCATATAGCAGTCTTTACACATAAGATCATATCTTCTCGCTCCCCCTTGTATCTTTATGAGACATTTGTTTTCAGACGAAGTAATACAAACATTGATTTCAGACACAAAAAAAGACTAGAGATCCCTATGTATAAAACAAGTTTATTTCGTAGTTCATACACTTACAATGCTATCCTGATTTATAACGAATTAAATGACAATATAAAGGATTGGCCAGTAAACAGATTTCGTAAGCATGTGAAACAGATTTATTTGTCATTGTAGTAATTGTGAAAAAGTTAGTTTTCAATTCTTATATTTTATTTTATTTTTACGTAATATATGTGTGTATATATGTATAGGTGTATGTATGTCAGCCAGCTATCAAGTTCGCTTGTTTTGAAGCGTCGTTAGCTGCTTGTCAAAGTTTCCTTTGATTAAGTGATGTTTCAATTTATTATTTGGGTAGGTTAAGTAGAGCCTACGTAGAAGTCACATTAGATTGTAGTTTTTATAATCTGCCTAATAAAGACATTTTATTATTATTATTATTATTATAAATGAAATGATTCCAACCAGTCAGTTTTTGGAATGCCTTCAACAAACTGATTAATTGCTTGATAGATTTCCTTTCCGGATGAACACTTTCGACCACGCAATTTTTTTTCAAAATGTTGAAAAGCCAGAAGTCTCACATTGCCAAATCTGGCGAATAATGCGGATGTTCCAGCATTTTGATGTGGCGCTGGCGTAAAAAGTCTACAGTTAGTTGGGCAGTCTGGCTAGAGGCATTGTCGTGATGTGGGATTGCACGCAACAACTTTTTTTTAATGAAGATGATCATGCAAACTGGTGTGCACTGTTGCGAATCCTGCCCCTAGAGTTGCCTCTATAGTGGTATATGTGCAGCGAGAACCTTCTTCAACTAGCCGCTGAACTTTAGCAATTTTTTCTGGAGTCTTTCTAGAACATGGCCTACCACTACGTTCGTCATCAGCCAATGAAACACGCCTTATTTTAAATTCGGCATACCAGCGAAACACACTTGCTCGGGACGGAGCTTCATTACCAAATGCATGTTGTAACCGTTCGATACATTGATGTTCAGTTAAACCGACTTTAAAGTCATAGTAAATCATAGCGCGATAACTCTTTCGAGAGAGAGAACTTCATGTTTCGTCTTAAATTTGTTTACACCACGTGCTCTGTAAGATACTTGCAAATGAACTGAATGTGGCGGCTTACTAATAAAAGACTGCTCTTTCTAATAGTGCACTGTTCTCGGTTTTAACTAGTATAATTAATGCGCATCTCAAAATATACAGCGTGCCCCTCGTATTATCCAAATCCGCAGTATCAGGATTTTCAAGCGCGTACCGTCCTTCGACGCGCGACAATTTAGATCATATGGTTGCAATCTTGCAGAAGCTAAGTGTCAAAGACCCGAGCCAGTGTATCAGCATTGTCAGCCAATCTTGTGTAAATCCTCCTGTTATAGTCCCGTCGACAATTCTTTCTGTTAGTCCAGATAATTAATTAAATTAAAGATGCAACGCGGAAATTCAAAATGTTTGATTCACAGTGGTGCTGGTTCTGTTTTTAAGCGTAATACTTGTCAAAATTATACCAAGCGAGTTTCTGAAAATAGCCAGTTCCGAGGTATTACTTATGAGAAAATTCCTATCACAGAATCTGTTAATTCCTTTTGACACAAACTTCCATAAAGTTTATATTTACGAATTAGACATCGACTTCGATAGTCTTCTTGGATCAGATTTTCTTGAGCATTATGATTGTGTTATCGATTTGAAAAATCGCCAATGAATTGCAAATTTCAAAGCTCTCCCTCTTTTCAAAGTAGGTGACAAGAATAACATTTCTAATTCTGAAATCCCAACATTTCAAAAAAATTCCCAAACTTCGGAGATCAAAGAAAACTCCCAATTCAAAATGTTGTTTCTGTTCCTCCTAGAGTAGAACAAGTCGTCAAATTCAAATCTGACATTCGAAACATAGACGCTATTCTTCTGTCATGTAAAGTGAAGTATGTCTAGTTCCATTGTAGAAATAGATTCCAAAGGAGAATTTCTCACTACAGTCTTAAACTGTAATGCCATTCCAAAAAAATTCGTTTTGTCCCAACTTGAATTTGAACCCTTCAATGAAATTTCCATTCATAATTTTAACACGTCCCTGCATAATCAAAGTCTGTACAACCGTAGAGATACGATTAGAGATCAATTACGTCTCGATCATCTCAACGAGGAGGAAAAAGATCACTAATCTATGGCTAGAATTTTCTCGGATATATATTATTTGGAAGGTGACAATCTGTCATTTACTAGTGAAATTAAGCACTCTATTGACTCTACAAACAACAAACCCATTTGTACAAAATCTTATCGTTACCCCTATGTCCATAAGCAGGAAGGCAAAGATCAGATTTCTAAATTGCTAGAACAAGGCATTATTGAACCTAGTACTTCAGCTTGGAACTTTACCGTGTGGGTATTCCCAAAGAAGATGGACACCTCTGGTAAACAAAAGTGGCGTATGGTGATTGATTATCGTAAATTGAACGAAATCATCATAGACGATAAGTACCCCTTGCCAGACATTTCCGATCTGCTTGATCAGTTAGGGAAATGCCAGTATTTTAGTACACTGGACTTGTCATCTGGATTTCATTAGATCGAGATAAATCCAGCTGATGCCCCCAAAACTGCCTTCTCGGTAGAGAATGGACATTACCACTTCTTGCCTTTTGCACTCAAGAACGCTCCAGCCACGTTCCAAAGTATGATGGACAATATCCTGATGGGTATACAAAACGAAAGATGTCTTGTATACATGGACGATATTATCGTCTATTCCCTCTCCATTCAGGAACACATCAGCCAACTTTACAAAATTTTCAACCGCCTTCGGAAATTCAATTTTAAAATCCAGCCAGATAAATGCGAATTCCTTAGAACGGAAGTAGCATATCTTCGACATGTCATAACCCCTGATGGCGTTAAGCCCAATCCAGATAAAGTGGACTGTAGTAAAAATTTCCCACAGCCAATGAATCCTAAAGAGATAAAATCCGTTTTAGGTCTCGCCGGTTATTATCGACGTTTCATTCCCAACTTCGAAAAAATTGCGAAACCCTTGACTAGACTATTGCAAAAAGATGCAACATTTGACTTTGATAGCGAATGTGTCAAGTCATTTGAAACCTTGAAAAACTTCTTGACTACGTCGCCGATACTAATTTATCCCAATTTTGAAGAACCATTTATGCTAACAACAGAAGCAAATGCTTTTGCGATCTCTGGTGTTTTGTCGCAAGGACCTATTGGAAAGGATTTTCCAATAGCCTACGCATCTCGAACACTTTGTAAAGCTGAAACGAGATACTAAACTATTTAATGTGAACTATTAGCGATTGGGTGGTTAGTGAAACATTTTAGACCATATCCGTATGGTCGAAAATTCAATCTTATCACAGATCATAGACCGATAACTTGGCTTTTCTCCTGCCGTGCATCCGGAAATAGATTAGCAAGATGGCGAGGAGTACGACCATGAAATAGTCTACAAGCCAGGCAAGGCTAATAAAAATGCAAATGCCCTATCACGTATCAAATTACCCACTAGTGTCAATGCTCTCAGCCTAAGTGATGAGGAAGGAGAAACTTATACTCAATTTTCCGAAACCGAATTTGATATTTTTGCTCGTCCTTATAAGACTACGTCTTTGATCGATTATAGTATTCCAAAATTCAATTTTCCAATTCCCAGCTTTTGGACAAGAGCTATAAGCATATCGTCAAGGCAAAATACTCTTTTAGATATTCACGAAAAAATCATAGAAGAGGTATTTGAAGAAAACCTCGAGTTTTGTGCAGGCAAAATATGACCCCGCAACTTGCATACAGTCATTTGAAACAATAAAAGTGTCTTTAATTTGTCCCAGCAAATCTATGTTGAAAACAACGTAGACTTGCCCATTTTGGAAATATTTTCCTTTGTATTTTCCGACGACAATATCAAGCTTGTCGTTTGCCAAAATATAACCAAAACCCCCCGTCCAGACGAAATTCCAGTTATTTGCAGGGTTATTATGTTTTAATCAAAATGTTTAAAACAAGTGTTTTAAGCACTGTTTAAAACAATGAAGGTGTTTTAAACTGTTTAAAACATGTTTTAAATACTGTTTTTTGTCGTTTGTGAATTATTCAAGTAAGTATGATTAAAATTGATTTTATTTGGAAAACGAAACTAAAAGGGCCATAGGTGCCGATCTTTAATGCATAAAAAACAAAACACACCAACACGCCACGACTTCGCACATTTGACTGCTGGAGATCGCAATGGAAACAATTACTCAAAGGCAAACGGTACTTTTCCGACGTCCGCACGGTAGTTTTCCAACGTCCGCTTTTAAATTAGAGATGTGCTCTGATAGAGCTGGATCAAAAATAGTAATAACACTTTCAAGGAACTTCATTAACGTTGCTAGATTATATAGGCAATCGTTTTTTATTTTATTTTTTTTACTGTTTGAAACATGTATCAACAGTGTTTTAAACATGTTTTTTTTTTCAGCTAAATTTGAATGTTTTAAACAAATAAAAACAGTTTTAGACAAAAAAAACATGATTTTTGTTTTTTAACATGTTTTTTTCAACCCTGGTAAATTTAGACCTGTACCATTCTGGTAAGAAAAATATCCATAGAGGAATTAATTAATCATCCGACGCATTCGAGAACGCTACAATTAGCCAGGCTTAACGAAGGACGTTGAGCATCACATAAAAAAACAAAATTTGCCGTAAAAATCTCACTGCCCCTTTAGTTATTACTGAAACTCGTAAAGCCCCATTTGAAC
This sequence comes from Acanthoscelides obtectus, assembly GCA_963669975.1. Classification (NCBI taxonomy): domain Eukaryota; kingdom Metazoa; phylum Arthropoda; class Insecta; order Coleoptera; family Chrysomelidae; genus Acanthoscelides; species Acanthoscelides obtectus. The sequence goes on from CAVLJG010000002.1 coordinate 24,963,869, forward strand.
GCATTAACATTGGTATTTTTGAAGTACCACCGAAATGCTAGACTGTCAAAATTCGAGACGAGCTTATTAAATTTTCCCAAGCTTACCCCATTGCCCCTCCAACTATACTGTACCCCTCTTAAAATATATTACGATTTTGGAAAAGAATTTGACAACGCTCTGATGAAAGACCTTTGTAATCTTTTTGACATTAAACTAACGTTTTCTAGTGTCTGTCATGCTCAACCTAATTTTTTTTTTTTTTTTTTTTTTTTTTTTATATCGAAACAGCCGCGCAGGCAGAAGCCTAAATGCCGGAACACCGCGGCTGCTATGATGATCCCAAAGAAATTTTGTTAATACGATTTTTGAACTGCCTAAGGTTAGTAGAACTGGGAAAAGCTTCCTCCCGTAGATTGTTCCACAATCTAGACACCCTCGGGACAAAGGAGCGGTCGTATCGGCCAGTTCTGGATGTACGAAGTTTGACACGGTTAGGATGGGATGCCGAAGTCAGGCGGGTCTGTCTGGCAGGCGCATCGCGCGGCGGCATCATGGAAGAGAGCTCTGAGGAGCAAAGCCCGTTGGTGTAGCGATAGAAAAGAGCTAGATCGCCGACGGCCCGCCGGTGCGATAGAGTCCCGAGACTGTCTGTTAGAGAAGAGTCATCGATCAGTCGGACCGCCCTCCTCTGGACAGCATCGAGCATGGACAATGTAGTCGGGGCGGCAGCACCCCAAATGTGTGAGCAATACTCGAGGCTAGGCCTTATCTGGGCCTTGTATAGAGTGAGAAGGTCATGCGGAGAAAAGTACTTCTTAGCCCTAAACAAATAGCCCAGCTTTTTCCCAGCAGCTGCAGCTATTGAAGAGATGTGTTCGTGCCAGATCAGGTCCTCGGTGATCTGGACTCCGACCAGCCGAAATGAGTGGCTCTTTGGTAGAACTCGACCGTCCATCGAAACTGTATGAGCGCTAGGACGCTTTTTGTTCGTCAAGGTACAGTACTGTGTTTTGGAAGCATTGAACTGTACAAGATTGTTGCGTCCCCACGCAGTGATAGCCTCCAGGTCTCTTGTCAGAGAAGAAGTCGTCGCTAGTCTTCTTTTTTCCAGCTCAGCGGCAGAGATCGGCTTGTCACTCTGAATTCCTGCATGTAGAGTGCTGTCATCAGCGAAGCTGTGGATTGGGTTGATCGTGCAGGAAAGGAGGTCGTTGATATGTAAGAGAAACAGTGTTGGAGCCAAGACCGATCCCTGGGGAACACCCGCGTTGACGTTGTGGGATGAAGAGGAGAATCCGTCAATTACGACGGATATCTTGCGGCCAGAGATAAAGTCAGCCACCCATCTGCAAAGCTTTTCTGGGAGGCCGTAGGATGGAAGTTTGCTTAAGAGGGCAGCGTGCCACAGCTGATCGAACGCTTTCGTGATGTCAAGAGCAACGACATGAGCCTCACCATGAGACTGGATGAGTTTACTCCACAGTTGCGTGACGTAAGCTAGGAGGTCCCCTGTGGATCGTTGGTGCCGGAAACCGTACTGCCTGTCGCTAATCAAGCTGTGACGTTCGAGGTAGTCCAGAAGCTCGCGATTTATGCACCTCTCCATCACTTTACTTATAACAGAAAGCAGAGCTATAGGCCTGTAGTTGTAAGGGTCGGTTTTAGATCCTTTTTTTGGGATGGGCTGTACATGAGCAAATTTCCAGTTTTCTGGGAAGGTGCCGGATTCATAAGATATCTGGAAGAGACGCGAAAGAACTGGAGCAAGCTCAGCTGCACATCTCTTCAGTACAATGGCAGGAATCAAGTCCGGACCAGAAGCTTTGTTGATGTCGAGCGACAAGAGCACTCGTCTTACGGTCTTATGCCTGAATGTTACCTCCCGCATAGTGTGGGGAACCCTTTGAATTGACGGCACTTGGGCGTTGGTGGGGACGTCCATGGTGGAGTTGGCAGCAAAGATCTTGGCTAGCACTTCTGCCTTGGCCTTTGAGTCGAATACAATAGTTCCATCCTGACACGTAAGTGGTGGAAGGCTACTGTGTAAGAAGTTCTTTTCAATCTGCTTGGCCAGCGTCCAGAAAGACCGACTGCCATTGCGCTGCGACATTACCCTGTGCCTAACTTTTATATCATGCTGGGTTTTGGCATTGCGAACCGCTTCGTTATATTTGTTTCTGGACTCGACGTCGGCTTGTCTGTTCTCTACAGTGGGGTTTTGTAAGTAGGTTCTGTGGGCCTTGATCTTCTGCTGGCGAGCAGTGTCACACGATTTGTTGAACCAGCCGTTGGACCCTGGTTTAGGAACTTTCACTGTGTGAGGGATGTATTCCTCCATTCCGACGTGGATAATTTCGGTTATTGAAGAACAGACAGTCGACGCATCCGCGTCAGTGAAACAGACATCTCTCCAAGGAAAGCTAGAGAAGAAGTCTCTGAGCCCCTCCCAGTCGGCATGTCCGTAATGCCAAGTTTTGCGGCCTGTGCGAGTTTCTACGGCCACAGCGGCTTCTGACCGAAACCTAACCTCCACAACACCGTGATCTGAGTTACCCAGGGGGGACAGGACGGCAGTGCTGTAAGGGGCAGGATGCGTGGTCAGAAAGAGATCTAGCAGGCTACTGGCGTGTGACGAGACGCGGGGGAAAAAAGTAGGGCTCGTCACCAGCTGGGTCAGCCCTTGAGTAAGAGCGAACGCTTCGACTGCACGACCTGCTGCATCGGTCTTGTTTGAGCCCAACCAAAGCTCATTATGGGCATTGAAATCACCGAGAAGAACTACCTCTGAAGCGGGGTGATTGATGTTCAGGAAGTCGATCTGGACGGCGAGGTATTCGAGTAGGTCATCCCAGTTATGGTTCGATGGAGAGCGATAAAGGCAGCAAATAAATTTGGGTGATGTTTTGGAGTTGAGGCGAAGCCACAGAATGTCCTTCCGGTCTGATTCCAAAGAAAGATCCCTGGAGCAGGAAAGACTGCTGCGGACAAAAGCCACAACTCCCCCGTTCTTTCTCAGATTGGAGTGCACCTCGTAGTTTGGGAAGTTGAGATGGTTAATCGGTGCAGCCTCTGAGATTTTTGTCTCCGCCAAGAAAAGCACGGCGGGACGATTGGATTGCAGGTAGTGATGAACAGCATCAATGTTGCTGTTGATCCCGCAGATGTTCGAAAAACAAATTTTATCTTCGATGTTGTTCCCTCGAGCCCACCCTCCACCCGGACATTCCGAGAGTGGAGTGAGTTTACGTCCGGAGTTTTTAGTGCTCGAGGGATCCATCATCATTAATTTCTTTGTTTTGGTAGATAACCGACTGCATAGCTTAGGTGTGGAAACATGCGGACATTTATAAGACACCCTGGGAAAAGCTAGCGGGTGGTACTGCCTCGGTCGACTGGTCCTTGTCTACCACCTTCTTTTTACGTATTAGTGATGTTAAATAGACCTAAAGTGGCCCGTTGGCGGACTTGTACCGCCACCCGGCAATCGGTACTGAGGTATTCCTTAACGCGTGCGCAATCACTTGGACGGGAAAAAGTTGTATACTGGATACAACGACTTCCGGAACAAGCATTTGCCACGGCCCTCGCTCAGTAGGGGACATTCCAGGCCACCCTATTGGAGATGATTAGAACACTTATGTCAGAAAATCCTGACGAACAACCTTTTAACATTTACTCCATACGAACTAATATTTGGCCACATCCCTGGTCGTCCACCTAAACATGTTTATTTTGAAAAAGAATTAATGGCCAAGTATGTTCGAGACATTCGGAAGAAGCTCGAATATTACTACAAAATTGCCCGCGCACGAACAGACGAACAAAAGCAAAAAGTAGAGTGTCGCCCAATTTTCAAACCTACAAAGTTGATGACAAAGTATTTTATTTGTCAAACAATCCCAAATTTCCAATAAGCTCCAAAATAAATTTGATGACCCTTTCGAACTTACTCAAGTTTTTGAAAATTCTGCACTTCTAAAAAATCCTGAAACAGAGAGGATAACAAAAGTAAATTTTGACGGACTGAAACCATGCTTTGAGACTTAGTTTCTCTTTCAGGTGCAGTATGCTGTTCCTTGCGGCTGTTTCAGCCTAAATAGACATCAAGTCCATCAACAATACATTAGGTGTTTATTTTCACGAGGATGCTCCTCTCAAAATTTCAAACGTGGTTTGGACACTTTTACTTTACAAGGACCTCGAACTCATTAAAAAATCTTTAGAACACAATAACTACATTTTAGAACATTAATCTTCTTTTGTGGATGAACCTATTACTCGTATGAAAACATTCAGAGCCGAAATTAAGACACACGTTAGTCTTCTATACAGAATCTCTCGTTCCCTGGAATCAAAATATTATGCTACGCTATCTGATTCATCTGATGGTGAATACTACAATGACCGTATTAACAAAATTTCAAAGGACGAACATGAGTTTACTTATCAACCATATCAGACTAAAACGAAAGCAGTCTTCGCCTTACGGATCCTCCATTTGGGATTCGACACATTCGACACGCAACACGCAGCGGCGGTGGCCGCAGTAGTAGACTCTTCGGTCTCCTGATCAGTCGCCGTGCGCTGTGCGGGTTCCAGTCCCGTCCCAGGAGAAATTTTTTTCTTGGCTATGGATGTTGTGATTGTCCGTATGTGGTAGACGGTCTCTGACTGTCGAACGTGGAAGTACCACCCGGCGGATCTCGTAGGCGGAGCCAGAATGTGTGCATGTTGCATGCACACGTGTTCCCTCGCCAGAGTCCGTGTGGCGTTCCCCCTTTCCCCTGTATCCCCCTATAGTCCCACGGTACCCAATGGGTGTTTAGGCCTTAGGCCTTCGTGGTAGTTGGAGTATAAAAAAATCCTTCTCTTAGAGCCTGAAACTTATACTCTGTACAAACTTATTCATTTGCCTATTCCAGATAATCCTACAGGGTTATTCCATGTTATTTCTACATTGCAGAGATACATTGCCAAGGATAGCGATTCATTATTGTACGTATCCTTTCAAAATCTCGATAAATATAAAATCCTAAAAAGTCAATTTAAAATGTGTTTTAACATTTTGCCTTGCCCTATGGAATAGGCAATAATGCAGTATGTGAAGCACAGTTGTTGCGAAGCCCTGTTGATGTACCGACAGCATGCCAGATAGCCATAGTGGCCCTGCAGGATTATAAAATCCAAGAGCTTGCAATTAATTTTTGTCCAATTACGGTATCCAGTCCTATAAAACGTGGACAGAGAGCAACTACTACAAAAGTGATCAAAGTAAATTCACTTTCAAAAATACAGCCCGAATGTAGTGAATTTGTAAGTACTACCAGACTACATGCTAGATATTCTGTCAATTCTTATAAGAATATTACATACAAAAGTCACCCTGTAGAAATACCCTACAAGTGCTGCGAACATTTGCCCGAAAAACAGTATCTGCCAAAATTGGAACCGATCAAGCTAGTCAAGATCGATACCAAAGAACTTAAAATTGCAAATCACAAGCCGAGCGAGTATTCTGAACATCTTGACAAAATTATAACCGAGCCCTTTGTTTCGAGACATCTCTCATGGATTTGACCCTCAGTAACAAAATGTGTATATGGAGGAATAAAGTCGACAAGCCGTTGAAACCTAATGAAAAGCTGAATTTTGAGATGCATTTTTGGCAATTAGATAATTTTAAAACAGCACTCTAGGCAGCTATGTTTAGTAGAAAGAACTATAGCATTATAATAACACATCACGTACTGCCGTCAAAAATCACAGAGCTTGGGCGGGAAATTTTGACATTCCTCATACTCTTCAGATCTAGCACCCACTGACTATCACCTGTTTTTGTCGTTAGAAAAGAATTCATAAACAAGGACGATATTTAACAAGTAGTGAATCATTTTCAGGTACCTAGAGTAAAACGTTTTATGAAAAATGGATTCAAGTAGGTTGACTCTGCAGTTCCCATGCAACGCTGTCATTAGTTCATCAAGGATTATGTTCGGCAATGAATGAATGAAACATGAAATTAGAGGCATACCGGCCACCAAAAGGAGCCAGCGCATAGGCCTCTTAGACGGGCCCTTGTGCACCTCTACATTCCTTAGACCTGAGCCTCGCCATTCTAGCGAAGTTGAGTCCTGACTGACTGCGTGTCGCGATTTTAAATACTTTAAAGGTCAATGTACGTGGAAACCTAAGGTATGTGAAATACGTACTAATAGGTGCACAAAATGTGATTTATCAGCCCTACAGAAATTTATCCAAAAATCATCAGGAGACTCCAGAAATGTACCAAAAAACAAAGTTTGAGCAATCTATATTTTTTTCGAATTTATTGTCCCCAGCACCGCCGCCAAAAAGCCGATTTTTAAAACCTACAAAGCTTTTTCGTCATTGGCATATTCACCTTGAGTAAAAGTTCATCAAAATATGAGTGGTACTTTCGCCATTAGCGACGGGCGCAGGACCAAACAGGAAGGCCGACAGATAGACCGACGGAAATGAGTGACATGGTTTTTCGTGCTGTACGTTTCACACAACATCTAAAAACATAATATCTGATTTTTTAAATTCTTGCTGTATTAGCTGCCATAGCTCTCTAACTGTTCTGCAAGTGCCGAAAACGACGTCTGCTCAGTATCTGCGCTCCCAATTATCCAGCCGATGGCCCACCTCCAGGAATGTGAAAAGTCAGGTACATTCCGATACTTTTTTCTCGAAGAAGACCAACTGTCCAGCCATACGAATACGATATAGAACTGCAGTGAATGTGAGTGAAGTGTTTTTGCTGTTTGAACATTTTATATTTTCCACATTATTTTCTGTACGTTTGTTCGTCTGTATTTTAACGTTTCAATTGTTCCAGCTTTTGCTATTATATTTAGATGTTCTTTTTCATCGGTTTTGTATCGCATAATTTTATATTGCAGAATCTGTATTTTCTGATTTTTATTTTTGCAATTTTAATATTTTATTATATTAGAACTTTGTTTTTTACAATTCACAATGTTTACAATTTTTGCAATTTTGTACATTTTAAGTTTTTCAATGTTTGTATTTTTTCAGTTTTGTAATATTTTCTATTTCGGTCAAAATGGAGAAGTTTCGTGATATGCAGAATCGCATAAGTAATGACATAGCAGCAAAATATAGACTAAATATAAACAGCCAGTGAAAAAATTATTGAAATCGGTCAATAAATGACAGAAATTGATACTTAAATTTGGCGCATTATAGCACGAAATCATTGCTGCCGTTCGTTCGCGTCTGACGTCACACTTCTCTAGTGCACAGCGTCTCGTCGCGTAGGTGTTCGACAGCGTCTGTGCGTTTAGTCATTAGTCTATAGACAATTCATAAGACACACCTGCGCGCTCGGACACGTGGTTTACACTTGATAACTATTCAGTACAGCGTAAGTTCATACCATTATGGACGCCGCATGTGAAGGTACCTACAAAAAATGTTTATTAGGGGTTGTAATTGTTGTGCTCGTACATTTTGGAACGGTACAGTATTTATAACAACCTTTTTTTCTTGTTTCGCTCATAACCGATAGTATATGCAGTCAACTAATTAAACAAATTGGGGCGGAAGACGTTTAGCCTACTATGTGTCCCTCTGTATATGTGCCTATGCATGTGTTTAGGAGATTGAGTCGGCTCGGGTCCAGTAATCGGCCGCGGGCGTTGCAACTGGATACTGAAGTCTGACGTGTGACGTCACACATAACGTACAGACGGAATAAAAATATTCTCGCGGGGCGCAACTTTGATGGGCTTGTTTTTGGAGATAAATTAATAATTTTTTCACCATCTTGTTTCATTTTTCCTAAAAAATGGTAAACTTGTCCATTTGTCGCATAGCAACAACGTTTTGTAATATGGAGGAGTTGATATGCCCTTGGTAACTACGCAGTTATTAAGGTAGCATACAATGTTGCACCAGGTGGTGCGTCAGCATAAGGTAGCAACTTCTCGTTAATCAGTTGCTTACCTAGCGTATTTATTTCTCTATAAGTCTATTGTTTTTCCATTGTTCCTTGTTATTGTCTATTTTCTGCTGGTGATTGGTCAGCATCTCAAATTGTATAAACAGTCTCCCTGGCATTTGGAGTATGTTCAATACCCGGTTAGACTCCGTAATAGTGACTTGTTAGTTGTAACTTATAATTTTGTAATGTGCAGTCCTCAATGAAATTTATTTGAAAAAAAGTTATTTCTAAATCGTTTGATTTAAAATACATATTTCATTATACATATGTATGTACACACTTTGTATACAGGGTGTTTCTTAATGATATGCGAATCTACATGAAAAATTAATGTTAGTTTGCTTTATAAACTATGGTCCAAAAATGTTTCTTTACAAAAACTGGGGGTGTTGAAGTTTTAAGAAAAAGTGGAAATTAATTAATATTTTCAGAACTGCTTCAGATATTTCACTGATCTTTAGTACGTAGTGAAAGTTAATAAAGTTGCATATTTTTCAATGCAAAAATAATTTTTTGCTTTAACAGTGGCGTGTGTGCGGGTATTGACTTCGATATTTTTTAAGAAAAAAATGGTACGAAAATGGTTTTTTGCCAAATAAAAAATTATTTTTGAGTTCCCCGTTCAATTTAAAACACATGATCTCTCTTGAATTGTTTTCCTTTGATGCGCAATTTTTGAGTAAAATAATAAAAACCGTTCTATTGTCCGAGAAAATTAATGTTATATTGGAGAATGCAATTTAGCAATAAATATCTAGTTGCTCTGGAATATGACACATGTGACAAGTCTCTGTTATTCAAATCTGTTTGCTGTAACATCTCTGTCATTATTTAGTTTTTACAATCTTGTTATTAATGGTGAATTATTCAAATGCAGAAATGGCGGAAATGCATCACGTATATGGCCTTGCCGACGGTAATGGTGAGCAAGCCAGACAGATTCATCACCAGAGATATCCCGATCGTACTTTGCCAGATAGTCGAACCTTTTCTAATATTCATCGGCGTCTTGTTGAAACTGGTTCTGTCCGAAAGGGAACATCTGAAGGTAGACCTCTAAGTGTGAGAACACCTGAAATTGAGGAAACAGTGCTGCACGAAGTCGAAGAACATCGTGAGATGAGTACGAGGAAGATCGCTAGACACTTAAATATTTGCCATCAAATTGTTTGGAGAATTTTAGTGAATTTTTTTGTTATACTCTTACCATATTTTAGGAGTACAGGCATTACTTCCCATTGATTTTTCAAGGCGTGTGACCTCGTGTCAGTGGTATCTTCAAAGTATTACATAAAATCCGCAATTTGAATCAATGATTCTGATCACGGACGAAGCTAATTTTTCTCGAAATGCCATTCAGAATTTCCACAATAATCATTTGTGGGCAGAATAAAATCCCTATGCTGTAACCGAAACCCATTTCCAACACCAATTTTCGGTTAACGTATGGGCAGGAATTATTGGCAACCACTTTATTGGCCCATTCTGTCTTGCCGGGACGACTTGACGGACAGACTTACCTCAATTTTCTTCAACAACAGTTGCCTTTGATGCTTGATGATGTTCCGTTAGTAATAAAAAACAATATGTGATACACGCATGATGGTGCATCAGCGCATTTCAGTGTAGCGGTTCGTAATTATTTACAAACTGTTTATCCAAATCGTTAGATTGGAAGCGGTGGGCCCCAAGAAGGGCCACCAAGGTCCCCAGACCTCAACAGTTTAGATTTCTTTTTGTGGGGCTATCTTAAGACACTAGTGTACACAAGTTCCATTATGACTGTAGAGGAATCAAGAGAAATAATAAATGCAGCTTGTGATAGAATGAAAAACACTCCAAGGAAATTTCACGAGTGCGCAATTCCATGAGAAGGAGGGTGGAAGCATGTATACTAAGTGAAGTGGGCCATTTTCAATAATTTTTGTAATCATTTCGTTGGTTTTAATGTTATGTTTATGTTGTCAGTTGTTGTTGTTCATTACCCCTAATGTGTTTAATTTTTCCAATTTAATTAATAATAATTTTGCAAATTAGACAATAGAAAGGTTTTTATTCTTTTACTCAAAAATGGCGCATCGACGGAAAACAATTCAAGAGAGATTATTTGTTTTAAATTGAACGGTGAATTCAAAAATAATTTTTATATGGCAAAAACCATTGGCGTACCATTTTTTTCTTAAAAAATATAGAAGTCAATACCCGTACGCACGCCACTGTCAAAGCTAAAAATTATTTTTGCATTGAAAAATATGCAACTTTATTAACTTTCACTACGTACTAAATATCAGTGAAATATCTGAAGCGGTTCTGAAAATATTAATTAATTTCCATTTTTTTTTCCTAAAACTTCAACACCCCGAGTTTTTGTAAGGAAACATTTTTTGACCATAGCTTATAAAGCAAACTAACATTAATTTTTCATGTAGATTCACACCCTTAAATATTCGCATATCATTGAGGAACACCCTGTATATCATAAGGTAACAAACCTTTTTTTTCTCAAGTTTAAATTTTTTTTGTATATTTTAAAAACATTTTTATACATATGTTTTAAATGTCCCAGCTTCTTTACTATATTCAGTTTTCATTAAACACCCGATTTTTGTTGTATTTCTTTTATACGGACATCGCTCTTGAACGGACACTTTCAATCGGTCCCGTTGATGTCCGTCCAAAGAAGAGTTCACTGTATTTTATTTCTGTAATTGTATTGTAACTATTTCCCATATCTTTATATATCTGAGAGAAATAAAACGAATGGAATTGAATAAAAAAGACCAGCAAGTAGCATAAACTTACTAGTTAAGAGAAACTGTGAAGAGTAAGATGGCTGAGCAGGTGCATTGGCAGAAGGCGCAACCATGACAGGAGAAGCATTCAACATCATAGTGGAAGTACCACAGTTGGAGATACTCGGCTCTCTGAGGGTCTGATTGGCGGCCTGTCTCCTAGGGAATCTCTCCAGCTGCTGTCTGGCAGCATTGACCTGCTGACGTTCTAGTTGGAGCTGCATTTGGAGCTGTTGAAGCTGCGTTGGAGTACTGCTGTTAGTGTTGCTCGCTGAACGACGAACACCTTAAAAAGAAGAAGAAGAAATTACACTAAGCTTCAAAAAGCATTCGAAAATGAGGTGCTTGAATAAAAATAGTAAACATTATATTAGGCTCAAAATTTTTTCCTGGGGAGACCATGTAGGCTTGAGGGTTTGTGAAATTTCAGGGTCCCAAGTAGATCGATTCGGTCTAGAGACGCGCTCAAAGTCTGAAGGTTCGGCACAAATGTGAATTTTAACGTTTTGGCATCTTTTCCTTTTTCTCCCTATTCAAGTCCACTCCCAAGTCGAACGTAGTCAAAACTGACCTTAAAATTCCGATACGATAATTCGTTCAGCAGATGTTTCGATCAAAATAGATTTTTTCGAAAGTTTCACTAGGTTATAGGGGCTCACATTCGAATGCCTTCAGAAACGAAAAATGAACAAAAAAAATTTTTGCAAAGGATATGGATCAGCCTAACCCACTACATAAATGAAATTTTGTACTCGGGCCGGATAGGCATTTGGATCTAAGTTTCGATCTGAAGACGCGATCGAAGTTTCAAATAATTCGAGGTTGCCCAAAAAATACACAATGTCAAATTCTTTCAAAAAAATTAAGGATCAATATATCATTTTATATGAGTTGAATTTTGTTTTCGCGCCTATGAATTGGCTGAACAGAACTTGCCAATCAATTTTCGCCTAAAATTTACCGTTTCATGGACATTATTGGAGATTGAGCTTTTCAAAGATGTTAGCTATGTCACGGAATGGATGAATACATTGCTTTATGCTGATTGGCTACCACAGCCTTTAAGAGATACAGTAATGGACAATAGTATATAGACAAATTAATATTGTGCTGAATTTCTTTTTTAACTTGTTTTATTAATACATTAACCTGTATACATAATTCGTTATAGCATAACACTTATACATAAATCAATTCATTAGACTCCCTTCAATAAAAAATTAATTGAAAAAAACTGGAACTATGAAGGACAAAAATATATAGACAAAGCAAAACAATTATAGAAAAAAGAAGCAAAGTTCATTGAATTAGAGAAAACCAACCATGTTTGTGTTAATATTTTGTAGCATAACCATTATTATCAATCACCGCCTGGCATCGTTTCGGCATAGATTGTAGAAGTTTCTTGATATAAGATTCATCAATCTGTCTCCACTTGCTCTAAAGCGGCAAACAGTTCATCCTTGTTTGAATAATTTTTATCTCGTATTTGCTTATCTAAGTATTCCCATAGATTTTCAATGGTGTTTATATCGGGAGACTGTGAAGGCCATTTGAGAACTGGTATTTTTCATCCAGAAAGAATTTCTTTGCGAGATTTGAAGTATGCTTCGGGTCATTATCTTGCTGGAAGATTGATCTTAAGGGCATATTGTCTTCCATATAGGGTAACATGACATGCTTTAGTATGTCTGTGTATACAAACTTATCCATAATGCCATCTATTCTATGTAAAGGTCTCATCCCAAACCCCGAAAAGCACCCCCAAACCATAACAGACCCGCCTCCATGTTTGACAGTGGGCAAAGAATACTTGGGGTTCAATCTTTGTAGACTAGGACGACCATTTGATCCAAACATATTGAACTTGGATTCGTCACTGAAACATACCCTCTTCCATTCGTAGATGCTCCAATCAAGATGCATCCGTGCAAATTGTAATCGGTCCTTACGGTTTTTCCTCGAGATTAGCGGCTTCTTATTCGGGCGACGTGCAAATAACTTCAAATCATTTAATCTTTTAATTACAGTTTTCGTAGAAACACTGACAATTCCGTTTGCCTCGATTTCGGCTTTTATTTGTCTTGGGGTGTTAAACGGATCTTTGGACGAAATTACTATTATTAATCTAACTAATCTAGCATTTAGTTTTCTAGGCCGACCACTTCTCTTAGAGGCTTCCAAGATACCTTTTTGTTTATATCTGTTCAATATTGCCCAAACTGCTTTGCGCTTCAGCTTCAAATTTTTGGCAATGTTGACTTGACATTGACCATCTTTGTATAATTCAATGATCTTAGTTTTCACATCGAAAGAAATTTTTGGACCACGCGGCATGGTCTTAAAATCACTCAACTTATTCCACAATACTTGATGAACACAAACTAATCCTCTTCTGACACGAAACTGTACTAATGTTGAAAAGAATTTGTCTACATATTTTTGTCCCTCATAAAAAAGTGCTTATATTCAGACTTGTATTGTGTTCATTGCAGATAATGTAAAAACAAGGAATTTAGTTTTTCTACTAATAACGCATTTGTTTATGGAGCAATGAAGTATGAATTCGTTTTCTACAGGTATTTAGGTAAATATTCATATTTGTCTATATACTTTTGTCCATTACTGTATATGCAAAAAACCAGTGTGTCCAAGATGATGAATGGATTTTCAAAAATGGTTACAGCTACAATGTCGGTTAAATGAGAAAAGAATTTGGCTGACATTTTGCGATTTTGAGTTATTTGAAGGAAAATATAATATCGAAAATTTGCAAAATTATACTTTTTCCCAATTAACTCAAAACCAGAGAGCTGCCAAATTTTGTCAACTGCGTGTGGATGGTATTTATATTATATTTTTTTGCTAATATATCTTAAAAGCTGCGTTACGCATTGAACGTTAATCAAGATGGTTACCTCTGTAATTAGATCTAATCTACAATATATTTTGCCAGTATGATGAAAGTGGTAAATATTCGGCGAAAATATTAAAAATTGGTTTTAAATCCCTACTCGACCAGTTTAGAGGCCCAATAATAAAATTTAAATTATATGGAGCGATAGGCTGATCCTTTTCCTTTAAAAAAAAAGAGAGTTTTTTGTTTCAGAAAGCATTCGGATTATCAGCTCAAGAAAACAAATATTTTCGAAAAAACTTTTACTCTCAACCGAAATATCTGCAGAACGAGTTAACAGATCACAATCTGAAGATCATTTTTGAATTCTGCAGACAATCCTAATTCAGAATACACACATACTTTCCAATGACGGAGAATTGAAATGTTGTGAAAAAGGCTGAAATTCACTTTTTTCCGACCCATGAAACAGAACGCATCACCAGATCAAACCGTTCGACCTACAAATTTGAGATTTTGCAAATGGCCAGTATCATGAAAATGGCCTATTTTTCGCAAACTGGATCCAAAGGCCTTTATCACCAATTTAAAGCTCTCCAAAATTCCATTTTGGAGGATAAGCTGCGCCTTCAATTCAAAATTCAGTTGTTCTTACCTGACAGTTGGGATAGCAGTTCAGCAATAGGATCAACAGATTCCCTGGATGACGGTGACAAAGAAGATAATCCGCCAGAACTAAAAACACTAAAGCAAATATCTTTAAAGAACATTATTTTTATGCCTACCTTCATCATAGTATGTACCACTTTGAACAACACAGTAACTTTGTAACTTTGCATGATAAAGATAGGCCCAATAAAAAAAAATTATATGAGTAATACAATTGTATCAATTTGCATGCAGAAAAAATACCTAGTCAGCGAATTCTTCCCTAATTCTCTTTAAATTAACAAAAAAAAAATTACAGCTATTGGCTTATCTAAAAAACACTAAAAAGTCCGGGGTCTGATCCACTATCAGCTTTAGGCATCAAAATATTTTGTTTCTGATATTTGTCCCCAATTTTTTAGAAACACATATACAATTTGCCTACCCAAATTGCATGTCCATCCTTTGTTTTTGCATGAAAGATAAGAGAAAAATGCTTAAATTAACACATACTGGACTCTCACTTATGTTGGATGTCTTTTTGTCCCTTCCAATGAAATGTCTACCTATCGGTGGTTTGCACCGCTTTGGGTTAAAGGTGAGGGTTACTTAACTCAGAGATAGAGGTAACACCAGGTTAAATTCGAGTAGCTTTGCACCGTTAAGGTTTAACTCTGGGGTTTGGTCATGTTGGCAAGCTTGGAATATAGGGATATTTCATAGAATTAATACATTTATTGATTGGCGTAAATTTTGACATTTTAGTACTTGTGTTTTGTATTCATTTCTTTGCTATTTTTCCGGTTATCGTTTGTGTTTGATTTGGCTGAATCAAGTATTTTCAAATTCCCAACTTCCAAACAGAATCACAAATATAAATATATATATATATATATTGCAATACTTTGCCTTCTACCCAAAGAAATTAAAGGATATTTTCTCCTAACAGTTAAGGCAATTAACTATGAATACTATACTAAGTGACATATAAATCCGAACACCCAGTTTAAATGGTTTTATTTTAATAAAATTTTGTATAAGTACTTCATGAAGCATAATAAGTAAATGATGAAAATTTCAACATGATTGCACTGCTTTAAAGCCCTTTGACCTTTAATAATGTGTGGATGCACCCTGACGTGCTACGCATTCTCCAACGCGCCTAGGCATGCTTCTGATCAGGTGGTCAATGTCCCCCTGTGGTATCTCATTCCAGGCAACCACCAACTCCTCTCGAAGTGCTTCTAGAGTCTGAGGAGGACGTTGCATATTGAGCAATCTCCTACCCATCATATCCCACACGTGCTCAATTGGGGATAAGTCGGGAGATCTTGGTGGCCATGGTAACAATGTGACATCATTATGTTGAAAGAAGTCTATTGTGACTCTTGCAACATGTGGTCGGGCATTATCTTGTTGGAAAGTTGGATCTGCCAGCGTGTCAAGATAGGGTAAAAGATGGGGTTCTAGAACTTCGTGGATATACCGCTGCGCGTTCATGTTACCTCTGATGAAGATTAAAGGTGACCTGGAACCATAAGCTATAGCACCCCAAACCATAACTCCAACAGTGTGATGAACATGTCTTTCAACAAAAAACTGTGGATTCCTCCTTTCACCACGGCGCCTTCTAACCCTGGCACGACCATCGTGCATGCCTAAACAAAATCGAGACTCGTCACTAAAGACAATACTGTTCCATTCCTGATCCCAGAGTGACCGTTGTCAAGGCGATTACGTCGGTGTTCTCGAGTTAAAGGGAGGACCCAGTGTGGCCGGTATGAAAACAAGCCAAAACATCTCATTCGTCGATAAACATTTCGCATGCCAATAGGTCTTCCGTGTTCTGCAAACCATTCATTTGCAATGGACCTGGTAGTGGAGAAACGGTCCCTTAAGGCCAATAATCTTAGGCGGCGATCTTCACGGTCTGTTGTTCTACGGCGGCATCCAGTGCCCCTTGCTCTTTGCGTACGGCCTTCTCGAAGCCACGCCTGACAACACCTAACCACAGTGTCTACACTTCTTTGCACTCTAACTGCAATTGCCCGAAAAGAAAGTCCAGCTTCCCGAAGTCCCACTATACGGCCCCTATCAAACTCACTAAGTTGACGAAATCGTACAGGTCTCCGTACTCTAGGCATCGTAACCGATCGTAAAGGATGTCAAGAACCAAAATCCGCCAACGTTGAATTTTTTACTGCTGCTGAAATATTCATTTTTAGAGCATTAGTGAATTAAAAAAAAGCAGTATAAAAACCGGAATGTCCAACTGATAAGGCTGAAAATGTTTTCACTTGTTATTTACAGTAAGATAAATACATTCACCAACTTTTATTAAAATAAAACCATTTAAACTGGGTGTTCGGATTTATATGTCACTTAGTATATATATATATATATATATACATATATTTGTAATTCTGATTGGAAGTTGGGAATTTGAAAATATTAATGAAGAATTCGACCAGGATGACCTTATTCCTCTGGAATGAAATCTAAACAGCCCAACAAACAGTTACAAGAACCCATATTAGAGAGTTTTAGCAGTCACAAATTTAGTTCCGTAAGCGTTAAAAGAACGTCATTTGACAATTAAGTCTGAACCCCTTTTTCATTGTCAGTACGCATTGCGATGCGCAGGTATTACTCTACATTTTCATGGTGCTACCTGCCTTAACACCTAGGTCAAGTGAGAGGTAAATTTATCGCAGAGTTAGGCCTTAACTCCGAGATAACTATGATGGTGCGCTAACCCTCACTTTAACCCGAACCGGTGCAAACCACCATATGTGTATTATGTAAAATTAGTATGGTATAAGACAGGTTCCCGTTTTTTACCTTTTTCTTGGAGATATATACTCAAAAGACTCAAAAAACACCACAAGAGGATAGAAAACACAAGGAATCCATACAGACCAACCACTAATAGTTACACTAGCAACTGATGTAAACCCAAAAAATTGCTTCTGGTGCAAAATATTAACATTACCATATCTATTTAAAATGAATCATGGATTTTTTGGTACATTTATTGGAAGGTAATTTTTCACATGTACTATACCAGCAAAAAACAAAGATATATTGACCCCTTGTCCCCTTAGTTGCGACTTTAATTATGTTTCTTACTCAAAAAGTAAAAGTGCAAAATATAGTAACAATAATTATAACCACATTTCTTTCATTACATGAAAGAAATAACTGTACAAGAATTTTTAGGGTCCTATTGTCAGTCACTCCTACAGGATGCCTTTATGGCCTCATCAATTTTCTTAGTTTTCAAGTGTTCCGGGTCAGCACTCTATTTTGGGGATATGTTACAAATATCTATTTGCATCAAACTGTTCATGCTTTTGATTTATATCATCTGTTACATCAGCCTGAAATTTCCGACAATTCAAAAAGAAAATATAACCTCACAATAGGAGAGCGCTGACACTTACACGGAATAGTAGAAATCTAGAAATACCCCAACCTTTCAGAAGAAAAGACTAAGAAATATGAAAATCAAGGATGTCATAAAGGTGTCCTACAAATGTAGAATGACTGAAAATATGGCCCTAAAAGTAATGTAGGTTAAGTAACTGAGGTTCAGCAAAATCATTAATCTATCTTACCTAAAATGCATATTGCTTCTTCTAGGTCTCAATGCAGTCCCTCCTCGGCTTAAATGAGTAGTAGCATGGTTGCTGTTATGAGGTATTCTTCTAACAGTATGTCTAGATCCTACAGGTTCATCTAAAAAGGATATCAGATCCCTTGGGCCAGTACGATGCTCGAGAGTCAAATGACCAGCAAAATCTTCAGTCATTAAGTTGGGGTCACCACCAGGCATTGCTGCACACAGAGGACAAACCTGGAAAATTAATTTTCAGATAGAATTAAAGCAAGAGCTATAACAATATACACTTGCAAATGTCAGAAATGTGATCTTTCAAACAATTCAATTGTTTTTCACAGCTAATCACAGCCAACTACTTACAACTTCGAAATTTGTATCTTGATGATCAGAAGTAACATGTTCTTGTAAAGTAACATCTGTGAACCCCATTCTAGAACAATAAGGGCATGTGTATGATTGTGGAAGCTCTAGGCTAGTCAGAGCCTCTCCTCCATAATACAATTCTGTAAAAAAAAAACTGGCTTAGAGATGAATCACTGGGAATTGTAGGAACCTTACCAAAATCGGACCTAGTCAATATACACTGCATTGGGTGGTCAGTAGTGTGCCTGGAATTTGTTGCCCCTTCTTCATAACATGCAGCACATAGGTCGTAGTCGAAGCACACCAGACATTTATATCTACGGCCCCTAAAGTGGCCTTTCAGACAAGCATCACAGCTAACACCTAAAATTTTATCATGCATTTTGCAGTGACGAGTGTATTTTTCGAAATAAGAGTCCATGTCCGTACCTTCGTGGCGACTCATTTCACCTCCGGAAACCCAATAAATAGCTTTTATTACTTCTTATCATATACTTAGAATTTAGAATAAATACTCAGTACTTGGAACTCCCCCATGAAAAATGACATAAAGTCCCATATAAAGCACACAACATTTATACATATAATGATAAAGTAAAAA
This sequence comes from Acanthoscelides obtectus, assembly GCA_963669975.1. Classification (NCBI taxonomy): domain Eukaryota; kingdom Metazoa; phylum Arthropoda; class Insecta; order Coleoptera; family Chrysomelidae; genus Acanthoscelides; species Acanthoscelides obtectus. The sequence goes on from CAVLJG010000002.1 coordinate 24,982,721, forward strand.
TTGAAGCGATGGTCAGTAGTGATGTAAAATAATTAAGTAACGCTTACAAAATAATCGTTACAAATGAGTAACTAAATGTAACGAGTCCTACTTTTTGAAAAGACTCGTTACTTTTTATTTGAATTCGTTACTTTGAATGCGATACGGTCTTTTTCTATGTATACTTTTTAATTACTGTTAGTTACTACACTATACATTACTTTAGATACAAACGTTACTGGAATCTAATGTAGCCAGTACTGCCAGCGCCAGTAGCAAGTGACTTGGTTCTTGGATGTAAACTGGGTGGAAATGAAATGATGCGAATATCGTTAGGCTTAGGCAACTTTAGATACTCTTCTATCAAAAGAGTTGCGGACTGCGGAGCTTTAGGTTGGCAATGTTTGTGTACACCTGTACACCTTTCATTTGACTTTGAGAGCTACCGGTTGGCGGGTTGTTACTGGTTTGGACGTTGCCGTACAAGCTCGAGCAATAATATAATTATTTGTACAAAAATATGGAATCATCCGCGTCCGGTTCAGGAGAATCGCAATCTCAAAAAAGAAGTGTTATTTGGATGCATTTCACCAATATATCGGAAGCTAATGCAAAGTCTAATCTTTGTAAAAATATTTATTCGCATAAAAATGGAAACATTAGCAATTTAAGGAAGCATTTGAAAACTAAACATCCGACTCTTTCATTGGAAGGAGAAAGGGCAAAACGGCGGGTGGAAGACGAAAATATGCCTAGGTGCAAAAGGAACTTAGTTTCAGGTATGTTTTATTATTATAAGTATTTTGTTGAACACCATTTACAGTGGAGTAACCAGACTGTTAAGTAGGGCAGGGGAGTAACCAGACTGTTAGGGCAGGGGACGCTACTCAGCTAAAGTAAAGAGTGAGGAGAGTGGTTCCTCCACGGTCCCCATCTGGTTATGCCACTTGTTAAATACTATTTACAGCGTACAGCCAACGAACCAGACGTCACACAACGACGAGTTTAAAATATAAGTACCTTCTACGTATCAAATATCAAAAAAAATAATAGGCAAGGCATTAGACAAAAAATAATAATTGGATCAATCCCAAAGTAATAATTTGATATAATATATAGAATGTAGGTTCTAAACGAAATGTCCAAATAGTAACTAAACTAACGAGTCCAAAGTTCGAAAGTAACGAGTCCTTGCAAGTCCTAAACAGTAACGAAACTTTGCATCACTAATGGTCAGTGACAAACTTCACAAATCACAGAACATAAATTTGAAACCACAAAACATATACACTGAAAGTGTGATACGATTGTAGTGAAGCTCGGTACGCAACGAATCAGAGAACAAGAGAACTAAGAAATTGTTCAGACGTTCAACGTTTAGTCAGGAGTTACGTTTTAAGGCATTAACTGAAGAATCTTTCAAACCTATATTAATTAACTCCCCTTGTCACGAACATATAAGCAGCAAGTAATCGTTAAAAAATGGAGCCATTTTCAAAATATAAGCATTACATGTTTCCTTTCTAATTGGCAACACTATTTTCGGGTGTGAAAACCGTGAATACAGGACATCTCCTGCTAAAAAGCAATGTGTGGCGACACTGGGCACTCTACGTATAATTAGTTGAAGCTAATGTAACCTGGCGTCTAGAGATGTCGCATGGATTCGGCGGTATTACAGGTAACTGTTTGAGTTACAATTCAAATAAAAGCTTGGAAAATGGTACTAGACTAGGCACTAGACTAAAAATTCAAACAGGTACCCGTTAAATCGACTTGACAAGTCTAGGTAGCGAGTTTAGCCACAGCATGGACCATGGAGCCTATACGTATAAAGGAAATCAAGACCACTCGTAATAAAAAATACTCGATCCACTCTCCCTCTCTGTGACCCAATTTGGTTGAATATCCTTGATGGGCAGATCTGATTGACATACTCCAACCAAATTAATGGATCATGAGTTTTTTATAGCGGTGTAGTTAGAGACTGGTCAAGCTTGTGTGAGATTGAACGGTCGTCACGATACAGGTTGCGCGGGCACGATGGGCAATTGGTTCGTACTTAAAAAATGCCCCTCGTAGTTCACTGACATCTTTCTGATTTGTTCAAAAAATAAAAATTCGTGAAAGCTTCCTCCTATGGCGCCGCTGCTTTTTGCAATAGGTTTCAGAAGTTATATTTCCTGATAAGCTTGACTTATCGGGTATAAGAAGCCGGCGGAACATGAAGAATAAATAAGCTCAAGATTATGTAAAAGATACCTCTTCATTATTCAAATTATCAATTCAATTGATGTTCATTCTGCATGTACCAACCTGTAATCATCTTCAAGAGCATGAAGTATAAGAATGTTAGTTTCCCAAATATGACCCTGAATGTCTTGTTGCATGAATATCGTTTTTAGAAGCTTTTGCTCCGAATCTGGCTGTAAATATTCCGTAAAACTTCATCAATATATTGATTATCAAACATTTTCAGCAGCTTTCGGCGAGTCTTCTGCTCTTCCGTCAGATGTGGTACCCATAGAGAACAACGTTTCCTTACGTGCAAATGGTCATGCAGAATTGAATGAATAACTGGTGCATGAAGGTGAAGGTCTCCTCTATCTGTTGGTATGTCACTCTCCGGTCTTCGTCAAGCTTTTTTCTCACAGCAGTAATGTTTTCCTCTGTTACTGACGTTTGCGGACTTTCTTCCCTCTCAGCGCCCTCCAGAGTGAAATTGCCCCTTTCTAATTCTCTGTACCACCTAAATATAGTCGTAGGATAAGGACAGTCATTCTTTATTGCAAGCATCATTTATTCTAAGCACTGGTATATGCTTAAATCACGCATAAAATTATATACCGTAAAACTGCACTTATCTCACTACGTGACCACGATGCCAAAGTCCTCACATTACGCTGTCAATACGAATGAACAACTGAATCAACAGACGTGCTGCTGGCGGCCACTATGCACTCATGGACATGTCTCAACATGCGGTAACATGCCGCCTCCTGCGTCCGTTTTTTAAGTCATATTACAAGACTTTTATAGTACTCTTTGTATATGACTATGCATAACTTACTTAGCTTGCTGTCAAGACATTCCCCCAGAAAGATCGGACACAATATCCATCCAATATACTATGTCACATTTCCACACACAATTACACTCCACTCTTTTAGGTCAAATGACACTGCGTAAAATCGCCCACAAACGCTTCCCTGTATAGTAAAAGCAGAGCGTTGCACGAAGGCCTCGACGCAGCAGCGACCAGTCGCACCGACCGACGACTTAAGACTAGTTCGCACGTTCGCAGTTCTCAACAAGCGTACGGAAGTACGCCGGTAAAGCTATCGTCGCTCTTTGTCGTCATTGGTTGGAATTTAGCCACGCCTCCTTCCAGCTTCCAATCTTTATTTGCCGTCTACATGAAAATCAAGACATCATTTCGGCGGAGAAAGTCGAATGTAAATGAAAGAGGTCCTGGCGTTCGGCAGCAGTCACTATATCAATTCGAAATACTATAATTTTAAGATTGTAAAAAATATCTGTGGCCACTGGCATGACACCGGCTGGTGCTGAGCCCTAAAACCTTTTTCACCGTTGTACTGGGGGTATTGTCTCGAATTCACGTGTAGAAATGCTGTAAAATATATCTATATCTTCTGCTGTATTGTTTCTAGAGCTGAGGTGTTGCTATTTATGGTTGATGAAAACCTTTACTTTTGCTTTCTAAAGTGGTGTGGGGAGGTTAGTCAGACAGATAGCACAACACAGGTATAGACTTTTCTCGTACCCGGGCAACAGAGGTACATTACACACACCCTAAATGTTGCCTCCGAAAAGGATTAGCACCCAGGGTTTTAAAAGATGGGGATCTGAAACAGTTATAATATTATTTTATTTGTCTGAATGAAGTAGGTTAATAGGTATATGACTTTCATGTTGATATTTGCAACTATTAATTGAATGTTAAAGGTGGCATTGACTAATATTTGATTTATTGGGCATTCTAATAGTATATGATTTAATTCTGCATATTGTCCACAATCACAGAAGGGGTCATCTTCCATTCCTATGTTGAACATGTGAGCTTTATATCTTGCATGTCCCGTTCGCATTCTGATTATGGCTGTTAGGTGTCTTCTGCTTATATACGGGATTTTGGAGTAGAATGGTTTGACCGGAATTTCTTCTTGTATTTTCTTATACCTCCTGCCTTTGTTGATGAATGTTCGTTTCCACATTGTTGTGAATTTCTCCTTTATTTTTGTTTTGGCCTTAGTTAGTATATCGGGTATAGTAAGTTTCGTATCTTGTGGGATTCTGAGTTGTCTCCCTAAGTTAGCTAGGGTGTCTGCCGTTTCATTTCCTCTAATGTTTGAGTGTCCTGGGATCCAAGCCAGTTCAATATTGTATCCTTTTTCTGCAGCTTCGTGAATTAGCTTTCTTGTTGTGAGGCAGCCATATTCTGAGTTAGCATCTACACCTTGTTTTGCTGTTTCTGCTATAGCACTTTGCGAGTCTGTTAATATTAGGCTTTTCTGGATTTTCTTTTCGCAGATATTTAAGTAGTCAGGGAGTCTGGATGTGTAGTTATGTTCCAGTTGAGGAATGTGTACCCCATATCCCACTTTATAGTCCACTTTAGATGCGTCAGTGTATATAAGGGTATGAGTGTCTCTGAACTGTTCCATAATTTGCAGAAATTGCAGCTCGATGTTGTGATCTTTTTTGTTTATGTTAAGGGGGATGACTTTCACTGCCCGAGTTTGAGTAGTGTAATCAAACTCGAAGCACGGTAGGGCTCGTCCCGAATGGATTAGTGGAATGTATTCCTCCAAAATGTTAAGGGCTTCTATGGTGATGGTGGGCGCTCTATTCCTCCAATAGTCTTGGCCTGACTCATATCGGTTTTTTTAATATTATGATTAAGGGGTGGGATTGAATTCTATTTTTTTCGCTAGGAATTTAGTGCATAACCAGATCCGCCTGTGGTGTAGGTCAATTTCCGCGGTTTCTGCTAGTAACGTGTTGGTGTTGACTTCATGGTACCCGTTATGATCCTGAGCCCTTGAGATGCCGTCTTCTGTAGTTTATTGAGGTCTTTTTGATTGCAGCAACTTAATAGTATGCTACCCTAATCCAGATGGGATTTAACTAGTCCGTTATACGCCATGTGTAAGGTTGCAGGGTTGGCACCCCAGGAAACCTTCCCAAAAATTTTTAAAAGTTTTATTCCCCTATTAGCCTTTTTTATCATATTGTCTATCTGTGCGCTCCATTTTAAATTTTTATGTAGTATGACCCCTAAGCATTTCGTTTGGTTTTTAAGCTCTATATTTTCATTGTTAATTTTAATTATTGGTGTGGACCGCATTCGATTACCTTTCGTAAATCATATCGCTGAACTTTTTTCCACTGATATTTCAAAGTTGTGGCTTTTCATCCAAACGTTTACTCTTTTCAGATACTCGTTTAATGTTTCCGCCTTTTTATCTATTTTGTTATCGTTGATCATCAGTGCCATATCGTCTGCGTAGCTGAGTAAATGTATGTGTTGTGGTAATATTGAATATAATTCATTTATATAATATATAGTGGGCTTAGAGGAGAGCCCTGAGGAAGGCCTAGTGAGGTGATGGACCATGTATATTGTTTTCATTATCTATTGTATATACTGTTCTGTTATTCAGTAAATTAAAAATTAGATTTCAAATTTGTTTAGATATTCCAAGTTTTATTAGCGTTCCGTATAATAGAGAAATGTTTACGTTGTCGTATGCTGATTTGATGTCTAGGAAGACTGCTAACGTGGTTTCTTTTTGTGAAAAAGCCAATTGTATGTTGGAAACTATGAAAGCGAGGTTGTCTTGGGTAGAGTGTGCTTTTCTGAATCCTGTCTGCAGGTGGTCAAAAGTTATCTTACTTTCGAGTTCCCACTCTAGTTTATTTTTGATCAAAATCTCTAGTGTTTTCCCTACGCACGAGCTTAGAATCAGAGGTCTATAGTTGTTGGGGTTGTTTGAGTCTTTATTTGTTTTCAGTATGGGGTATATCAAACGCTCATTCCAGCTGTTAGGAATTTGCATACCCGATAGGCAGTTGTTGTATATGTTTAATAGTGAGAGTAGTGTTGAGCTTGGTAGATTCTTGAGCAATAAATATGAGATGTTGTCCATTCCTGGAGCACTATTTTTGCGGTTTTCCAAAGCGATACATAAATTTCTAAAGCAGAATTGATGGTTTTCATTTTTTGAACAATGGAATGAGAATTCAACTGGAATGTTACACACAGTCACAGTTTTATGATATGGTTCGAACAGCCTAAGGTTATGCCCGCTACGTCATCACTTTATACCCTCTCCCTTGCGTCGATTGTACCCTATAAGAATATAGGAAATTGTTGTGACAGTCTCTGGTAAGATTTATGGACATCTGTTACCGCCCTCTTAATGTGGTCCAGTTCCAATCGTGGCGAATATTTATATCGTAGAAAGCTTAAAAATGTATGTGGTCTTCAATGTCCAGAAATGATGTTGCTGTTGACGCTGTTAAGGGACATCCCACTCTCAGTAAGCCATAGGCGGAACGTTTTTTAGTATGTAGATACGCAAGTTTCAGTCAGTTGAGATTGTTGACACAATTGCGATCTGATGAGACGTTTGTTCAATTTATTTTTTTATTTATTAACCATGTCATATTTTATATTTGATTGTGTTGAAAATTATTAATCTTATGGGGTTTGTAGATATTTGATGGAGATCCATAAATCAAAATATAAAATAGTGAGCAGGTACCTACATATAATAGACACAATATTGAAGGGTAAAACCCCAAAGTTGGCAAACAACTGAAAGTAATTAAATTAATCCTAAGACTGTGATCCGCTTATATCTATACCAATCATGAGATTTCCTAGAGTGCATCATTAGTACTTAGATAAATAGGCTAATACCAATATCAAACGTAGGTAAACAAAATTAGTAGAAACAAATCTAATAATAACAAGTGTAAAATTGAACTACCTGGAATAATTCCCGGTTGCTAAATCCCTTCGTTCGTAAGTAGCGTTAAGACGATGAGTGTTAATTAATCACATTTATTTTACCTGCAACAGATATATAAACCTGTCCGTTAGTCATAAGTTCAGTTTGTAAACTAATTTGAACAAGGCACCGTGTGTAAAAATTGTCAAATAGATTGCAATATAGTGGAAATTTTTACTATTGTTCAAATTTAAATTATTAATAGTTTTGAACCAGTGATCTAAACAATGTCTGTGAAAGAGATTGGCGTGAAAGGAAAGGCGATTGGGAGTCAAGGAAATTAAATTATCAACAATGTCAATAACTTCATGGTACAGGAAAGTGTAGAGGGATTAAAGTTTCCACTTCAACAATACCGGTATGTATGAATGTAAAAGATTTTTATAATTATTGTCAAATAAAACTGATTAACCCATTTAGGAAACGTGTGTTAGCTGCCACGGGTATAAGTAAATGTACTTATCAAAAAATAGCTAAAGAGAGCAGAGATGGAATATATTCAAGCAACTTTTCATTTTCATCCCGGTCTAAAAAGCGGCAACGAAAATTACCTGTTGTGGATAAAGTGACTGCAGGCCAAATTGAAGAAATGAAAGCAATCATCTACGATTTTTATATTTTGGAGAAAAGAAGACCTTCGCTGAAATGTAAGATTTTAAATTGTAACCGTAGCATCTAGTCATATTTCATTTTAAGATTTTTTAGGTATTTACCAAAAAATGCAAGATCAACAACTCAATTTTGAGGGTAAAATAACGACTTTGAACAAACTTTTGAAACAAATGGGCTTTAGGTCAGTATTCATACACACTATAAGGTTTTCGATTTACAACGCTATAAATATAATTTATATCTACAGATGGAAAAGAACTACTGATAATAAAAAAGCTCTCATGGAAAAATATGAAATTCGCTTGAAGCGTATCGAATATCTGAAGCAAATTATGAAATATAGAGCTGAGAACAGGAACATAACTTATACGGATGAAACATATATACATTCTAGTCATACCCCAAAAAAAGGATGGTCAGATGACAATTATGACAAGGAACTAAGAACGCCTTTATCAAAAGGACAACGAATAATTATTGTGCAAGCTGGTGGAGAATTCGGCTTTATTCCTAACGCCTTCTTGATATTTAAATCAGGTATTATTTGTGTTACAATGATGTAAAATATTTCCAATATATTTTTACATTTACTGGAATATATGTATGTATTTGATTTTCAGGCTCAAAATCTGGGGACTACCACAACGACATGAATCATTTGAACTTCATGAAATGGGTAGAAAGCCAATTGATCCCAAATTTGCCTGAAAATTCTGTGCTTGTAGTTGACAACGCTTCTTATCACAATGTCCTGGAAGAAAAAATGTAACCTCTTCTAGCCTGAAATCATAGATGATTGACTGGCTAGAAAAACATCAAATTCCTAGTGAAAACTCATTGACTAAGGCCGAACTATATAAAAAAATACAGGAAAATAAAAGAAGATTTCCAGTCAAATACAAGCTAGATGCCTTAATGGAACAGCACGACTGCCTCCATATCATCCGGAGCTAAACCCAATCGAGAAGATTTGGGCTCTCGTAAAAAACTGGGTTGCTCCACGAAATGTGACATTTAGGTTGTCTGATGTGGAGCATCTGACCCGTAGCAGGTTTGAAGAAATTGGAGCAGATGAGTGGAAGAAAATTTGTAACCACGTGAAAAAATATGAGCAAGCACAAATGGAAAAAGAACATCTTCTCGACGATCAAATGGATAAGTATCAATTCACTGTGAACACAGGGTCATCATCAGAAGATAGTGACGAAAGCGACTCAGATGAAGATTTGGAGCTAAACACACTATCATCTGATAGCGATTAGATTTTTTAATGATAATATATAATTTGAATTATAACCGTCTTTAGTTTGCTCCCTCTTCTAATTCAAATTTGCTTCCGAACAACTTAATGCGCATACTAAATGAATATAATAATACAAAAATCAATTAATGATCAATGTCTACACAACCTATTCACTTTATTTTATACTTCAAATAAAATAGAACGCCACTGCGCTCTGTCGACGACCTCGTGATGAGCGGACCCGCCCACGATGACGTAGCGGTCATATTCTTAGAGCGTTCGAACCATATTTGCGGCAATTTATGGGTTAGGGGATGAGTTTTTATTGTATACTTTTTTATTGTCACTAAATTTTTTGAATGTTTTCCATATGAAAGAGGGATTCGTATTTCTGTTTATGATGGAGCAGAATTTTTTAAATTGGGTTTTTTCTTTTTTTTTCAAGAATCTATTTGTCTGTGCATTGATTTTTTTCGCCTCTATGTAATTTTCTAAATTAGATTCTAGTTTAAACTTCCGTATGGCCTTTTTCCTTTGTTCAATTTTGGCTGTGCTTCTGGATACCTTTCTGTTATTATCTTGCTTGGTATAGGTATAGGGGATTGAGAGATCAGCTACTATGTTGATTGTTTGAGCAAGGGTTTGGTAGTCAACATTATCCGTATTCATCCTAAAGTGTTCGTTTATCAATTGTTTGTATAAACACCAATTTGCTTTTCTATAATTTCTTTTGGGTCTTTCGTTCGTTGATCTTAGTGAGTGTTCATATTTACAAATGATCGGGAAGTGATCACTATTTCCGCAGTCCTGCAAAATACTCCAATCTGTGATGGTGGGAAGTTGTTCAACACGATGGTCAGGTCAAGAGGACTCGAATTCTCCCCTGGTCCTATGAGTCTGGTTGAGGAACCATCATTCATTATGATGAGGTTGTTGGATTCTATGATTTCATAGAGAGCTCTACCATTGTAATTTGTCTTAATGCTACCCCATGCTGGGTGATGGGCATTGAAGTCCCCCACCAACACCACTTCGCCCACGAGCGATTTCAATAGTTCATTGAACCCTTTTATTGTGATTTGGTTGCTTGGAGGGCTATATACATTAACAAAATTAATATTAAGGACTTTAGTGACAATACATTGTAGGTTTCCAGTGTTAAATGTGTTAGGGAGTCTTATGTTTTGAAAACAGATGTTATTTTATAAATGTAGCTACTCCACCTTTCTCATCTTCTCGGTCTGCTCTAATGCATTGATAGCCTCTAATATGCGAACTCTGTTGTTTCTTTAGCCATGTCTCATTTAAAAAAATGATGTCTGGGTTATGCGTTTCTAAAAATTGTATTAAATTCACGCTGTTACTACTGTAACTCTTTAGATTCCACTGTAAAGTGATTAAAGTGCCTTTGCTGTTCATTTTGCAGTTGTGTCTGTTTTGTGCTACTGAGACTAGGCTATGTAACATTTTTTGTTTTTTCAGTGAAATTCGTTGTCAGTCTGGTCTGTATCATTAAGTACTATTTGTTTAATTTTACTTAGGGTTCCAGGTTAAAGGTATTTTAAGTTTTCAACGATTTCATCTACTTTTTCTTTAGTGTTATTTCTGTAAAGGGCACTAGTAGGCGTCTTAGGTGTGTTGAATGGTGCTTTTGTGTTTGAAGCGTTATTGTGCACTTGTGCTTGAACTGTCATTGGTCCGTTACTGTTTTGTTGTCTACCGTTTCTGTTTATTAGGTTCTCATTATGACTTTCTCTATTGTATCCGGTGTTATGTTCAACTATTCTTTTTTTTTGGTGTTTGTGATAGTGCTTGTTGAAAGGTTCTTTTTGTTTTTATTGTATTCGCGAATTCAAATGTTCTTCTTTGTGCTATATTTATTTGACTTGTTCCGCAGCTAGAAGTTGTATTCTGGTTTCTGATTGTTGGGAAATTTTTATTATTGTAAGCTATGTCGGTTGTGTTTATCATGTTACTTTGCGATTTATACGTTTTAGGACACAGCTCGTTTGCCTCAAAGTACGAAATATTTTCAAATACCATAAGTTGTTTTATCTTTTCCTGCCTCTTGTACTCTGGGCAGTCTTTCGAGTTGGATCTGTGTTCCAGACTATCGCAATGATAATATTTTCTTTGACAGTGAAAGTTCTCCCCCTCTTCATTATGTTCAGGATTACCGCAATTAAAGCCTCTTCTTTTTCCCTTGCACTGGGTCTTAGTGTAACCATAAGTGAGACGAGAGTAATATTGAGTGACAGGTGGTATATATGTAAATACGGGAAAGAGAAGTTAGTAAATCTCTGGGACGTACTATGCCATGAAATGTTATTAGTATGGTACCAGTGGGCGTGTATTTTGTAATGCCATCTACTATGGTTTTTCTATTGAGCCTTTTTGCATCAACACTTTCATTGGAGATTCGGTAGCGCTAATAATCTCTTCAATTGTGAAGCTTGTATCTACTTGTCTTATGAGTCCCTTGCATGTTACTTTGTTGAATGGTATATATATATATATATATATATATATATATATATATTGTACCCATTGAGTTCTTTATTTCCAAAAGGGTTTGCTGACTTGTAATCCAGGAACTCTACTCCAAACCTATTCCTTCCATTAACTTGTATGCGTTTAATGTTGGTTAAATTTAATTGAAATATATCTTTTGCTAGCTGTAGATACCTTCTTTGACCTACTTGAATCCCCGTGCCTTCCATTGCTTCGACAAAAACTATGAATGGTCCCTGTTCAGAGTTTTTGTAGCATATTTCTTTTTTATATATAGTGTTTTTTTCATTGGCTTTTTCTTTGTTTGTGACACCAATCATATTTTCTAGCTCTGCTTGTGTAAGGTTTCTATTATCTATAGCACAAGTTCGGGGGGGGTGATTCCCCCCCGGAATCCGTTCGAATGCCTTTAAACTTTTATGCGTTCCCCTTTTTTCTTTTTTTGTGATAGGTATTAGTACACAAAATAGTATGTTTGGGGTAAAGTATATAAAAAACTGGATTTTGACTCACCGAGAAGGGGATAGGGTTACTAACACACAAATATTGATTAGTATTTTTACCACACCACTTGGTTGTTGGTCTGCTCTAGGTTTGTCTTTCGTCTACGGTTTTTCTGTTTTTGCTCGACACGCGTTCCACGGCGTTCGAAACCAGAATCCTGTTTATCTGCTCAGTAAACTAGTAGTGATGGCCGGAAAACAGGTGTTTTGGGATAAACAATTAGATATTCTCAAAAAATACTTGACCAATCTACTCCAATTTTGTTGAGGTTATTTAGACGCACGAATCCTACGAATTTGAAGAATTTCAAATATCGGCGAGAAACCATCGTCGCATTACCAACAAGTGCCAAAACCTGCTGTTTGTCTCGCTTTTCGGTCATAACTTTTTTGCTATTAGTCGGATCTTTCTACGTGTGATCTTATTTTGTAGGTCTCATAAATACCTAAAAATCTTAGATCAAGAGTTTTTTCGTTCCTGTCAACACTTTCGATTAAATCCCAAAAAAACACATTTTCTCATTTGTTGTTGTCAAATGAAAAGTTGTCCGACAAAAATTGGTGTACCCATTTTCTGCGTCCATGTTTTGAATACCCTCTTGAACAACTTGCAGCATTAAAGCCACACTTTACAATTATTTCTCAAGCCAGCGGTATTTTCGTTTAATATGATTAGACTATTCAGTATTTTTTTCTGTATTGGTCAAAAGCTACTAACCATACATTTCTATTAAATGTTTGCACTAGGATTAACAAATCATGTTTTGTAGGGGTCCCTTATTGCCAATATGATGCTGGGAATACTACGAGGGATGTATTTTAAGTTTTCCTTATGGAAATAAAACAACACGGTATGTAGTTTTAAATGACTTTATTGTTTTTCGAAGTATTCTCCACGAAGATTAATACACATCTGCATGCGCTCGAACCAGTTTTCGAAGAACTTATTCCACTCGTTTGCTGGCAGATCCAAAACGGCATTTTTGAATGCGTCAACTGCTTCTTCTGGTGACTGGAACCTTTGACCACGCAGTCTGTTTTTAATTTTCGGGAAAGTAAAGGAATCGTCAGGACTTAGATCGGGACTATATGGAGGATGGTCCAATAATTCCACGTTTTCTTCCGTTGAATACTGCCTTGTTTTTTGGGCTGTGTGCGAGCTTGCATTATCTTGATGGAGGATGATTCTTCTTTCGGGGTTGATTTTTCGAAGCTCGGTGATGACTTTTGGCAAACAAATGGTGGTATACCAATCCGCAGTAACAGTTCTTTGCTCATTAAGAGGATTTGTTGCAATATGACCCGCTTTTGACACAAATGTCGCGACCACCTCTTTCGAAACACTTCGAGAGCGGATGACTTTTGTTTGCTTTTCTTCACCTTGGTACACCCAAACAGCCGACTGTCGTTTATTTTCTGGTTCATAACAGTAAATCCACAATTCATCACCACTAACAATGCTGTACACATTTTTTGAGTTTTCGGAATTGAAACGGTCAAGCGTTTTTTAACACCAATTAACCCTGGCTGCTTTCTGCTCTTCGGTCAACAGGTGGGTTATCCAACGAGAAACTAATGTTCTTACTCCTAATTCTTCATGTAAAATTTTTTGAATTAAGGTCTTTGAGATTTTCAAGGACGTCTCAATCTCGCGATATGTCACATGTCTATCTTCAATGATGAGTTTGTCCACAGAATCGACGTTTTCCTGGGTGACTGCCATTTTTGGTGCACCCACCCTGGGATCGTCGCTAAGACTTCACCCGTCCACGTTTGAATTCTCCATACCAATGGGGAATTGTCGACTGATGTGGCGCTTCGTTGTCGAAAACAGACAGTAACTCAGCAAGGCATTCTTGTTGCTATAACTATCTCTGAAAGTTGTAATAAATTATGGCGCGAAAATGTTCTCGGTTGAGTTCCATTTTTCTAATGACTTAGTGACACTTAAAAATTCACTGCAGTGAGAACACTGCACGAATTGTTGTGAAACTTTGAATTTAAGTTTACTAAAAAGTGAGGTTAAGATTCAGTACTGACGTTCGATCCGCACGGCCTACTATGTTTCTATATGCAAAACTTAAAAGACATCCCTCGTAATCCTCAAAAAGGAATATACCTTCGAGAAATACATATCTGTGTTATTAATAACTATAGGAATTATAATTTGTACGCTTTATTCTACCAAAGAGAGTTAAAAGGCTAAGTATTCTTTGTGCTAATTTTAATATTTTTCAAATCCATCAAAAATTAATAAATAAAAATTCATATCCTTTTAAATCCCTTTTTGTTAAATAATGATGTTTTTAGTAATTTCTCCATGTATTTGTAGAAATGTATTGAGTGTGATATTGTGGTGGGTAAAGATGAAGGAATAAGTGCTTCTAAAGACTACTTCTTTTGGTGGATAATTGGCAATAATATTACTAACAACAGCACTATTTTTATCAGCCAGAATTAGTATTTTCCAAGAGGAACTTAACAAAAACAAGGAAAACATCCACAGGAAGTCTTGTATTACACAGTAAGTCTTATCCATAAAGTTCTAGGTCAAATAAAATAGAACTTTGCAAAAAATTATGCCATCTTTGATATCTTCCAATGCAGTTTTTTGTTTCAGCATCTGTACCCAATACCTGGATTTCTGATATACTACCAAAGTCTTGTAGAGCATTCCAGATAGCAATAGCGAGATGATATCTATTCCTTTCCTGAATATTGGACTGCCAATCATTTGGATGTTCTTATTGCTAAACGTTATCACCCAGTATATGTGTGTCAACAATATCTATATTTTAACAACCGAGTGCCAATCACTAACTGTAACTTTAGTTATAACTTTAAGAAAGTTTCTATCATTACTGTTTTCGATAGTTTACTTTCAAAATCCCTTTACTATTGCTCACTGGATTGGAACTGTTATGGTGTTCACAGGTACTTTGATATTCACAGAAACACATCATCGTATCAGGGAGCAAATTTCCAAAAAACCAAAAAAATTGAGAAAGTTTTTGTGTTTTATTTTTGTTGTTTTAAATGTTATTGTTATGACGTGTCTGCACTTGTTAGTTGCCTAAGGCAATTTCAAGCAAATAAACAATATGTAATCTTCAATCAAAGAATGGGTAGAACGTTCTAACTCCACGCGTAAATGTATTATTACTATATAGGAAGTGTTGTTTGTACATGCATTTTGGGTAATAAACGTCTTGTTTGATTTCTATGACTAGGATGATTCCACCTCAAGTTACCTACTGAGCATAGCACTGTGAAATATGTAGATTATCACTAAAAAAATTCAGACAACCAGGGAACGTTGTTTCTCGTTCATATTTACCCACCTAGAACAGATAAATATGATCCCATAAAATCGTCCTAAAACGTGTTCTATTGCGCCCCTAAGGAGATACAGGCTCCTACAGTGCGCCACTGGAAATGGGTTTTCTTTAACTCCTTCAATCACTGATAAAGCATGGGTAAATATTTTTTATTCATGTTTGTTACTGTTCTTTTTTGCTAGGGCAACGTGGTATTCGATACCCCTTTTACAGTAGCTACCTACGCCACTGAACCATAAATTCACATACCGACGAAATAGCATATGTCTAATAAGACTTTTGCTTAATAGGTAGCGCTACATGTTTAAATTTACAGCTAGAGCCATCTATTAACTCATAATTAAACGATTACTTCAGAGAAAGCGAGGTTGCCAAGTCAATTGGTAACTTTTTCAGTAGCCTGTAATACCGACATTACTAAACTGACACTACGGTTACAAAGATTTTTGGTGAAAATGACGATTATGTAGCAAAATAGACCAGGCTTCATGACGATGTATCAATTAAAAGAGATAGATGATTTATGTCCTTTTAAAAAAACAGGTGATTATACTTTTATGATCACTCTCCTATTATGGCGACGTTTGTATCTGTGACCTCCTCGTGTTCCTATGCTCCTGATAGCAAAGTTTCGCTCACAGCGTTTGACTTTGTGTGAAACAAACCTTCGACGGCTGTCGGCACCAGTGGTGTGTTATTTATTAATTTTATTAGCACTAATCAAACAGAGCCGTGTTTACGGTATTTCTTTCTATGAAGCTGGCGTGCCGTAAACCTATCAGAACAGCTCGCACAGCTCTTGCTTTTCACTCCAACTCTGTCTAACTTTAGGAAGTACAAAGTCAACATACCTCATACAATTTTTTAGATATAGAAATAATAATTTCTTTGTATAGAATGAGTAATGTCTAAACGCAAGTTGGTAGTGGCAACCTTTCTTTTCCTAAAACATCCGTCTGATTGGCCAACATTTTCCGTTATTTACACTTGGCTTGCAAAAAAAAAGATGTGATTCGAACGTTGGAAGAAATAAATGTATTTCCTTTTTTTTGAGTTTTCACAGATTTATATAAATTAAACCTTTTGGTTATTCACCAATCAGAAAAGATATCTTGTAGTGGTACAAAGGTATGATATTGAAACTGAAAGTGTGACGGATATCAACTAAAAGAAATTATTTTGAAATTCTTAAGGTTGCAATAATACCACTGTGTTCAGTGAACGACGTCAACCAAGTTTGAACCTTACTGTATATGATCAGTAACAAATTTCAGACATAATCAGGAAACTTTATTTCTCGCTCATTTTTACCCACCTAGAACAGATATATATGATCCCATAAAATTTCTTTAACTCCTCCTTGAAATCAATGATGAAGCTTGGATAAATATTTTTTGTTCATATTTGTTACTGTTCGGTTTTCTTTTTGGCTAAGGCAACGTGATATTCGGTACCCCTTTTACAGTAGCTACCTACGCTACTGAACCCTAAATTCAAATGATCACCTGTAATACCGACGGCATAGCATATGTATAATAAGACTATTTGCTTATGAGGTAGCGCCACATGTTTCAATTTACAGCTAGCGTCATCTATTAATCTATAATTCAACAATTAATTTAGAGAAAGCGACGTTGCCAAGTCAATTAGTAACGCTTTCAGTAACCTGTAATACCGACATTACTATGGCAACAAGGGTAATCCCAAAAGTACGGTCTCTTAACTAGAAGGCGATTCAGAACACTGCGCTTACAAAGATGTTTGGCCGGAATAACGATTATGTAGCTAAATATTCAGGCTTTATAACGATGTATAAATTATAAAAAAATAAAGGATTTCCGTGGTGTTAAAAAACAGGTGATTATACTTTTTAGATCACCCTCGTATTATAGGGACGTTTGTGTTCGAGACCTCCTCGTATTCCTATGCTCCTGGTAGCAAAGTTTCGCTCACAGCGTTTGACTTTGTGTGAAGAAACAAACTTTCGACAGCTATCGGCACCATCGGTAAGTGGCTCGTTATTAATTTTATCCACAAACACTCAAAAATGGTAAAAAGAAACTTTTGACTGGACTTATACAAAAAAAATGGTTGTAGTAACGATAACAACCCTATAAACACACATAAAACTTTATCTCCCAAGAAACGTCAAGTTGGTATCGAGGCCTCCTATATTATTTTAAAACTAATTAATTGTATTTCGGCTCTTCATGTATGATCTAATTTGTTTTATTTTTATTTTACGAAAACATTGCACTCCACGAAAAAACATAAGAGTAATTATTTGTAGCAAATTGAAGGAAACATTCGAAAAATCGCACGTTTCAAAGAAACAGTGGCGTACTATTTTTATTTGGAAAAATAATGCCACTAATCCCCTGTATCTCCACCACGTTAATTTTAAATAAAGACTTTTGAATGTGGACAATACTTAAAATAAATCCACATACCACATTTTAGTTCATTCCAGTTGATGGTTTCGAAGATATTAAATTTTTTTGTGTTTTTTATTTTTAAACTTCAACCCCGTATCTTTTTAACGAATCACTCGAGGAAAAAATGTTACATAGAAGACCCCCTCAAAATGCGGTCCTGTGTACCATGTTCCATTTTCTGTCACCACTTGTGAATCACCCTGTATATATGAACCTCAAACCGCAAATTATCTTGTTATACAAAGCTTCGATAGGCATCGATAAGAAAAATGGATTTTTAGCACCCACAAGTTGCAAAAAGGCATAGTTCTGCAATTCAGCTGGATTAGATACATGTGAAATGACATCAGGTTCGGCTTTGAGAACACGAAATACGTACGAGAGAGGTCATTCGAACCGCACTTAAAGCATTTTAATTTTTAGCGGTATTATGTTCAAAAATTGCAAAAATGGGTCAGTCGAAAATGTGAACCGATCTATTCTTATAATACGTTTTTTGGGTCGCTAAAATCGAATCCGGGGTCAATTCAGTCCGGAAAGTCCTCGTATTCGAGATAATGGCAAAAATTTCACTTTGTCAAAAAAACGATGAATCAAAGATCCCCAAAAAGTGTTTCGAGTCTATTGTATCTAGATGAAAGCTCGTTTTCTAGGTAAATTGTGTGTGTAGATTCTGTATTTGAAGGCAATTCAGTGCTAGAATTCACGGGTAGCCCCGAGTTAAAAGTTTACCAATTTCACCCCAAATAAAGGTCCGATGACGCTTTAGAATTGTTTTTCTATGAAGCTTATATTCAGCGCACCAAATTACTTTATCACAAAGTTCCGCTCACATGTAGCCATCGATAATAAAAATGGATTTTTTGCACCCTAAAAGTCGCAAAAAACGTAGTCTTACAATTTTTCGCTAAGTAATTAGATCTACATGTTTAACGGGATTAGATACATGTGGAATGATATCGTATTTGACTCTAGCGACGATAGAGGTCATTTGGACCGCATTTTTAGCATTTCAATTTTTTGTTCCAAAACTGCAAACAATTGGTCAGTCGGGAACGTGAGGCCATCAACGTCGTTGCAACTGAATCTGGGGCCCATTCAATCCGAAAATGCCAAGACCACTCGTAATAAAAAATACTCTGACAACTCTCCCGTCGTATATGCGGTAGAACGTTAAAGCATCCCACAAACCGGCGCGAAATAGTCGCTTTGGCTGCAAAAATTTCGCGGCGATGAATTCGCGATCAGATTAAAACGCGGCGGTTTACGGACAGGCTCAGACTTGTGCGAAGCGAATGCGATTGTTCCAGCGTTTTTATCGCGGCGTATTTCAGTTCGCCTTTGACCGCGTTTTTGACGCCGTTCTTCAAAAATTCGCAATGGCAAAAACGGAATTATTGATAGAAAATAGTGAAAAAGTATCCTTGTTTGTATGATTTGTCGAACGATGAATACAGGAATGTGAGAAAGAAAGACAACCCCGCAGGGGGTATCTACTTTTGAAGCCGGATCTTTGATCCCGTTTCAAGAGAAGATACATGGGGAGCGTCGCCCCCACGGCCCCAGGCAGGGAGTTCGGGGTTTGGTAGTCTTACTAATTCTGCCAAACCCTGGACTTTTCCTTCCCCTTTTCTCCTTTTATTATATCCTGTACAGCTGTCCGCTTTCCCTCGACTTTCCTCTCCTATCCTTACCCCATGCGTTGAGGCGGCGTGTGGAGCTTCCTCTTAGCCTCCCGGGTGTTTGTGCCGTGCCCGGCGACCCGTAAGCTGGCCAATGGAATCCTGGTGGTTGAGCCCTACCAGTCAGGGGGGCAACACGCCACTTTGGTCCGGCGGTCAGTCTAGAAGGGCGGCCACGCCTAGCCCAGCGTTGGTCAATCGGCTGCGCCATCCCGTCAGAGGGCTGGCTGGGCGAGCCTCCACAGGTAGTAGAAGCCAGACGAGGATGGTTTGCTATCCTCGATGTATGGTGGAGCTATCTGTGGGGACTATACTTCCTTTGTTTCGACATTCACGGTATCCCTGGGGTTGTGTTCTAGCGGAAGGCGATAATGAGCACAATCTCCCGTTGAGGCTCCATGGAGGGTGGGGAGCCGAGGAAGTGAAGATCAGCATTTCGCATGGCAAACAAAACAAAAACCAAGGGTGTGCCTGCCCCCCTAAATGTAGGCAACGATGGCGAAGGTGGAGCTACATGTAGAGCTTCCACTGGACCGAACAATAATGTCAAGGAGACGGATGGGCCCGTCCCCCGGTTCCTTGTCATCAAGAGAGTTGATAATGATAATTTTGCAACAGTTAGTCCATTCCTTATTTCTAAGACCATAAATGGTATAATCGGAGACCCTAACTCTGTTAAAAAGATTAAAGCTGGCATATTGGTGGAAACAAAAACAGATGCCCAGTCTCACAGACTCATAAGAATACAGCATTTTACAGATATTCCTGTCACAGTAGAAGCCCACCCAACGCTAAATTCTAGCAAAGGGGTCGTGTACTGCAAAGACCTCTTAAATTGCCCTGAAAGTGAAATTCTCGAGGAACTGAAATCAGAAGGAGTAATACATGTACAGAGAATTAGAGTCAAGAGGGACAATGAACTGCGTGATACACCAAATCACATAATCACATTCAACTCCCCCAGATTACCATCGAAACTTAAATGCGCTATGTATAAACTTGATGTTCGGCAGTATATTCCCCCACCAGTACGCTGCTTTAGATGCCAACGGTACGGCCATACGTCATTGTCTTGCCAAAATGAACAGGTATGCATATGTGGAAAGGAGTTACACATGGGAAGACCATGTGCTCGCCCGGTACAGTGCCTAAATTGTCACGGGCCTCACGTGGCTTCATCGAAGGAATGCCCAAGATACAAAACAGAATTGGCGATTCAGAAACTGATCGCTACTGACAAAATAAGTTATATTGAGGCCAAGAAAAAGGTGGTGGTGCATACTCCACAACCAAACGTGTCGTATGCACAAGCCACGCAAAAGAGCCAGGATGATGATATTATCGAAAAGATCATCCCACGTCTGACTAATATCATCCAATCTTCGATTTCTCAAGCACTGAAAGGCAAAGACTTCCATGAAATTGAGCAACCTCAATTCGTTACACCTCAGCCAAAAGTATCACATAGCTTGTCTCTTAGAAACCACAGCCAATCAGATGCCTCTAATCAATCAAAAAGAAAGGCATCCTCACCTGTTGATGGGTCAGATCTCTCTGATGCAAGTCTAACGTCATCTCAGACCGACGACCCAGAATCCAGAAAAGGCAAGCGCGGCTGGCCGAAGGGTAGACCCCGAAAGAGGGCTGCTCCAGCTCACACCAAGCCAGATCAAATCAACGCAAGAACTAATACTGCGTCTTGTGGACAACCTAATGCTTCAAACCCACAATCTGGAGACAACCAGATTGGAAGCGAACCTAACTGTGATGAACCTGTGATAATAGATAGTTAAAATTTTAATATTTAATTCTATGTTAATTTATTCACCTTAATTTGATATTTGTTTACTTGTCCATGTATTTATATATTTATTTAATATTTACTTTTACATTATTTTCTAACTTTTGGGATAATTTCTCCATATTTTAATTGTAGGAGTTAAACTTTTTAGTACAATATGCAAAACATAATGCAATGGAATTGCAATGGTTGTGTGTCTCATGTGAATGAACTTCGTGTGATGATTAGGGAGAACGATCCTTTCTGTATTGCATTACAGGAAACCCACTTCCGTCCAGAGACATCTTTCTCTCTTAGAAACTACAATACTTACCGCAAGGATGTCATACCAGACCGCAGAGCACGAGGTGGTGTGGCCTTACTTGTAAAGCAGAATATCATAGCGCAGGAACAGAGACTGGATACGGAACTTCAAGCTGTCGCAGTTCGCATCACAACGCCATTTGCTGCTACATTGTGTAGCTTATACTTACCTGATGGCGATTGGCATATTGATCAGTTGTACAGGCTTCTATCAGAGCTTCCAAGACCAATTATTTTGATGGGCGATTTTAATGCGCACTCACCTTTTTGGGGATCTATGCGCAGAGATATCCGGGGACGAACTATAGAGGAATACATTGATTCATCGAACTTAGTTCTATTGAACTCAGGATCTCCTACACACTTCGATATCAGAACAGCTGGATCCTCTGCTATAGATCTCTCACTATGCTCACCACAACTGGCTACTAGATTATCCTGGAAGGTCTTAGATGATCTCAATTTTAGTGATCACTTTCCAATCATCATAACAACGGATGTCCCCAAACTTTCCTATCCGTCACATAAAAGATGGTTGACTGCGAAAGCTGATTGGAACACATTTTCTGAGCACCTTCGTATCCCTCCTCTAACTGAAGACATTAATATAGCAGTGGACGATATCACACACGCTATAACAGATGCAGCAAAGATTAGCATTCCCATGACATCCGGGACCTCATCTAATAAAGCTGTGCCGTGGTGGAATGAAAACATTCAGAATGCAGTCAACGAGAAGAAAACCGCTCTGAATAGATTCAAGCGCAACCCAACCATGGCCAACATGATCTCTTTCAAAAAACTACGTGCTAAAGCACGAAGGCTCATAAATGAGAGCCAAAAGAAGTCATGGGAAACTTATGTCTCGTCCATAACTTCTGAAACACCTATCAAACAGATGTGGCAAAAGATCAATGTTATTGCAGGCAGGAATCCGTTTAGACCCCCAAGCGCTTTGAAGGTAGCTAATTCGGTAATCGAGGATGTTTCTTGCATATGCGACACATTTGCAGACCAGTTTGAACACGCTAGCAGCAATGCAAATTATGATCCCAACTTTCAGCAGCTCAAACTAAATTCCGAAGCACAGGGAATCAATTTTGACACATCGGAACTACATCTATACAATGCACCATTCTCATATGAAGAACTCGAGTCTGCCTTAGAGAACTGTAAAGACTCTGCACCGGGTATACTCGTAGATATGATACCTTACTGCATGATTCGAAACCTTCCAAGGTCTGTCAAAACTCAGTTACTACAGATATTCAATAATGCGTGGGTGCGAGGTATATACCCTGATGCCTGGAAGGTTGCCATTATAGTACCCATTCTCAAAGACGGTAAAGACCCTACTTCACCTAACAGCTATCGACCTGTGTCGCTAACCTGCTGCCTGGGAAAACTCTTTGAAAGAATGATAAGTCTTAGACTAGTATGGTACCTAGAACATAACCAGCTGATCTCAAACAATCAGGTCGGCTACAGGCAGTACCACTCCACGGTAGATGCACTCGTAAATCTTGAAAATGCAGTCCAGGATGCATTCATTAAAAGGCAACACCTAACGGCAGTCATGTTTGACCTGGAAAAAGCGTTCGACATGACCTGGCGCTTTGGTATTCTGAAACAGCTCCACGAATGGGGTCTTCGTGGCAATCTCCCAAAACTTATCCAAAATTTCTTGTCTCATCGCTCATTCCGAGTCCAGGTCGGAGACTCCAGGTCCTCGACAAGGAGGTTGGAAAATGGCGTTCCACAAGGATCCGTTCTAAGTGTTTCACTATTCATCGTAGCCATTAACTTCCTGGTTGATAGCACTCCTCCGAACATTCAACCCCTCTTATATGTAGACGATCTCTGCATATTCTCCACCGCCGCACTTGATGGAAACTTTGACCATCTGCAGGATGAAATAAACAGACTAGACTGTATAGCAAGGGATAGAGGGTATTCCTTTTCAGCAACAAAATCGACGTGCATCCATTTTTGCAGACTTCGCACAGCACATCCGCAGGTCTCTCTCACACTGAGAGGACAAACTATAAAAGCTGAAAACTCTGTTAAGTTCCTGGGCATTATTTTTGACCACAAGCTCTACTGGAAGGATCAAATTGAACATCTCACAACTCGTTGTAGAAAATCCGTCAACCTGATCAAATGCATAGGAAATACCCGATGGGGTTCAGACCGCGAAGCTCTCATAAAGGTTTACAAGAGCCTAATCGAGTCTCGAATTGACTATGCCAGAGTTGTTTACAATTCTGCAAGACCATCCAAGATCAAGGCACTTGAAAGGATTCAACTGGCAGCCCTAAGAGCGGCTACAGGGGCTTTTCGTACGAGTCCTTCAAGTGCCGTCCTCTGTGATGCTGCAGCAATACCCTTACAATTAAGAGGTGAAATGCAAACTGCCATCTATATGACTAAAATAAAATCTCTTACCAGACATATTAATCTGAGTATATTGGAAAGCGATAACGAACATACAAATCGTCCAACGTATACACGTCCAGCCAGAATCCGTAGCCTTGAATTCCAACAAGCGAACAACATATCAATAAGGGATGTGCTGCAGAGAGCCCCATACGACACTCCACCTTGGACTAGGTCAAAGCCACATATTGATATTCGCCTTTCTGTATTTCTTAAAAATGAGACAGCACCCCAGGTGTATCTCGCTCGTTTCAAACAAATTACAGATCACCTCCACGATCATCTCTTCATATACTCGGATGGATCTAAGAGCAGTACCGGAGTGGGAGCATC
Organism: Acanthoscelides obtectus; assembly: GCA_963669975.1. Classification (NCBI taxonomy): domain Eukaryota; kingdom Metazoa; phylum Arthropoda; class Insecta; order Coleoptera; family Chrysomelidae; genus Acanthoscelides; species Acanthoscelides obtectus. The sequence goes on from CAVLJG010000002.1 coordinate 25,006,934, forward strand.
AATAGTAGTTAACAGTGTTTGCCACATGTGGAGCCTGGATCCGATTTCAAGTATTTTCACTGCAGAATGTTATGCCATCTGGCAGGCACTTCTATTCTTTGCATTGTCATCTAGCTTAGCGTGTTCGATAGTATCAGACTCTCTGAGTGTGATCAGCTCCATAGGAAATAACTTCACCAAGGATGAAAGAATAAGTCGAATCTTGAACTTAACCAGCTCACTAGAAAATGACCATAAAAAAGTCCGTTTCATATGGGTACCTAGTCATGTGAATATTATCGGCAATGAATTGGCTGATGCAGCGGCAAAGCAAGCAGCCACCATGCCACCGGATGAAGGCATTCCTACTCCGCTATCTGACTATGTAAAACACTTAAAAGACACTACAAAACAAGCATGGCAGCACAAATGGGACCTATATGACGGACACATGAGATCCGTCCAGACAAGTATCGAAAAATGGACTTATCCGAAGCAACTGAATCGTCGGCAGCAGACAGTCTTATGCCGACTACGAATTGGCCATTGTAAGTTGACCCATGCGTACCTGTTGGCCGGCGATCACAGACCACAATGTCTAGCATGTCAAACAGACCTCACTGTTCAACACATTCTGGTGGAATGTCGACTCTACAGTGATCTCCGCAGGGAACTACAGATGTCTTCCAATATACAAACCCTGCTCAAAACGGAATGGCCAAAAGTTATGGATTTCCTGCTGCGCTCGGATACATACACCAAGATATAGATACTCCTATTTCGTTACGCCTCCAGCCACTTCCACATCAACATTTTACGACGCATTCTCACCTACATCCCATACCTATCTGGTCTTACCTTATTATCCTTGTACAATACTGGACAGCTCTGAAAAATAAAATGGTATACACGTGGATGTCACATCATTAGATAACTGAAGAGGCAGCTTAGCTATTAAAGATTCTCAGTCACATGCGGAGTAAATATTGAACTTGTCTGTATACTATACTTACTGTTATTTATACCATATATGTTTGTCCTGTGTCTTTCTATTTCCATCTCAGATCTACCCCTGAGATGTTAGGTTTGAAAAAAAAAAAAAAAAAAATGACCTAATGAGGCAGGAGGGAAGCGGCTAATGACCTAGAAGTCGATGCCGCTGTGGGTAAAAAAAAAAAAAAAAAAAAAAAAAAGAAAGACAAGATTTGGATGGAAATAGGAAAAGAATTAAATACAAATGGTATGTACCTAATATTTTTTATTAACTTGTTAAATAATTTACAGTCTACACAAATGTGAAAACGAACATTCTATATATTGGGCATAGGCATATCAGAATTAAAATAATTTACGAATTTGTCACGAGTAGAAAATGCTAGCCTTGCTGCCCGAGGATCATTTGCTATATCAGTAAAAGCTCCAAGCACGGGTTCTGGGGGATCTAAGAATTGAAAATATTTGTCATCGCCACTTTTACTTCGTAAAAAATTGTGTAAAACACATGCCGTACGTACAATTAGAATAGTAGTATCTACTTTAGTTTCTAATGGCCTGTAAAATATTCGCAATTTTTGAGACAAAATACCAAACGCATTTTCCACGACCCTTCTAGCTCGACAAAGTCTTACATTGTATTTCTCTTTTCTGACGTCTGTTAAAGTCTGGTTATAAGGAAATGGTCTCATAAGGTATGGTTTTAAAGCAAATGCTTCATCACCAATTAAGACGTACGAGCAGATTTCATTTTGCCCAGGGAGAAATCTAGGTGCAGGGACACTCATTAAATTTTGTTCAAATCGTTTTCCCATGTTTGAGGTTTCGAAAATACCCCCATCACTATTTTTTCCGAAACCACCAATATCAACACATATAAATTTATAGTCCGGGCCAACAATGGCCATAAGTACTATTGAATATTTATGTAAATAGCACCAGTAATTGGAGCCACTGTTGTTAGGTCTCTTGATTGTTACATGTTTACCGTCCACGCTGCCAATGCAGTTGGAAAGTCCCCATCTATTTTCAAATTATTCAGCACATTTTTTCCATATATTCTCTGTTGGTTCTGGTAAATAAATATATATGCTCCATATGTCTGCATATCGCTTCACAGACTTCGGTTACGATTGCACTCACTGTTGTAAAGCCAACTCGAAAGCTATGCCCAATGGTATAGAAGGTGTCACCAGTGGCAAGGAATCTATAAAAAAAATCGTTTTTAGGTGATGAAGTAAAAAAAAGGTGGAAGAATATCAGAGACACAGTTGCAAAATATATAAAATCTACCAAACCAAAGACCGGCCAAGCAGTGGGCAACATAAAAAAATGGCAGCGGGCTGACTACATGGAATTTTTCCGTCCTTTTTTGGCATTTGCCAAAACGTCGTCTAATGTGAAAGATATTGACGTCATACATTATGAGACTGCCGAATTTAACTCAAATATATATCAGGAAAGGGCTGGAAATGTAGAAACCGAAAATTTGGAAGACCGCGGCCATGGAGAAGATGAAAATGCTGATATAGATGCAGAAGATGCACAGAACGCCTCGGCAACACAGACAGCACCACCTTCTTCATTGAACACTACAGCAGTGACTACTCCAGGGCACACCTTTCCGCAGACTGCAACTACACCAAAATATAAAACGAGCAGAAAACGCTATGAACCACCATCTTCATCTGTACAACAGCTCATTAATTATTTTGAAGGTAAAAAACCTAAAAAATAGAACGAGGCCATTGATTCACTTTTCTTGGCACATGCACAGACTGTGAAAACACTTCCCTTAAAGTGTCAAGCCCGAATAAAACTAAAAATAGCCGAATTAATAGCGCACGAAGAATTTGAACATATTGAAGAAATGTCTTCAGCGTCTACCCAGAATTCTGCAAGTATGTATGATAGTAGTATGTCGTCCTTCCCAAGCGGCACTGGGTTTACTCCAATAATATACCCAACAGAGGAGGCAAATTCTGCCTCGAATTATTTAGCAACATTTAATCCTAGTGGCAACATGTAGTCCAATTATTACAATAAAAGATTTATTTCACGATCCCTGAAGTTTTCGTATTCGATAAGCCTACTAATTTTAATACATATAATTTTTTTACCTGAGTGTAATAGCAAGTCGTTCTTCTGGCGAAATAGCTTCACGATAATTTGTGTCAGATTTTCGTATTTCATCTTTCACCAAGTTCAATATTTCATCGAAACACTCTGGAGTCATTCTAAAATATACGTAAAAGCGCTGTTCATCCAGCCGAAGTTGTGGCATCAAGGTATGGTATTCCCCAAATTTATTTCGTTCCAAGTTAATATCATGTACCCACTTCCTTCGTTTCCTAAACAAAATTGAAAATATTTGTTTTATGTACTTCGTTAAACTTAATACATACCCAAGTATCAAATGGCGTTAAATAAACATAACTTACCGTGCATTTTGTTCCTCTTCTAAAGCAAGAAATAGAAGTGCCTCCTCTTCTTCTGAAGACGAGCTCATTGCAAAAGGCAAAAATAAAATGTACGCAACCTGTCGAAACCTTCACGTTCGCGGAGCGAATAAGACGCTTTGGTATGAATAAACAGGCGATACAGATTGCGAATTTCGCTCTGAATTTCGTTGCGAATACTTCGCCGCGATTATTTCGCGCCGGTTTGTGGGATGCTTTACACTTCTATAAATTACCAGTTATCGGCTTTTCGGCTTGTTCGTACAACGGTCGGCAGGATTGCTAACCGTACAGTTTTAGCTGTAGATTTACAGAATCATACGTAAAATCTACTTTGAATCAAATTCTTTGTGCAGCAGTTTTGGTACTGGTTGACCTTAAGTGATATGAAAATGACAGCATTTAATTCAAATTTTGTCATTTTTATGTCACTCAAAGTCAACCAGAATCAGAACCGCTGCGAAAAGAACTTAAGTGTGCTATTCGTAAGCAGTATATACTATTATTCACAAGTATCTATCGCGGAACAATGTCAAAAAAGTGGTTGTGGTTTTGGTTGGCTTTAAGTGAATTTGGCAAAATTTGAATGAAAATTCTATTATTTTTATGTCACTCAAGGCCAGCCAGAATCACCACCGCTCAAAAAGAATTTGCTTAAGCAATCAAAACTTTCACTTTTTGACCTTGGTCCGCGATAGATACTCGTGAAAAATACTGCAAATAGAAGGCTATATATCTCCAGTTTTTTTAAATAATATCCTAGTTATCTACAGTTTTTTTCAAGCTCATATACAGTTATTCTCTCGGATGGGGTTGGCAACGCTAGTGGTCGGTGACCTGTCGGTGACTGTGTCTGGGATACGGCCATGTGAATTTAGTCTATACAGGGTAGCAGCATGAGCGGAATTTGTGTGGCGGGATCCTGGAACGGTCACTGACAGGTGTCGACACCTGTACAAACAGGGCTTTGATAGGATAAAATATTTTTTTGCCTGTTTCTTTTGTGGAAAAAACAAACTTTTACTATACATATAAATATATTTAATATCTATGTGATCTAAAATTACATAATCATTATAGGAGCACTATGACCTTCATCTTCTCTACTATTTATTAGGAGAATATTGTTTTTGGTGACTGCATTCGTACTTGGGCGAGGGAAACCCCTAGAAAACCTCAACCGTCACTGCTCTGATTAATTGTATCAGGTGAAGAAAAATCAAGTCGTTCCACAATTCTGGGTGCATTTGCACAATCGAAAATATATAATCCACCAGCATGCCACAGTTATTAACCTAAAAAAAAGTGGCATTGAAGTAACGGGGTTTCTACGAGGGTCATTTTTTAAGAACCGTTTTGTATTCAAGTCGGAGAAATATTATTTATGAATGTAAATTGTATCCCAAGCTAAAATATAAACATTTTTTCTTTTTTTAACACAGTCACATTTACAAGTCAAGTTACCAGTTTTTGGTTATTGTAGCATCTGAAACTTTTATCCTGTGGTTTGCATGTCGACTATTTCCCTCGTCTTGATTTCTACCAAACACAAATGCGCAATTTTGAATTACAAATCGTTTCTAGATGGAAAAATTGTATGACAGCACCTGTCAGCAGTTTTTTCGAGTTTACCCGCGGCAAAACTTGTCAGCAAATAGTGCAATATGATTGATTGATAACAAGTAATTGTGGTCTCCTAAAACACTAGAAGAAGACGCTGAACAATTTCTCCGATTTTATTGCCAATAAATTTTGTAAGCTATATGTGTGATATGACTCATGAAATAATTTTGTCAAATGTCATTCGAGCATCTAATTTTTTCTTGTCGTCTTCGACTCAGACTTTTGTTGCCGGCACTCGTACTTGTTAAAATATTACTTAGCAACCTATTTTTTCGATTTTCGGAAAAATTAGATGCCCTTATGATATTACTTATGATAATCCCACATAATTCACTCGCCAATCGAAAAAACTTTTAGGTCACAACTGTGACATTCTTCAGCACAATGACTTTGACAATATATTTTATTTATCTATCTTCCAGGTGACACTTTGTTCGTTTTTTCTTTTCATTTTCATATCCCCATACAGTGTGTTACTACAATAGTGTGAAAGGTCCTGTAACATGCCGAGATCTTTATACCCCGCATAACCAGCATAGCCCAGGACAGCGATAAGCGAGCATGAGTTTTGGCAAGAATATACCTTAGCGCATAAAGACCGAAACTATTTTTTTTTTTTGAAAAAGTTGAAGACATCAATAGAAATTATCTTGGCTTTAAGGAAACTATGTAGAGGTGTTGCGTTGTGATTTTTCAATGTCTTCTTGAAATTCCTTAACCATTTTTTTCGCGTATCTTCAATGAGATCAAAGTTTTTGCGCTTATAAGAAATGGTTGAAAGTAGAAACAATTCTCTATGACCCTTTTTTAACGTTCATTTCTCCAACCAAATTGATGGGTCATGAGTTTTTATATAGCGGCGTAGTGAAAGGCTGGCCAAGAGTGTCTGAAATTGAACGGTCACGCTACTGGATGCGCAAGTGGTTGTTACTTTAAAAACGACCCTCGTAGTTCACTGACATCTTTCTGATAAGTTGTTTGAAAAATAAAATTTGGTGAATGCTTTCTTTTATGGCCCCCTGCTTTTTGCAATAGGTTTCAGAAATTATATTTCCTGGTAAGATTGACTTATCGGGTAAGACGTCAGTAAAACATGAAGAATAAATAAGTTCAAGATTATGTAAAAAATACCTGTCCATTATTGCCATTATCAATTCAGTTGATATTCATATAATTTTTTGCCTCATCGTGTTAGTTTCCCAAATATGTCCCTTAATTTCTTCTTAATTTCTTGAAAACTTGTATGAAAATCGTGGACATTTTTAGAAGCTTTTTCTTGGAACCTGACTGTATTTCGTAAAACTTCATCAATATATTATCCACAGACTTATCTACAAAGAGAGTTCACATAAGTATTCTCATTTAAATAACACTTCTGCTAATTTGGAAACATCAAGTATGGGGACTCTGTATTTATTTATTTAAGTATAGTTTGAGTGGAAAGCTTTTGGTATTCTTAGGGTAAGATTAGAAAATATATCTCTTGAGAACGTTTTCAAGATCCTCAAAAGTTCTATCTATACTTCAGTGGTTCGTGAAGTTCAAAACCAACCTTCTTGATGCCATACTCTCCAATGCTTACCCTATAAAAATTTTGATGTTCGTTTGATTGCTGTTTTCATGCATTGCAGCATACTATAAATCGGACCTTCAATCATTCTTAACATATTTCTATTATTCCTATTCAACTTCTATCTTCACTTGACTTGTGTATGCCCAATAAAACATTCATCCAGCTATCCAAGCAGAACATTTTTTGGAACAGTTGCCTAAACAAATCATTATCATCAATATTCATTATCTCACGTTTATCACGCTCGGGAGTGTCTATAGCGTATGCCATTCCTGAAGTTGGGGGTGTTCCCCCTCCAAAGCTTGATACAAATACTTGAGCTATGATTCTGAAAGAAAACCTGGACGTTTTTGAACAGCAGTTCTGTAAAATACGTGAAAATAAGGAATGTGCAATCACATTTTAGCTAAAAATAGACATGTTAGTAAAATATGTACCTAATAGAAATAGTAAATAGTAAATGGAAGCTAAAATTAAAATTATAATATATCATTATCATCATTATTTAGCATTATTCATCACCATTCCTGAAATACGGAACGTTCTTATTATCACCTAAAAGCTGACACAAACAAAGAAAAACACTTGCGCTACGATTTTAAAGCATAAATAATCATAGACAACAGACCTATGAAATACGTAAAAATGAGAATTGTGGTAACCCATTTTACTTGTAAATATATTTTCTCAATAAATTTGTTTTATCCAGCTGTCGATAGAAAAATAAAAATAGCGAATACCAAATATGATTTTAAAAAAAACATATAATAATAAATATACTCGTAGTTTTGGAGACCATCGCGGGGCCACAGCCTGCCTCATACCTGTAATGATCTACTACTAGCCCTTCTATCACTAAGTACTACCAGAACTACTACTACTGCTACTACTACTACCACTACTACCTTCTTATCTGGTTACTTGGCATCTACGGACACATTTATGAAACCTGAACTTTTCACGTATCTCATCCCTGAGAAACAGTGGACGATTTTAAGTCATCCACGTGTTTTGCAGGACATCTCTCCGAATATGATTAACCACGAAAATACCTCTTCATTTCAATTATCAATTTCAATTGATGTTCATTCTGCATGTACAAGCCTGCAATCATCTTCAAGAGGGTGAAGAAGTATAATTTTTGGCCTCAGAATGTTAGCTTCCTATATACGTATATGTCTCAGGATTTCGTCAAAAGCTGTATGAAAATCTTGAACATTTTTAGAAGCTTTTGCTTGTAGGCTCGCTGTAAATATTTCGTAAAGCTTCATCAATATATTGTCAGTAGACCATACTACTCTTATCCACAGGTTTCTCTACAAAGAGAGTTCATATAAGTACTCCCATTTCAATAATACCTCTGCTTATTTTGAATCATCAAGTAGGTTGACTCTTTATTTCATTGATAATAGCATAAATATGAGTACAGTTTGAGTGGAAATGTTTTAGTCTTCTTAGGATAAGTTTTGAAGATATATCTCTTGGGAACGATTCCAAGATCCTCAACCTATCTATACTTGAGTAGTTCGACAAGTTCAAAGCCAACCTTCTTGATGCCATACTCTCCAATGCTTACCCTATAAAAATTTTGATGTTCGTTTGATTGCTGTTTTCATGCATTGCAGCATACTATAAATCGGGCCTTCAATCATTCTTAACATATTTCTATTATTCCTACTCAACTTCTATCTTTACTTGACTTGTGTATGCCCAATAAAACATTCATCCAGCTATCCAGGCAGAACATTTTTTGAAACAGCTGCCTATACAAATCATTATCGTCAATATTCATTATATCACGTTTATCACACTCGGGAGTGTCTATAACTTGTGCCATTTCTGAAATTGGGAGTATCCTCCCGCCAAAGCTTGATAAAAATATTTGGGCTATGATTCTGAAAGGAAGCCTGCAGTTCTGTAAAATATGTAAAAATAAGAAATGTTGTCATCAATATTTAGCATAGTTCATCACCATTCCTAAAATACGGAATGTCCTCACTCTCACCTAAAAGCTCAAAAAAGCTAAGATTTTAAAGCATAAATAATCATAGACAACAGACCTATGAAATACACCATATTAAAAATATGAAATTCATACAGAGAGGTACAGATGATACATATGCAAAAAGTGACAAGGAATTATTACTAAGTACATATCACAATTTCATCATGCTTTCAATATGTGACATGTACTTACGAGGATAATATATGGTCTCCTATTTTCTCAGAGTGCAAAAATCATTTATTTCTAATAACTGATTATTATAAAGCTTCGACGTTGGTCGATTTTTTGACAGTTTTCAAATGCCCAGTTGAACCCCAAATTTCACCTTGTCAAATGCTTTTTATATACTGATGGAGTCGTGCAGACAGAAGCCTAAATACCAGTGCACCGCGGCTGCTATGAGAATCCAAAGAAACTTTGTTAATTCGATTTTTGAACTGCCTAAGGTAAGTAAAACTGGGAAAAGCCTCCTCTTGCAGACTGTTCCGCAATCTAGACACCCTAGGGACCAAGGAGCGATAGTATCGACCAGTTCTGGACGTACGAAGTTCGACACGGTTAAGATGAGAGGCGGAAGTCAGGCGGGTCTATCTGGCAGTCTTGACATAGCGGTAGAAGAGAACTAGATCACCGGCGGTCCGCCGCGAAAGGGTCCCGAGACTGTCTGTTCGAGAAGAGTCATCGATCAATTGGACAGCCCTCCCCTGAACAGCATCAATCTGGGCCTTGACAGAGTGAGGAGGTCATGTGGAAAAAGTACTTCTAAACCCCAAACAAATGGCCTATCTTTTTCCCAGAAGCTGCCGCTATTGACGAGATGTGTTCGTGTCAGATCAAGTCCTCGGTGATCTGGACTACGATCAGCAGAAATGAACGGCTCTTTGGCAAAGCTTGGCCATCCATCGAAACCGTATTAGCGCTAAGACGCTTTTTGTTCATCAAGGTACAGTCCTGTATTTTAGAAGCATTAAACTGTACAAGATTGTTTAATAACCTCCAGGTCTCTCGTTCTTCTTCTTCTTCTAGCTCATCGGCAGAGATCGGCTCATCGCTCAGAATTTCTGCATGCTATTTCAATTTGGGGAACAGGTCACTGGGTGTAAAGTTCGGATTATAGGGTGGGTGGGTGATTTCCCTTCAAAATAGTTGTGGAAAAGCGACTGTTTGACAGGCGTGGTGTGTACAAAAATCTATCGACCTGAAAAGGCGACAAATGTTCGAGTTTTGTAATCATGTATCAATAATTAAAAATAAATTGTAGAGATCATACCATTGGGGTTACTCTCTCTTATACTGTAGTGGCAGTACAAAATAGTCGCACTTAACGGTAGAAAAATGTATTATTTACTAAGTAACCTAACTATACTGCTACCAAAAACGCCCTAACGTTTCAAACTTATTATTTACAAAAGTTGTACTAAACATTTAACAATTGATTATCCATATTTACAATAAATGTTTCATAAATAATATACAATTCATTTACATCGATAAATAAATTAAATGCTTAATAATTTAGAAGCATGGATGAGATGAATCGTTTAAAGGCAGTGATAGTACGGACATCAGTAATTTTAATTTATTACAAATTCAAATTTCACCGATAAGCTTAGCCGATTCTAGAGTTTCAAAAAAAGTATCAACGGATTTTACGACAGAATTATACTCTTTTTAAAATGACGAGTTTGCAAAATCATTAAATAATAATGCAAAAAAATTGCAGTGATGTCAACAAATATGTGTAAACTTGTGTGATATGTTGGGGAAACGTTCTATTTTTGACACTCCTACCAAATGAAATTTAGGCTAGAGTTATGCTAACAATATCAATAAAGTATGTTTTGAACACAAAATTGCAGTCATAATATATTTACAACTAAGGCATTGGGCGTATCTCAACAAAGGCTTCTGAATCAAAATTCAACTTTTTTCAGATGCTTAGCTTCTTTGTTAAAATTGAAAAAATGGCGTCAAGGAGGGTGACTCTGAATTTCCTACGCAACGCCGTCATCATTTTATAAAGGCTCAAGTTCAGCGCATTTTAAAGTTACGAACTTGCAGGACAGAGAAATTAAACGGATCAAGTCAGTCAAACAGGCCCATACAACGTACAAAATATTTTGAAGGCAAATCTATGGCGTGTAAAATAAGGCTAATGGATGCATAGAATTATAAAAAAAAATTCATTTACTCTCCTCCAAAAACCCTACAAAAAATTTTCTGTAAATAATATAAAATAAGAAGTTTGAGCGATTTTTATTTTTATTTTTTTTTTCATTTTTGGCTTTATTCTCCGTCGCCACTAGAGACGATTTTCTGCTAGACATAGCAACCTTGTATGAAAATTTCATTACAATCCGGGTGATACTTCTCAAGTCATAGACGGGCCAAGGATGAGAGGACAGACAGACAAACCGACGGAAATGAATGTCTTGGTTTTTACCAAAAATATCTCATTTTTAACATTTTCTACGATTACAGTACTTCCTCGCACAGCGGTAGAGGATATAAAATCATCTCAGGGTAAAATTGTATTAGTCAGAGCCTCTAATGAAGTCCACGTTCCATGCCTAGTTACGATTTTGCCATCATTATGAAATCATCCTTATTACAAAGGGCACTTATTCAAAAATATTCTGATCTTACAGTGCTGGAAGCAAATGTAAATTCCCATTGAATACTGATAATGCAAACTTATTTGCAGTTTGGAAAAGCGAAAGAAACACTTGGTTTCAGTGGGATTCGAACCCACAGCTCAGACTTCTGCCATTTACGCCATCTTACTGTGATAACAATTTTAATGTATATTCAAACTGCAAATGTTCGACAATCTATGCCGATCAGTGCCTCACTCCAATATACGAAAATATAGCAAATAGCGAGATACACTCATTGCTCTATACATCAAGCCATCCAGTGTTTAGAAAATCTTATCTCATTTTTCACTCCCCAATATGACAACATTATATTCTTGGGCGATATGAATGTCGACTTGCTTGCTCATAACAACATCCTCAGCAGCTGCTTTGATTCATTCAGTTTCATTCAAGTCATTGATGAGCCTACACGTGTTACAGCCTTCAGTTCCACATTACTTGATCCAATATTTGTTAGTGACAATACTATCGTCAAAAGGTCATTGACACTCAATGCAGACTCAATTAGTGATCATCGGCTCACATACTGTGATATTTCCGTTTGTTATAAAAAAATAGAGCCTAAATTTGTAACATATAGAAATCTTAATAGCATTGATATTCAAAGTTTTAAGACGCAGATTGCATCAATGCAGCTTAATGACATTTATTTCGTGAATGATGTGGATATTAAAGTCTCAATTTTTACTGGCCGTCTTCTTTATCTATTCGATCTCTACGCTCCGCTACGTACAGTACGTGTCACAAAACCTGCTGCGCCCTGGCTCACTCCTAACTTGAAAATGATTTTTCAACTCAGAGATGAGGCATTCGCTGTCTATCAGCATAACAGATCTGATCAGAATTGGGCCAGCTACAAAGATTTGAGAAAGTATGCCCTTGCATCGCTTAGAAGAGAGAAAAAAGCATATATGTCACGTTTCCGGAATCTTAACTCTAGTCAAGCTTGGAAACACCTGAGGAGGATGAATGTGGTAGCCCAGAAACATGTTGCGATACCTCCCAGTCTCCTTGAGCCTAACATTTTAAATAATTATTTTCTTTCAATTTTCCAGACAGGTGCAGCTGATACAAATTTGATTGATAGTGTCTCTAACTATTATAGCGATAGACGCCATACACCGGATGCACCTCTGTTTGCTTTTAAACTCCTTACTCAGCAAGACATCGTCAATATAATCTCTCACATTAAGTCTACGGCATGTGGCTCTGATGGTCTAACTTTAAATATGGTTTGCTTATGTTTGCCTGATACCATAGACCATATAACTCACATTATTAATGTCTGTCTCGAAACAGGTTACTTTCCTGCCAGTTGGAAAAATGGTATTATTATTCCAATAGCTAAAACTAATCATCCAGAACAATATTCGGATCTCAGGCCAATTACCTTATTATGCTTTCTATCAAAAATACTCGAAAGAGCTGTCTACTCACAACTAGTGGAGTTTTTCGAACAAAACCACTTATTTCCTCTACATCAGTCAGGTTTCAGAGCTGGTTACAGCACTACTTCGTCTTTATTACATCTTACTGATTCCATTATTCACAATTTAGATAATCACATCAACACCGTCTTGGTACTGTTAGATTTCTCGAAAGCCTTTGATATGGTCAATCACCAGATACTACTGAGTAAGTTATCTCATTATGGAATGTCAGATATAGTTCTAAGGTTCTTTGAGTCATACTTGCTAAATCGTCAACAAACAGTGAAAACTGATCAGGGAATTTCCTCCTCTGAGCCAGTTCCTTCAGGAGTTCCTCAGGGCTCAGTATTAGGTCCCTTACTATATCTGATTTATACGATCGATCTGCAAGACTGTTTAGTCCACTGTAGTATGCAAACTTATGCAGATGATACTCAGTTAGTATTTGGTTTCGATCCATCAAAGGTTGATGAAGTTTCTTTTAAAGTTAATTTAGATTTGGCTAACATCGGTGATTACTGTAACAAACACTGCTTGAAGATCAATCCCAATAAAACTACTGCAATGTTGTACTGTTCGAAGAACTCCTACCGTGAAATGAAGCAGAGGATTTGTGTTTTTTTGGATGAGACACTCATCCCTTTTGTGGATTACGCCAAGAATCTCGGTGTTACCCTTGATTTAAATATGAGATTCGATCGGCATGTCTCTTTCTTATCTAGAGTAACATATTTGCGCTTGAAACTCCTCTATTCCAATCGATACATCTTGAATCTTAAAACCCGAAAAAAGCTCGCTGAAAGTCTTGTGTTGTCTGTCATTTCTTACTCTCTTGTTCTGTATTACCCATGTTTAGACTACGTCCACAAAAGGAAACTTCAGAAAATTCAGAACAGCTGTTGTAGGTTTATTTTTGGATTGTGCAAGTTTAGTCGCGTCTCAGATAAAATCAAAGAACTCAACTGGTTGCGAATTGATAAGTTATTTTTATATCTTTTGACCGTCTTCACGCATAAAGTTCTATTATCTAATAGACCAGCTTACCTCGCTAGCAAATTAGTTCACCGAGGTAGTTTTGTTACCAGAGCTCTTAGATTTAATGCTAATTTTAACATGCCTCCTCACAATACCTCGGTCTTTGAAAGAAGTTACACCTATAATGCTGTCAAGCATTACAATGCAGTCAACAGTGGATATCGATCCAAACAGGTTGTTTCTTTCAAGAAATTAATAAAAAGTCAGCTGCTGGAGTCCATTTAGTTCAATTTTTCTTGTGCTCATGTGATTTTTTTTTGTTTTTTTTTGTTTGACTACTATTTTTGTTTCAAATTTAAAACCCTCGCAATGCTATCTGCATTTATCTCGTGCAATCATTGTTGTCATTCTTATGAATTGTATTTTTTTTTGTATGTTATTATTTTGTTTATGTGTGTAAGTATTCTTTTTTCCTCTTGTGGGGTTGAGTGTAAGAGTAGCCGTCTGGCTAAACTTCTCCTCACTGCAGTTAATAAAGGCATTATTATTATTATTATTATTATTATTATTAAATATATGTAAATATAGATTATATATATATATATATATATATATATATATATATATATTTCAAGCTAACTGGAATTCGATTTTAAATTTGGAACATTCATTTCCATATTTTTGATAATATAAATTCTCGAAAGTTGATAAACAATATCAACTACTCTTTATAAAGCGAAAATGAAAACGTATTTGTCCAAAAGAACTTTCGACTATCCAAAATTAACATAGAAGGCATTTTCACTTTATAATAGCTTAGGTACGTGTACATGAGTTATTATCCATAGTGTCACTAATGTTGCTAGTAGAGAAGTTGCAAAACGTATCTGATAAATAGAAAAGTATGATTATTCAATATATCCAATCGTATATTTGAATGTCTTTGTTTCGAAATATTAAATCCTGAAAAGAAAACGGGGAATATACAACCGCATTTTTTAGCGCAGCATTTTTATTTTAAAACTTGCTGGTTACCTGCAAAATACGAAAATCAAAAAATGAAGAAATTTCCAAAATTACAAAATTTATTTGACAGCAATATATTAAGTTGTGTAGGACGGTAGATTCGCAAAGAAGTCATCTTCAGTCAAAATGTGTTCCAAAATACGTATGATCGTATCGTTATCTGAAATATGGGAAAAAGCGAAGAAAAAAATTATGCAGCAATGTCATGGTGGCACAAACGAAACGTTACCTCCACCTAAATAAAAAAAAATATATACTAAAATAATAAAGAATACACATTCGAGAATAGTAGTCATTGCTGGAAAAACCATTCATATTCGGTTTTTTTGCGCAAACTCGACCCCTTTCAGTTACCGAAGTCTATCCACTATTTATTTGAAATCCCTTAAGATATAACAGCATAATGGAAAGAATCAATAAAAAGAATAAAAAAAGAGAATTCCTTCCATATTAGCTAAAGCTATCGGAAGCCTTTCCGAATAAGAAGTTGGGATGAAAAAAGGCAGAGAGCCGAAAAAGAAGTCTACCTCTGTAATTTTTGACGCTAAGTAATTACAGACTATGAATGTTTTAAATATATTCGATTTCCTTGCTTAATAATAAAATTTTATTTGATGAGACACCTAATTTTCAAATCAGTAGCACATAATTTTTTTGATAAGGATTCACACATCCAGTACAAAGTAAAGTCCACACATGCTTTCAAAACGTACGTTTAGGTACTTTTCATAATTTTTTAAATCAACAACACTATGCGAGTCTGATTTTGGGCAGACTCCTGAGTCTGTATACTTTGATTTTAGAAAAATCAGCTTATAAAAAAGGCTAAAAAACAAAAATGTATGTATGTTAACAACCACCAAAGACGCTTACCAATTGTTCTAGTAGCTGCAATTCCATCAGGAGTATTGTAAGGCATATGCTGGTGAGCTAACTTCTCCTGAGACAGATGTCTGCGCAAAGCTAGTTTGGCTGGCGACACTTGAGTATAGTCAGGCTGTTCGCTTGATCTGGAAGGAGGAACTAGAGTTTTCGGTTCTTCCTTGTAGCACTCCATCATACTGGCGAGCCCTGTATCACAAAAATTTTGTCAAAAATCGTCTACTTAACCTGAGTCCTATAGATGAAATAGTGTTTTGCCAATGTCATCTTTCAAAATAATTTTTATTGTAAAATGAAATGCTATGGTTCCAGAAAACACTTTCAAGAAGTTTAGATTTTGTACGTATCGAAAAACATGGAGATTTATAGGTACCTACATATGTGTATAAATGCATGAGGATTGAGTTAATCTACTTGACATCGTTTCTTAGGAGGCTAAATATCCCATTTATCTGATTTCTGCAATTATTTTGGGTTCCTCTGAAGTAGGGTGAATGTGTCAGTAAACCTGACACTACTAGTAGTCGGACAAATGTTATATTGGTAAAACTTGAATATTTGAAATTATATTCTTGCTGGTAATTGGTACCAGATTTATCAACTAATTTGTCTGCCAAACATTTCACATCCACAGTTGTCATATTGACAAAAAAAAACAATTTCTCAATTTTTGTCATTTGTGTAGTGTGTCACATAAACTGTAAAGGCAAGCAGAATCATCAGCTGACAATATATAAATACTGTTCTTGTTATATATGCAAAAGACATTCAAATTTTACGAAATAAGTAAATTAATCTTAATACAGTGAAAGCTCTCCTTGCGGACAGCTCCTATAAGCGGACATCTCTTTTAACCGGACAAAGTTCCTGGAACCGAATTTCAGCCATCAATTTTCAATGTTAAATGCATTCCGATAAACGGACGCTCTTATAAACGGACGCGGACACTAGATTTTCCTGTATGTGATCAAAAAATCTCCCATAAGCGGACGCGAAACTCTAATACCCGGACGATTTTTTAGTTCCGCTTATTGCAATGCACATATCTACATACATAAAATTCGGTAATTCCCCGATTTATATTAGGTAATTCCCCATTTACGCATTTCGTTGGGTAGCCTGTATGTAATCTTGTGGCTTGTCTTCAGTTCAGGCAAATTCGTAGTTGATTGAGTTACGTATTTTATTATTGTAACTGTAAAATGGCACCAAAAAAAAAGAATGCTCTCGTTAAAGGAAAAGATGGAAGTTGTTAACGTATTAGACAGAGAAAGTGTTTCAGTTCGTCATTTGGCAAAGAGGTTTAATATTGGGAAAACGCAAGCAGCTGGAATTGCCAAAAATAAGGAAGATATCAGGAGTAAATGGCAATCAGGAACTAATATAAATCAAAAGAAGGATTTTTTATAAAAGGAAGGTTTTGCTATGGACAAAACATGTTTTGAGTGGTTTGTGAAAGCTAGAAGTCAGAACATTCCAATCTCAGGGCCGTTAGTGAAAATGAAAGCTAAAGAAATCGCCACTACTTTGGGCTATAATAATTTCAGTGCGTCCGACGGGTGGCTGCAAAAGTGGCGCAAGAGACATAGTGTGAGTTTCAAATGCATATCTGGCGAAGCTGCTGCAGTAGATCAAGTTGATGTGTCACAATTTTTGGAGAAACTTCCGTCCATGTTGCTGGGCTACAAACCAGAAGATGTGTACAACGCAGATGAGAGTGGACTTTTTTTCGCGCATTGCCCGACAAAACTCTGTCCTTTAAAGGAGAAACATGTGTGGGTGGAAAGTTGTCTAAAGATAGACTAACCATTTTATTCTGTGCAAATATGGCCGGTGAAAAATGCGATTTGATTGTGATCGGGAAAGCGGCTCGTCCCCGTGCTTTAAAAAACGTTGCTATTAAGGATCTACCAGCGACTTGGAAATCCAACAAAAAGGCATGGATGACCCGAGAAATCATGTCTGAGTTCGACTAACCGAATTCGACCGGAAAATGAGAATCCAAAAAAGGCAAGTTCTTTTATTTTTAGACAATGCATGCTCTCATCCTCGTGATATGAAAATGAAAAATGTGAAAATTATATTTTTACCGCCAAACACAACTTCTGTTTGTCAGCCCATGGATCAAGGTGTCATACAGAACTTTAAATTTTATTATCGGCACTTGATTTTAAAACATATTTTTACAAAAATTGACGATGGTCAAAGCTTATCTGAGCTTACAAAGTCTGTCAATGTGTTAGAAGCTTTGTATTTTATAAAAACAGCATGGAATAAAGTAAATTCCTCTACAATTAAAAACTGTTTTGGCAAAGCTGGATTCAGAAAAAGTGAATGTAGCTCAGAATTTGCTGAGCAAAATTATTGCGATGCTGAAGACGATCTGCCCTTAGCGACACTTGCTCAGTTACTGCGACATGCCAAACATTTAGGAGTAGCAGATCCCCAGAAAGTAGATGATTTCCTGGCCATAGACAATAACATAACAACAGAAGAAAATGCCATTGGCAACTTTTCGAATTTGGATGTAGAAAGCCCAGGCCAACTTGAATATGGTAGTCCAAACAACTCAGAAGAAGAAGTGGAACTGGTGGACTCACTAAGCGGTTCAAAAACGATAAATTCATATGGGGAAGCTCTAAATCATATTTCTATATTGAAAAAATTTGCTAAAGATGATTTCACTGCATTTCAACATTTGAAAAATTTAGAAAGTTATTACGAAAATTGTCTCCTTCAGCAAAAGATGGTGAAATTTCGTCAGACAAACATTTTAAACTTTTTTCAACAAGCTAATGAATAATGTTTTTTTTAAATTCTCGTACCATGTATTGAAGCATTTATGTTTTTGTATGCGTATATGTACATATATTATATAGATATAATAGCATAAATATATACTTTGAAAATGTGGCGAGTTTCTGTTTCATTTTTCTCATGATTATAATACCTCATTTCCTCATGATTATATACCCCGTTATTTATACTCTATACTTACATACTCTCTTTTAAACGGACACCTCCCATAAGCGGACAAAAGTTACGGAACCGTGTCCGCTTATGGGAGCTTTCACTGTATTTTAACATTTGAGTTGCCGCTGACTGGATCATTACACTAGTCAAAATCCAATAGTGGTCAAATGGCGTGGTCGTTATCAATCTATATGTTTCTCTTCAAACATAGAAACTATCAATCTTTTCTCTTGGAATAAAACAAACCAGAATAAAACTATCTATAAATTCTATAAGCAACGTATTTGTTGTCGGCGAAAAATTAACAACATACATGATCACCTCCAAAAGCATTATGGTGTTATCTTGAACACAAAATTTGTAATTACACTTTTTCTATTCCACTTTTGTCTAAACTGTGCGACCACTGGCTCACTCACCTTATTGCAAGTTGAACTATTTTTTCTATCCCACACAGTTCAGCATCTCATCTAATTCCGTATTCTAACTTTTAACCATCTGATAGCAGAAATACCCATTTATCTCTCAAATACACATCAAGTAAACAAAAAAAGTCGCCCAATCGTCTAAGATACACAAAAAGACTCCGATACTATTGGCCGACTCCTGACCAGTAATCGTTCTGGATTCGACTAAATATTCCGGTTCTGATCTTTTGCGGAGAATAAATCCTATTGGTTCATACTGGGTATTCATATTGTATTGGTGAAACCATGTACCAATGAAAGTTAAATAGGCTTGATAATACTATATATAGTTGTTCGCTAATGAAATTAAATGGAAAGTGATTTTATGCGAAATTATAGAAGATATTCGGAAATTGTTTTCGCAGCAAGATTCTTATCTTATAGATGCGTACTCACAAATACTCTGGTTCCAGAGAACACAAAGTTCAGATTTGGTACTTATTGAAAATAGATCTGTAGATATGAATGCGAGGAAAAAACTGAGTCAATCTACTTGACAAAGATGAATCTGACAAACTGTAATTTAGGTCCGAATGTGCTGTATCTGTAGCTAATTACATTAACTGAATGATTTCATTTTTTGCTTCCCACGCCGCTGGTAAGGAAGTATTGTAATCAATCGCGAAAAATTTTGAAAATGACAAAACAAATTTGATGTGGTTTTTGGTCAAATATCAAATACGTTATCAGTACAGAATATTATCTCAAATCCACGACAAGGTGCCTTTTTTGTTTTGGCATAACAACAGTCATATTTTTCTGTTGCGTTTTGCTAAAAATTTAATTAACTGCACATAGAACAGTGTAAGGTAACGACAAGTAGAATGATTTTCGATAATCTACCATATCTCAGACGACTGAAAAAAGCATGCAGTATTTTCCGGTTGTGACTATTCTGTGGTAGTGCTTACCTTCTTAATGCAGATACAGGTTCCTCTCTTCATTGGTCCTGACCACAGTCTCGCACCTTTGCGAGTACTTGCTTTGGGATGGTGCCTGGTACTTTTGACGTTTATCCTCCTGCTTTGGAGGAATAAAACTGCTGTGATAATTATACTGAGATCCGTACGACGACGTAGCATGCTGAGGAACAGCGGGAACACTCGGAGGTTGACAGTACTGTAGAAGAGGCGGTTGAGCTTGTTTGGTACTATTTTGCTGATCCTCGTTCAAAACTGACGTGATGATGCTTTTCAAACGGTCCTCGAAGTTGGCTATACGCGGTGGCTCTTGGGCTTTAGGAATGCTGTTAGAATTTTGGGCAGTGGACTTGGAACTATCAGTTACAGGATAGTTGTGATGGGTTTTTTGGACATAGGGAGAGGCGCAGAGGCTTTTGATTATTGTTGAGCGGTGTTTTGTTGATCAGGGATGACACCTGGAAGTAGTCATATGTCAGAATTTTTTTGGTATCTTAGGACATCATTTTCACTTCACACACACACATATACGAGCATAAGAGAGAAAAATATTGTAGTCATGCGAACAGCCCAAAAATGAATTCCACAGAGGTTTTTTTGTTTTAACCCTCTATTGCATATGGTTCCCAAACGGGAACATTATATTTTTAGCTTGTCTAGTGTCGTCATCTAACGTTTAGATCCCCATTTAATGCGTAAGATCCAAACTTGAGGCATTGGGCACCGTTCCGTATAGTTTTTCAACCGATAGATGTTGCTAGGAGCACCTCATGGTTTGCATTTGATTTGACAGCGTCGCAAGCGGCCGTTCCAGATTGTTATCTCACTTTTATTACAAGAAATAGCTCTTTTGCTGCATTTAGGTGAGTGTTTTATTTTTTTTATTACTAATTATTATTGTTTGAATAATACTGTACAAAATGTAATTAATTTTGATGATATTTGTTGCCACGAGGTAACATAACCCTAATGTTCCCGCTCGGGAACATTATGCATCCAAGGTCAATAACGGAAATTGTTTGTCTTCCATTCTTTACTAAATAGCATTTTCTATTATAGATCCAAACGACAATGGATTTCCCTGAAATAAAACCAGGTGCATTGTATGGGCGTAAAAGGGTTCAGTTTATTCGCGGTATTCCATCTGACAGCGAGGATTCGGAACTTCACATGACGAGGATCAAGGTGAGATAAAAAATGCTTCTCGGGCAACATTAGTTTATATTCATTTTATTTACAGTGGAAATACCAATATCAACGAATGATTTGGGCACGGAAGACTTGCAAGATGCAGATTCAGACCCAGATGATATTCCCCTAGCACAACTATTTCGCCTTCCACCTAATACCAGGTTTTTCCTCTCAAAAACTGACGATAATATATCTTGGAAGCAGTCAACAACTATGAGAGATCCTCAAGAAAATAGATTTCTTGGTCAAAGTGATCTTCCAGAAGACATCTTACAGATACATGGTGCATACAGTTTTTTCAAATTTTTCTTCACGGATGAATTTCTTGCACAAGTTGTAGAACAAACGTGCTTGTATAGTGCACAGAAAAGGCCTAACAAACCAATAACCACAGATATAAAAGAAATAGAGCAGTTCTTAGGAATAATCATATGGAAGTCTCTAGTAAGACAACATTCCACTAGGAGACACTGGGCTGCTGGTACTAGGATACCTCAAATTGCAGATGTGATGCCTATCAATAGGTTTGAAGAGCTTAAACGCTTCTGTACACTTATGCTTCAATTCTACCAACAATTGTTTTAAGGAATTCCATTGTAATTGAAAGGTTTTGTCTCTTTTGGAAATATATGTATGTATCCTTAAACGCATGATGTTCCCAATTGGGAACACAAATTTTTTTTTATGTTCTGAATAAATTTTTTGAAAATAATGTTTGTGCCTTATTTCTATGACCATTCACATACATAAAACATGAAATAAAAAAATCTTAACAAAAAAAAACAAAATTCATGCAATAGAGGGTTAACATACATGATGAAAAAGAGATTCCAATAAACATTATTGTTGACACAAAGGAACGCC
Organism: Acanthoscelides obtectus; assembly: GCA_963669975.1. Classification (NCBI taxonomy): domain Eukaryota; kingdom Metazoa; phylum Arthropoda; class Insecta; order Coleoptera; family Chrysomelidae; genus Acanthoscelides; species Acanthoscelides obtectus. Next base: position 25,028,951 of record CAVLJG010000002.1, read on the forward strand.
GAGCTAGCAGTAGCGTACGATGTGTTACGCTACGCTCTTCCGTGTCGGTAACCGATGGTAATGAGTTCTATCATTGATTAATATTTTCCACCAGAAGATACACAATTGAATTGAAAGCCGTGGCTGTACGCAAAAATGGACTATTTTTTGGGCTATTTCTACATTGAAGCGACGAGTTTTTTTTCATCTTCATGATATCTACCTGTTCAATTTCCTAAAAATTTGTCATCTTATTGATTTTTAACCTGCTCCAAAATAGTTATTTATTACACAAGGGAAAAAAGTACTAGCTTGAGGTTGTATTGTCTCCCGACAAAAAAAAAATGAAAGCTAAAATCTAGTATTTTTCCCGTGTATAATACACAATTTTTCTGTGACGGGAAAAACGATGATTTAAATTTGAATTTTGAAATCAGTAGGCTATGTTGTACTTATAGCGACAATTAGACCTGCGTTGCTAAAGAAACTTGTAAAGTAATCAGTTAGCTGTCAATTTAATTTTGTGATTTGATTTAAAAATTGTGAACTTAGTGCTAAAGCTAGAGCTAAATCGTTTATATATCATCAGTATTCATTTTTTTCCCTTGGGAAAAAGTAATTTCATAAAAAGTGAGAGAGATAAAATATCAAACATTTTTCCCGTCACAGAAAAAAACATATTTATTTTATTATAGCTAAGATGTAAACTAAAATACTTCCCGAAAATAGTAAAATGCATGACCACTAGTATCAAGATACGAGGGTTGTCTGAAAAATAAACGGGCTGCCTGCGGACTTCCTTGTGGCGGGAGTGCAAAAGTGGATTGCACGTCGTGGCGACTATGGAGAAAAATAGCTTGAAGATCAACGTTTCCAATGATAAATTCATTTTTTCAAATAAAAAATTCCTTGTGCCTGAAAAAAATGTGCGAACCTTATTTTTGAAACAACCCTCGTACGTCGTTGCGATGGAGATGTCTTGAGAGTCAAGCATCCTTACGAGGCTCCTCACGCCATTTTCACAGGTGTTGTTTTTGTAATTCGAAAAAGCACTCTTTGAAGAGGACGTAAACGTAAAAGTAAATAAGCACTTTCCATACAATCAGTCAGACCACTCTATCACACAATTCAGCAACGTGAGCAATAAGAAAATACTTTATTAACAAAATTACAACGACAATCATTCAATTAATGAAATCTTCCAAATCTATACAGCTTTCTGTCCATTCACGACATCACTCAGTGAACGAACAGCAAAGATGAACAAAAATATGAAACAACAGCAACAATTTATTAACAAAACGAAGAAATGCAAGCAATAAAATCTTTCAACCATGAAACCCACATCAAACAAGACTCCGACTTGGTTCTCTCTATTATGTATGTATCGAAGAAAAATACTAAACCAAAACAGTGATCATCGCGTGATTATTGGGTGATCAGTACACTGATATATTTCAAGAGAGAGGTAGCATAACTGTTATCGGGCAGAATAGGTCCTTACACAAAACCAATGACAAACCAGAGGGTGGAGTGGGAGACGATGCGACCGTGCATGCCGGCTGTTCCGGTGGCTGGCCGTCACCGTACAGTACAGAGGTGGTACAGAGTTGGCATCAGAGTTTTACAGGTATTACTGTGTGCCTATTAGATTTGTCAATTTAATTTCGTATAACTCAGAATGTCTGATACGGATACAGCTGATGAAGTTGTAGATATAAGCTGCATACCGCCTAAAAAAAGAGCTAAAGGGCTTCATTTTAGCGTTAGCGAAAAACAAATAATTATCAACATCTATAAATACGAAATGCAAGGAAGGAGTGACTCAAGTGTTCAGGACATTGTTTACAAAGCTGACACCTACATATTTTTCAATACTTGTAAGACGAGGAATTTCAACTAATATTATATTTTATTTTTGTACATGCTTAAACTATATCGAGATAAGAAATCAAGCAATCATTTTGTTGGGTTTTTAATGCTTTCATAGGAGCGGTTTTAAAGTGTCCAAAATTAATTATTTTTAGGAAAAGAGAAGCCATTCTGCGCTCTACACTGTTATACGCACTTCTTCCAGGAGCATTGGTAGCTAAAAATAATGCATCGAGATCATGTAGCTTAAAGTGTTGTATAGCAAACCCTATGACTTTTTGACCATGGTCAGTTTTAGCTAATAGTCGAAACTCTTCAAGTTCGAGAAGCGTCTCGAAATCCTGAACATGAGTATTAGCAGTAGATGAAGTATGCTTTCCACTTCGAATAGCAATGTATGTCAGTCCAGAATATCCAACGGCTTGCGGTTGTCCTATCATATTGGAAGTGATTTTGATACCAGCATAAACAGATGGTATTAATTTATGACGCTCAGCGATTACCTAATCGTGATCAGGAAATTTGATTCTATATTCCATATGCATTAGAAGAGGTGCTTGCTTATTTGCCGCTGTTACGCCAATAGACAATGTGAGGGTTACCATTCGTGTAAAAAAGTAAATAACTACCGATGACGTAATCATCATCTAGACTCCCCTACCCCCCATGTCATCCAAAATAAGCAAAGCAAAGACCCCCCGCCCCCCATAGTGCTCACGTAATACTTGAACGGCCCTTATGCGCCTTATGCTTTTTTTCGGTAACGTTTTAATCATTTCCTGCTTAAAAGGGAGACTGAAATAAATGTGCGATACCGCTAAATTTGCTAATTCCAGACCAGCTTGAAGTCAAAAATGTGCAAAATGAATCTGCACGTAGATATGTTTTTTTGATAAAACTTGATTTTTATGAATGACTGATAGTAGAATAGGTTGCAACAGGGATTCTATTATTTATCATTAGACAAAATTAAATTTTATAAAATTAGCCGTCGTACACTGCGCAGAGATCGAATTACTGGTTCTGCGCATGTGGCATCTCTCTCTCCGAGTTGCAGTCATCACGACTGTACTCTACATGCATGCCCGTCTTGTCGACAGGACTGGATTCACACGAAATGAATAGCTCCCTTTATTAAAACACATTTATAGATTAAAATTTATTGTTAAAATATCACAATTAAATTATGGTAATACTTTTGAATATAATGCCGAATTTTTGGTTCAAATGTGTGTATATGAATTTTGTAATTAAAAATAGACAATATATAAAACGTCATTTCGCGCGACTAGAAATGTAAGTAGACAGATATACAAATATAAATAACAATATTTTACATTTCATGATAAATCATCAAGCTGGATAAACTACATTTCGAACCAACAATTAATAAACCAACAGCTTGATAAGTCAATATAATCTGAAAATATAGTCTAAGGTGTAACATAAGTGATGGCATTATTTTAAGCGTAATTCCTGATCAAGTTTCATGGAAAATACAAACCCCTACTCCAACTTGTGTCCGGAATTGCATACCAACTCTTGTGTTACATCATCTATAATTTGTGAGAGAATATTGATACTAAACTACGCAAAAGTGTAGGGTACAATTAGTTACTCCCCAAGCTAATAACCGATGTGGAACATTTTTAAAATTGAGATATTGGTTTTGTATGCTATGCAATAATAGGATACGTTATCATCATCTGCGTCGGTCCGTCTGTCGTCGCCTGTCAGAGATTCTCATGCGACCTGGAAAGTACGGGTCTGATTTTGATGAAATTTTGACACAAGATTAAACTATATGGCAAAGAAGGGAAAGCGTAGCATATTTTAAGAATCTACCCAGTGGCAGAGGGATAATAATTAACAGAGTGGGGCAGAAGAGATGACCCGGTTTAGAGGAGGTATCAAAGAAAAACTGAATAACTTACAAGCTTAAAACTTTTTTTTATTATAATTTGTAAGTGTTCCCATTTTTTATATTTAGTTTTGAACACAACTTCAACAAGATGGTGGCCTTCAGCAGCAATAAACTGATGTAGTCTATTTCTGAAGTTTTGAGCTACTTTTCTAAACATTTCTGGGGGTCTGGTGGATTTTTCGTCAATAATTCGGGTCTTTAGCTCATCTAAAGTTGTTTAAAAACTTTCTCCTTCAAATAACTCCACAGAAAAAAGTCGCACATGCTTAAATCTGGCGGGCGCGCTGGCCATACCAAGTCACCTCTCAAAGACACGAGTCGACCAGGAAACATTTGTCTCAATTTCGCTATAGAAATCCGTGCTGTGTGTGCTGTAGCCCCATCTTGTTGGAACCACAGATTTCCTAAATTAGTTTTGTCACTTATTGTTGCAATTGTGGCTCAAAAAAGTTTTGCATTGAAGCCGTGACAGTAACTGTTTGACCATTCTCCTTAAAAAAATAAGGTCCGATGATTCCAAATTGTGAGATCGCACACCACACATTCACTTTAGGTGAGTGAAGAGGACTCTCATGAAGTTGAGTTGGGTTTCTGTCAGCTCAGTACCGAAAATTCTGCTTATTGACAGCCCCAGAGAGGTGACAGTGGGCCTCGTCGCTGCTGAAAAAAGTTGATGTTTCGGGGATTCGTTCAAGCATTTCTTGACAACGATTTACACGGTTGATGTAATCATCAGGCTCCAGTTCTTGAACAACCATGATTTTATAAGAATGGAATGACAGTTCTCCATGCAGAATTCTCCTTAAAGAGCGAGCAGACATATCCAAAGCAATCGCATGCCTCCAAGCAGAGCACCTTGGTGACAATCCAACTGCTGCTCTCACAGTCATCACATTTTCGGGTGTTGTGACAGATCTGAGTCTTCCAGTTGACTTAGGTCTTGTAGTGGATCCAGTTTCTTCCAATGTATGGGCCCAACGTCTAATTGTCTTACCGCTAGGGACCGTAACATTACGCGGAATGTTGAAATGGACGCGAATAGCTCTCTGCGTGGCGAAGACATTTTCAAAAATGTACGCACAGCGAAGCCTCAATGCTTACCTGTCCAAATCATGGCGCCAACTGAAAACAGGACGATGCAACACCCATAATGACACCCCTCCCCGCTTCCTACTCCCACCACAGAACAAGCAATTAGTTTGACGAACCGTTTCATTACTTATGCCCCACCCTGTATTACTAGTTGATTTGTGATGTGGGCCTCACACTCATTCAAATATAATACATAAAAAATGTGATGTTTAAAATAATTGTACATATATGACAAACATAAAATATAAGTATTAACTACATTCAGTAATACACCACCACCAATATTATTACGGTGGCTATTCAGAATATGACAAGCAGTTCTTTGCTTTTGATACTATTAAATGTCATACGTATCATAGGGAAGGCAAATAACAAAAAAAGCATTTATTTGCATAACCTATTTTGAAAAATATTTTCAAGATTCCAAAATAATGTTTATAAACATGTTATTCATACTATGTGGTAATTATTGATGTAAATTATTAATCATCCTAAAAAATAAAAATAGTTTAAAATTTGTTAGAATAGTTATCATTTGCTGCCAACCGTAGCTGTGCAGACAGCTCAATACAGGATTCTTTTTCTTCTATAATTTTTCTAACTAAATTAATTTTTTTAATTTGCAGTATCTGATTCTCCTTTTGTAGTAACACCATTATATCATCCAGACATTCCTGTCTTGGAATTAGTGTTATAGGAACAGATGGATTGTTAGACTTTTCTAGCTTGGCTTTCAAAGCTTCTATTTCATTTCTTTCAGCCTGCATATCCTTAAGTAACTGTTCCTTTAAGTTCATCAGTCCATTCCGTTTATATGTAAGTAAAACTATGTCATCATCAAACAAAAAATCATTCTTCTCCAATGGAAATTCTTCTTCTGAACTATTCATATCTTGTGCTTCTCTTGAAAGACTAGAGAGATCCATATGATGACTCTCAGTGTCTACTGTGGCTATTTTTGGTTGAGATTTGCTAGAAGAGTTATCAGAATGTGACACAGAAATTTCACCATTGTCATTTTGTGATGAAGATCCATCTATAATGTCATCATTTTTAACGTCAGGACTTTGATCCTCTTCTTTAGTTGCTGGTGCTTCTTCAGCCTTTTCTGGGGTATCTTTCACTTTTTGAACCATCTTCAGCTTTCTCTGAAAAGAAAAAATGGCGTCAAGTAGTTTGACTCTATATTTCCGACACCTTCGTTGAAGGTTTCAACGAAAACGGATGAGTCAACTCGGATCAAAAGACGAAATCGAGTCGTGATTAGGTACGTTGTTCCAGCGATTTCATTTCCGCCGCCTCTGAATCAATTTTCAAAATCTACGACTACCTGAACGATGGAAGTATTAAACCCGCTATAATATTCGAACTTCGGTTCACAAGTATTCTGTTGCTTGAAGATATCTACATCACACAAGTGTACTTTATGTCAGTTTTTCAGTCCGTGTCTGTTGTATATACTGAGTCAACCTACTTGACGGAATATTCAAGGAACCATCATAGGCGGAGTAACATAAAGGTTAGGCAAAACGGGTGGTAAATTTTCATACAATGCAGAAAAATATATGGGTATGAATGAATGAATCTTGAAATTAGAGGTATCCCAGCCACCATAAGGAGCCAGTGCATAGGCCGCTTGAGCAGACCCTTATGCACCTCTACAATCCTTAGATCACAAGCCTCGCCCTTTTAGTGAAGTTGAGAATCGCCTTGAGTCCAAACTCCTTGACGTCCTAAGGGTCCAAAGTAATGGACCCCAGTATAGTCTGCCTATAGTAGCTCAGAGCTTCACAGCGACACAAAACGTCTCTTCCTCAACGTCAAATCCGAAGTTTTGGCGATTTTTATTTACTTCGCATTTTGGTCTTTAACTCTGCCAGCACTAGACTGATTTTAAAAAACTACTAAGTTTTTTCATCCTTGGCATAGCAGTAACATTGTGTAAAAATTTCATCAACATCCTAGTGGTACTTCTCAAGTTATAGGCATTCATTTAATTAGCGGACAGACTGACAGAAATGAGCATGGCATAGAGCAAGTAGAAACATATTTTACAACTATCCATCAAAAATTAATTTCTTAATCTCTTACTTTTAACTGTGTGATGATCCTTTGAACTTCCCAAAGCAATTCTTCCCTCTCTTTTGAAATAGAGCAGATATTCATTTCTTTATGGATCTGTGCTAATAAGGATTCCTGTTTCTTCAACTCAATTTCCATAGCTTGTTGTTTGTCAGGTAACTGAGAACCAGATCCCAAAGGTGGAATATATTTAAATATAATGACACTTGGAAAAAGAGCTTGACTATGATGTAGAAGAGCTTGTAGAAGTCTAGAAGATATGTGGAATATGTGGTTGAGAGCAGCTGCTAGGTTTTGCTTACTCATTTTGTTTTGTTTTTCCTACAACAGAAATTCAAGATAAACATGTGAATAATACAGTTTCCAACACCTACATTCAGTGAAACATTGTTGAGATGGACTATCAACCATGACAAAAGCAGTTTGTTCAGTGGGGGTAAATTATCTACCAAGATTTTCAGATGTTTTTCTCTAGTGTTTAGGTTTAATATGGCACCAGCTTCTTCAAAGCGTATCAGTAAATCATTTGTAAATATGGGTTCTGGAAGATCTCTAAAAAATATAATAAAAATTTACAGTCATCAAGTACTTTTGCTTTGAACTTTACCTTAAAAACATTTTGAGTAGACTAGTTGCTGTAGGTACATCATAATCGCTCAACTTTACATTTTGCCTTATATTGTACATCTTCTTTATATGAGATACTTTTGTTTTGGTCCCACTTATTTTATATACACACTCAAAATAAATACCAGCAGCTTCTACATAGTCTATACATTCTCTAATAGGCAATGGTATATCAACACCATCATGACATTTACTTCTTTCTACTGCTAAATCTAGGCTAACTCCAAAAATAGGCAGGGTATCTAAAGTTAAGAAAATTTTGTTAATTTTCAACAGAGTCAAATTAAAGTAATAGTATATACTATATTCAAGGATATATCAAAAAAAAATATATATATATATATATATATATGACAGTTACTATTCATAATTAGCAATAACTGTCAGTTACAAATAATAGCAATAAGCTAGCATTGTCAGACTGCGATTTAAGAGATTTTACCCATGTCTAATAGTCTAATAATTTTGAAGCTATCCTTAAATACAGTTTATTAAATAAAAACTGTAGATTGACCTGCAATATCTATAGTTTCCTCAACTGACTGTTTGATTTTTTTTAATTTGTCCTTTTCACATTTCTTATCTACTTTTTTGTCCCTATCTTTCTTTTTATCTATATGCTCTTTATCCCTGGATTTCTCTCTTTTTTCTTTTGACTTTGTTGTGAATTTGAAAGATTTAGATTTCTTTGATTTTGAAGGGCTTCTGAAACAGAATATATCAAGTATGTTGGGTTTCACATTACGAGGTATTTATACCTTGACTTGTTAGCTTCATCAGAGCTTTCTCCCTCAAGAGCTGCATATCCACGTTCCTTGTCTTTTTTGTCCTTTTTATCTTTTCTTTTCCCAATTAACATATCCTTTTTCATCCCTTTTTCAGCGTCATCGCTATCTACGAATTAAAAAATTATATAATAAATAATAAGTTTATCTCATTTCTTATCTTACAATCGCTATCGTTGCTACACTTTTTATTGAATTCTGACGCGTATAAGCCTGGAAAATCCTTCATCACGTCAGGACTATCAAAATCCATATTCGTGAGATTATATTGTTCAAATATTTGGTAATAGTATTTATTTTCGGTCCACCTTTTTTCACCTTCAACCTTCAACAAACGTCAATTCTGACGTCCTACCACTGACATGACAGATCCAAAAGTGACGTTCAACATTAAATGTCATTTAAGCGTTTTGAGATGACGCACCTATAGGGTGATCCATCAAAAATCCATCACCCACCTCACCCCTTAACTGTCAAAAGTGTCAAATGTTGAAATAAATGATCAACTGTAGCTCTATGATTGCTGATTATATACGTTTCGGCATTCATTTTATGATAAAATAGATAGTATTCTATAGGAATGTTTAAAAAATACCGCACATAAGGGCATACATACTTTGTACAGTACAGGGTGATACATAACCTGGCCTAGGGACTTTAGGATTTACAACTGTGAGCGTGGATACTTGGATAGTTGGTAACAGAAAGTTGTTATTCAGCCATGATTATGTAGCTTGCTTTATAGGTGAATTTATTGAAGAGTAAGCATTTATTGTTTATGCAGCATTAATTTGTTCGAATACAATTCTTAACGCCTTTATAACTTTTATATAATTATCACCGTCTAATAGACAAAAAAATACCATCTTTATAAAAAACACTGTGCGAGTTTGGTTAAAAGCCGGGAGTTTTAGGGCTGAATTACAATAGTGCCCAATTAAGGTAAACTTTGTTTCAGCGTATATAGATAAGAACAACTGAAATGGAGAACTTCGAGGATCACACATTCCAATCTTTCCAAACAATAGCACCAGACGCAACAAATGTAAATTATTCAGAAACCCCAGACACAAGTACAGAAGGGCAAAATGTAAATGCTGATCATATACAAAATAATACTCCAGAAGAATCTTGTGAAAACCCTAAATCTGCAAGTGACTTAAATCTTCCAAATACTGATGATTCCAATATTGATAAAGATATGGAAGAAACCGCAGATTCCAATATTGATAAAGATATGGAAGAAACCGCAGATTTTCTGGTTAAGAACAGTGAAGTCAATACGAGTATACAGACTCCAAGTTTAACTGAAAATATAGAAAGAATAGAGTACACTGAAAATATGGAATCTCTTATTTCATCAACAGAAGATACAACTGATAATGATAATACTAATGTGGAAGACAGTATAGAAAATACAGTTGCACCTTCTGTGGAAGCTACTGATTCGGCAGAACATAAGGAAGAGGAAACAATGGATGTTGATGGAGAAAATAGGCATACTACAAATTATAATGAAGCCCAAGATGTTACTACAGACGCTGATAGCTCTAGACCAGATATAGAGGAAAATCAAGCCAGTCAAGAAGCACCTAATGTGGATTCAACTCAAGATGCAGATGTGAGTACTGTTTGCACTATATAACAAAATGGTGGATTCATGAAATGGTTAAGTCTTAGTCATAACCATTCATTAAATTTTTGTACAAATATTATGATATATTAAATTGAAATTTTTCAATCGAAGGTGTAGTGCTACCACTTTGGTATTTTTCAACTCAACCTGTCACCAAATTACTATGCAGTGTTATAATTATTCAAATAATACGAAAAAAGTAAATTCAATAAGTTAGATCGATCAGTAAGTTATATATGAATGTCTGAAAACAAAGCATTCATTTTCATCTAAATAATTAGTGATCGATTTAGTTTCATATCATGATGATGAAGGGATATGGATATAGTGGCTAGAGGCTGGTCACATATTTTTTCTTGAGGTTCCACTGTTGTGGATTGCCACTTAAACTGGGAAACCCATATCCACAGGGTGTGCAAAAAGTTAAACACAGGTGCTTTCATCATAAATAGTCTAAAAAAGTCATGAAACCTTAGTTAGTTTCTACAATGTATTTATATACTTGGTCCTGTCATATAATATTGTTGTCTGGGGACAGGCCTCAACTATTGACATCATGCAAAAAAGAGTCATTAGAAACATGTTCGATTTATTTTTTAGGGACTATTTCAAGAAATATCAATTTTTGCCCACTAAAATTACTATCGTATACTCATAAAAACAAATGCACTTTCCAAAAAAAACTCGCATTTTCATGATTATAACACATGCAATAAGAACCAATTTTGCTTAGACAAGTATAACTTCTCTCAAAAAGTTGCCTAGATATGCTGGTAGACAAATATACAATTATTTACCAGATCTGTTAAATGAATACGTAGTCATGCCATAAGTTCTGTCCCTCGTTTTCAAACAAGTGTAGACCTGTTAATACTTGTCCGATTGTTTACATTGTGGTGTCAGTTGATTAAGCGCTTTTCAGGTAATTACATATACCTCAGTTTGTATTGATCTCTCGAAGCATAACGATGGAGTGGGGCAAGGCAGAGAACCATATTGCAGTGATAGCTTTACATAAGTGTAATCACAGTGCTAGTCAGATTTTTGAACTCTCACGCGGCCTTCAAATATCGCGTAAATTTGTGTCTAGGACCATTCAGCGGTACAATGAGACGTCCTCTGTTGATGACAGGCCAAGAAGCGGAAGACCTCGTCAAGTAAGGACTCCAGCAGCCATCAAAGCCGTAAAAGCCAGGATTCAAAGGAATCCACTCCGGAAGCAGAAGATCCTATCCAGGGAAATGAAGATTCCTGTCCGGACGATGTCGCGCATCATTAAACAAGACCTAGGGCTAGGGGCTTACCGGAGACGTACGGGCCAGCGACTTACGGCCACCTTGCGACACATCAGGGCGACAAGATCCAAGGAGCTCTTGGAGAGGTACGCAGCTGGGGGATTACGAAAGATTTTGTTCACGGATGAGAAAATCTTCACCATAGAAGAAAAATTCAACCGACAAAATGACAAAGTGTATGCAAGGAGTTCACAGGAAGCTTCGGAGATCATTCCGAGAGTTGAGAGAGGCCACCACCCTGCGTCAGTCATGGTTTGGTGGGGGGTGTCCTACGAAGGGGTCTCTCAGCTCCATTTCTGTAAACAGGGCGTGAAAACAAAAGCGGCAAACTATCAGAGCGACATACTGGATCCTATCGTCAAGCCTTTAAGTGGTACATTGTTTGCCAACCAACACTGGGTCTACCAGCAGGATTCCGCCCCCGCTCACAAGGCTAAGAGTACGCAGCGCTGGCTGGAAAGCAATGTGCCAGAGTTCATTGCTGCGGAAGATTGGCCCTCAGGGAGTCCGGACCTCAATCCTTTAGACTACAAGTTGTGGGACCTGCTAGAGCAGTTGGCCTGCTCCAAAGCCCACCGTAATATCGAGTCCCTGAAAGCGGATTTGATCCGATCAGCGGCAGCTATTCCTTTGGAAGCTGTGCGTGCAGTGATAGATGAGTGGCCCGCGAGATTGAAGCAGTGTGTGAAGGCCAAGGGGGGACATTTTGAATAAAACTGTTTGATTATGAATTCTAAAAATGTTGTCGAATAAATAATATCTTTCATATAAATATATCTTATCTTGTTTCATTTTTATCATGAGATTATCATGGGACAGAACTTATGGCACGACTACGTAGATGACGTTATGCTCTTCAAAAAGAATGTTAACAGGATGCTCTTATCTAACACCTTCTATAGCATTGATGAGTTCCTTGTATTTTTGAAGGAGCTGAAATAATGCAATTGTCAGGAGGACCATTAACTTGCATGTTTTAAATTTTCCGTATGTATTCAGTTTGTTTGTTCTTTTAGTTTGTTTCTTATTTTGTCTTTACTTTTTGAAATATCCTGTGGTATACATATGATATGTTCCTCTCTATACTTATGTATAGTGTTTGGACCTAATAAAAGAATTTGAATTTGTATGTCTTGGCAGCTATGTAGGAAAAACTCTTTTCATAAAATGACAAAGTGGTGGTGTCTGACTAGTGATTGGGTATTTCTAGTTTGAACCTCTCAACAAGATATTCTGGTTTCTTGTTAATCAGAATTTCATGAACCATGCAAGTTCTCAGATTTTCTATCAAGCCAAAGACCAAGATTTTTACTTACTTTCACAATTTTTTTATTATGAAAATTCTAAAACTGGACATTCTTTTTAGACAAAAACTAGGGGCATGCTAATACAGGATATTGTTTTTTTACTGGCAAGACTGCTAGCAATTTTTTTAAAATTGCTGTTCAAATGAACGTTTCTTTTTGTTTTATTATAACTGTCCAGTTTTAAAATTACCTCACCAGTATACAGAGCTGTCAGTACTTCAAGTAAGTTACTTCAAAATTATATTCCAAATACTTCCAGTGTACTTCGTCTACCTAAGGTTAGGTGTAAAAACAGCACTAAGCTAAATCTTTCCTGTTAGTATTTTATTAATTTCAAAGAAATATATGTTATCTTCCAATATGAACCAGATCATATATGATTGGATTGTATGGAATGTTTTTTCCTTCTTTTTTTTCAGAGCCCATCAGAAACCCCTACGAACAAAGAGTCTTCAGAAATTAGCAGCTGTGTTGAGGGTGAGGTTCCCACTAGTGCACCACCAACAGAAGATATTGACCAGAGGGGCAAAATTATAGAAGAAGAAAACACACCTTTGGATAATTCAAAAGCAGATCATGGGATAAAAGCCTTTGAAAACAGGGGAGAAGATGCAGAGAAACCAGACGATATAGAGCAGGGAGATGAAATAATGAAACCTTCAAGTACTGAACCTACTCCTATGGATGATGATACTCCTCAAAATGAATCTTCTCAGATAGAAGAAACAAATGTTGAAGATATGGAAACAACATCAAGCAATATTGCAGAACCTGCTGAAGATTCTGAACAAGCTAAAGATAATGATGTTGATGCTGAGATCAGTACTTCTACTACCTCTACTGAAGATAAAGAAAAGGAGAAATCAGACGAGAATCAATCTGAGGAAGCTAGTGCATCAGAAACAATTAGTACTGGGGAAAATACAGAGTTTGTTCAAGTTAACTCAGAAACTGACAGCCAAGACACAGGCAGGCGAAGTGCAATGGAGGATGATCCTATTGCATCAGACAGCTTTGATGCAATTGGAAATGATGACAGAGAAGGTGCTGACGAGGAACTTTGTATTATACCAGATACCGAACGCGAAATATCTCAAGCTGAAAAAGATGCTGCTTCTACAATTCCTCCTTTGAGGGATATTTCTGCAGCCACTACTGAGGCCATAGATAGCACAATAGATTCGCCAGCAAGCACAGACTCCATTATTGTATACAAGCATGATAAGGAACATTTGGAGATTTGCAATAAGTGCAAGCTGGTGAGTAGCCTTTTACTTCCTATGCCAAAACTGCCAAACATTTTGTAATTGAGATGTTTTTTGGATGTGATATGACATGTACATCACCAAAAACCATGTCACTATACTATAACTATCTAAAACTGTAACGACTCATCGATGTCCACGTGAACATCACTTAACTACCAGTAGTCGGCTGTTCATAGGCGGGGTATGAATGTTTAACATGGGTGAACTAGATTTGTCACATGCTTAATAAAGAGTGGTTTGAAACATATTGTAAGTCAAAAATTTGGGAATTACCTTTATTCATCGTCGCTTCCACTTACATCTGACAGTAATAAACTGTCGCTATCGCTTTCCTCGTTGAAATTGACTATAATTGGCTCTATGATGGTGTCGATGTGGTGGTCAAGCTGCCACATTTTTGTTTCTTCCTTCACAACATGACGGATAGCATTCTGCCAAGCTTCGGGCGTTACTAGCTGTATGGAAGTCTCAAGTAAAACCTCAACGTCTGGTAATTTGAAGGTTGTGTTATGGCGCGCAATATAACCCTTCACTTGAGCCCAGATGAGCTCTATTGGGTTCAGTTCACAGTGGTAGGGCGGTCACCGCAGCACAGTGACACCACATTGACGGGCCATCTCATCAGTCACGTAACTAATGTTCGCAGGTTTGTGCTGTTGTAATTTTTTCATACAATTCCGCTTTCACACATGAATCGTCAAACGGGATTCCTTTTTCGCGCTACCATTGCTGCATGTCACTTTATCGAAATCCCATAGTCGGTACACGTTCGGCTCGACGACTATGGTAGGAAGCATTATCCATGACGATCACAGAGTTGGGCTCAACTCGCTGAAGCACCCCTTGAAACCAGCTCTCGAAGCAGCTGGCATTCATTTCGTCATGGTAATCACCTCCTTTCTTAGAGACGAAAATCAAGTCACACTCTTCTAAAAAGCCACTATCGCTACCAATATGAGTTATGATCAATCTTTGACCTTTCCCTGACGGTCCACTAAGACCAGTTGACAAACCTTCAATGCTTGCTTGTCGGTTACTCACTACGTTTTTGTCTATCCAGGTTTTTTTAACTGTGTGACCTGCATTTACCCATGTCTCGTCCAAATAATAGATTTTTCTGCTTTGTCGCCTATATTCAATCATTTCGCGTAGGTATTTTCGACGCCAGGCGACTATTTCAGGTCTCTCTATCAATACTGACTTCCGATTACGCGTTTCGTAACGAAAATTAATTTCGTGCAGGGATTTCCTCATTACCTCGACGCTCATTTGGGGTATAATTTCATTTTCCTTGATCGCTGCATGTACAGCCTTGCGGGTTGGTATCTCATTCCTAAAGAAGAATGAATGTACGGTTCGCCTTAACGCCATTTTGCTATCGTCATCCAATTTAACGGCCTTTCGTCCCTTCAAATTAAACTTTGGATCAGTAGTAGCTAGAGTTTTCTTCTTTTCATGCACCACGCTGCGAATGGTCCACTCTGGAACGCCTGTCATACTTTCACAACGCGCGAGTGCATCTCCCTGCGACATAGTTCTGTTCAGATAATTGAACACGTTGAGCACGATTTCTTTCGCGTCCCTCTTCAGTGCTTTACGAAGCCGTCTACTTGTTCCCTGGCTTTCAGTACTTCCACTAGTGCCATTTGTACTCCCATGGTTAAGTATAACCAAAACAGTAACCACAGAAACCACAACAATAACAATCACACAACAATTCTTATAAAAACACACAATATGCGATCGCTCAACGAAACACGTTCCAATGCGTTGCCGACGCCTATGAGTCTGCCGGTCGAGGCGCGTCTTTGATTTCATTGGTTCTACTCAGCCATTATTTCCATCTCTGTCTGTGCTGTTGACCACCGCAAAGCCACAGAAACGACATATGTCGTACGCTATACGGCTGTACTAGAAGGAAGCCGGGAGCGAGCTCTGATCACGTGTTGATCACGCGTATGAGTCATTACAGTTTTAAATAGTTGTAGTATAGTTTCCGTCGGTCTGTCCGCTAATTTTATAACTTGAGAAGTAGCTCTCGGATTTTGATGAAAAAAAAAATTCTCGATTTTCAATTTTTTGAATAGTTTTTTGATGTTTAAAATATATTTTGGATAAATATAAAGTTTTCACTGTAGCAACCTTACATTAATGTGTTTTAGAGTTTGCAAGTGTGGATGTTTTTTATTAATTTCAGAAAAGGAAAGCCTTGTACTACTACTCCCAGGATGAAGAGATAAATTATATTTGTGATGACAACTGCCTGTCTAGCTTTAAAGAAAGTTATCTTATCAAAGTGGTTTGTAACTGGGAGGAAGGTGGTCTGAGAGTTAAAAACTTCACCAGTGCTATAAAAGATCCTTCTTTTACATTTATCCGCAAATGTGCGTCTTGTGACAAAGTTACCGACGATATTGAAAATAATTTGACGTGGGAAATAATGGATTTTTGTGACGAGCTATGCCTGACAAAATATCAGAAAGAAATAGGTTCGCACTGTGCAACTTGTAAGGAAGAAGTGAAGTCAAACTCTCTTGGAAAGTACTGTGTACGTTTTGGCAATGATATAAGACAGTTCTGCACCAGCTTTTGTTTAGAGAAATACAAGAAAGGTTTGAAAGTGTGCTCATATTGTCAACAAGACATGTCTGGAGAACCTAAAGGTTTTCTAGCACCTGTTGGGGACAAAGGACAGTTCAAAGATTTCTGTTCACAAATCTGTATGGAGAAATATGACATCATGACAAATGACAGACCGCCTAAAGTCGCTCCAGGAACTATTTGCTCAGTCTGCAAAGGTGCAAAACCCATTACGATCGAGTTAGATTCGAACGGGACGCCCAACTATTTTTGTGGAGAACCCTGCTTTGTAGCGTTCAGTTTTGTTAACAAAATTTCGTCAGGAAAATGTGCCATGTGTAAAAGAAATTTTTCTAAGGAAATCCTGAAAAAATACACGATGTGCTATGACAATGTCCAAAACAGTTTCTGCTCAAACAGCTGCAAGAACATATACATAATAGCACATAGAAAGATAGTGCCTTGTAGCTGGTGCAAAGTGAAGAAATACAACTTTGACATGATACGCAGATACTCAAAAACAGAACCAATGATCAATATGTGCAGTGTCAACTGTCTCGATTTATACAGAACATCATTAGATTCGGCTGCTTCCTGTAAGGTTCTATGCAACTACTGTCAGAAGATGAGTGATCCAGTGTATCACTTATCAATGTCAGATGGCTCTGTAAGGAACTTTTGCGGATATAATTGTGTCTCGAGTTTCCAAAGTCAGTTTCCTAAGCAGAGTGCTCTACCTACTGTTGAAACTGGGTTTCCTGTGCCAACCGGCATTCCGAGGAGAAATAAACGTTTCCCTATTGCTGCAGAAGGAGGTATGTGATATTTTACAAGTCAATACAGATTTTGCGCATTGATTAATCCAGGGTGTTCCAATATAGAAGTACCACTTAATTTTAGACTCAAAATAAGTCGATCGGACATGATTTACCTCTATGCAAAAATGCGTCCGCTAGAGAGCGTCAAAGTTTCCTTTTTAAAACACATTTTTTCAGATATTTTGGGAACCGATGGTCCGATTCGAGTGAAATTTAGAACACTGTGTTTTGCTTGACTTTTTAATATGTGACTTATACAAAAACCTAAACGGGTTCGAAAATTATGTACTATTGAAAATATTATTGATTTTTTTTATCCACAGTCCCAGTGGCGGACGGTAGTTCCATTCCAGTCATTTCGAGTGTGCAGAGTCTCTCTTGTACCAATGGCACTTTGATTCCTCAATGCATTCCTTTGAATACTGTCAGCACAAGATCTACTAGATCCAAGTCATCTGCCACTACTACAGCACAGTTACCTCAGATCACAACTGAGGTTCAAGTACAGATTAAGCATCATTTCATTGTTAGGTCAGCACCTCTTCCTGAACAGAGGAATGTGAGCACCATGTGTTATACCAAGAAAACTAGCCAGGGTAAGTACCTCTTATAGTAGGCTGGTCAACACATTTTCTTATACCATTATGTTTGGGTTTTTGCAGGTACAATGATGAAACCTGAGATGGTCGACCAAGGAGTTCAAACTGACGAAAGAGAGGCGGCAAAGATCCTGATTCCATGTCCAGTTCCCATATATGTCCCAACTCCCATGCACGTTTTTAGTGCTCCTTCCCCAGTACCGGTACCAATACCTATTCCGATACCTATTCCAATATTCATACCAACCACTAGAAACTCTGCGCAAGGCATCATGAAAGAAATCAAAAAGATCCAGGTTAAAATTCCCACGGATCCCTACGAAGCAGAACTTTTAATGATGGCAGAAATGGTAGCAGAAGAAAAGAAGGATGATGTGACAGATTCAGAGAGTGACATTGACGATGGGGGACCAGAAGATAGCTATAGTCCCGAACCTGTTGAAGCGAGTAACACTTTTGGAGACGATATGCTACAAATGGCGCTGAAAATGGCTACCGAGCTTGAAGAACCTGCTGTAGACTTGGAAGGAGCTCTGACAGCAAATACTATAACTGCCCCACAAGGTAATTTAGATACCTAGTTCGTGGGAAATGGCTTAAGAACACTTGTAGGGAGATTGCACCTTATTTTACTAGTTTCACTATGGGTTACTCTGCTCAGGTGGCTTTATTATCTACGTAGTCGTGCCATAAGTTCTGTCCCATGATAATCTCATGATAAAAATGAAACAAGATAAGATATATTTATATGAAAGATATTATTTATTCGACAACATTTTTAGAATTTATAATCAAACAGTTTTATTCAAAATGTCCCCCCTTGGCCTTCACACACTGCTTCAATCTCGCGGGCCACTCATCTATCACTGCACGCACAGCTTCCAAAGGAATAGCTGCCGCTGATCGGATCAAATCCGCTTTCAGGGACTCGATATTACGGTGGGCTTTGGAGCAGGCCAACTGCTCTAGCAGGTCCCACAACTTGTAGTCTAAAGGATTGAGGTCCGGACTCCCTGAGGGCCAATCTTCCGCAGCAATGAACTCTGGCAGATTGCTTTCCAGCCAGCGCTGCGTACTCTTAGCCTTGTGAGCGGGGGCGGAATCCTGCTGGTAGACCCAGTGTTGGTTGGCAAACAATGTACCACTTAAAGGCTTGACGATAGGATCCAGTATGTCGCTCTGATAGTTTGCCGCTTTTGTTTTCACGCCCTGTTTACAGAAATGGAGCTGAGTGACCCCTTCGTAGGACACCCCCCACCAAACCATGACTGACGCAGGGTGGTGGCCTCTCTCAACTCTCGGAATGATCTCCGAAGCTTCCTGTGAACTCCTTGCATAGACTTTGTCATTTTGTCGGTTGAATTTTTCTTCTATGGTGAAGATTTTCTCATCCGTGAACAAAATCTTTCGGAATCCCCCAGCTGCGTACCTCTCCAAGAGCTTCTTGGATCTTGTCGCCCTGATGTGTCGCAAGGTGGCCGTAAGTCGCTGGCCCGTACGTCTCCGGTAAGCCCCTAGCCCTAGGTCTTGTTTAATGATGCGCGACATCGTCCGGACAGGAATCTTCATTTCCCTGGATAGGATCTTCTGCTTCCGGAGTGGATTCCTTTGAATCCTGGCTTTTACGGCTTTGATGGCTGCTGGAGTCCTTACTTGACGAGGTCTTCCGCTTCTTGGCCTGTCATCAACAGAGGACGTCTCATTGTACCGCTGAATGGTCCTAGACACAAATTTACGCGATATTTGAAGGCCGCGTAAGAGTTCAAAAATCTGACTAGCACTGTGATTACACTTATGTAAAGCTATCACTGCAATACGGTTCTCTGCCTTGCCCCACTCCATCGTTATGCTTCGAGAGATCAATACAAACTGAGGTATATGTAATTACCCGAAAAGCGCTTAATCAACTGACACCACAATGTAAACAATCGGACAAGTATTAACAGGTCTACACTTGTTTGAAAACGAGGGACAGAACTTATGGCATGACTATGTATATATGCAGGTGGTTCTAGAAGTTGGAACGTACCTTTTCGAAATAATTACGTTTGGAATAACAAATATTTAATGGCTTGCTATAAATTCTCTCCCAATAGGATTGTATTGGTAGAATCCTATCAGACAGTAAAGATTGGTGTGAGGTCTGCAAAGAGTTCTGTCCTAGGCCCCATATTCTTTCTCACCTATATTAATGATCTCGCTCAAAATATGGGGTAACCCCAAATGAGGTTGATCTTGCCCTGATTGAATGTATTTTTGAGTTTCTTTACGGCATATACACTACCGATCAAAAGTTTTGGGACAGCAGATTTTTTGAGCTGAATCAAACCAAATCAAACAATAGAGCGTGTTTAATCAACAAAATAAGAAAGGAACTATTTTCCACTGGAACTCAGTTAGTTGGTAACTTATTTCTATCAAAATTTACTTTAAATTCGTGATTCATCAAAATGTTCACCACGAGCCCGAATAACTGCATGACCGACACGACTCATCCGACGTATCAAATTTTCAAGAATAGTTGGTACTAAGGATACCCACGTTTCCTGCACTAGTAGCCTCTTGTTGTTTCACCTGTCTGTCCAATTCATCCCACTAATACTCAATAGGAGACAAATCTGGGAACTGGGAAGGCCATGTTGTGATTTTCCTTGCACCAAGTTCTTGCTGCTGGTCCAAATAATTGCGGCGTAGTTGAGATGAATGCTCATTGTTCCCAACAATCCTTTGTCCTGAGGGAACAGTATGGTTTTCCAATATTTCCATATTCTGCTCTTTTCGCATTATACCCTCAATACGAACCAAATCTCCTGTTCGATTTCCGTTGTCGAGATCCGAACATTTCGAATTTGGATTCATCCGACCAAAGGACTCAATTCCAATCGTCAGTGGTCAAATTCTTGCGTTTTCGACTCCATGCTAACTGGTTGAGTTTATGTATAGGTCGCAGGAGTGGTTTGCATGCTGCTGCACATCCTCTAAGGTTAGCCATTTGTAAGCGGCGTTTTACCGTGGACAGGGACACAGGGTTTTCCCTCGTTCTGTTCAAGCTGTGTGTGAGTTCAGGCGCAGTTAAATGTCTATTTCGCTTATTTGTTATTACTATAAGCCTGACCTCAGAAACAGTTGTAAGTCTGCGTTTTCTTCAAAATTTGAGACACAGTGTTCCGTCCTAAATGCAGCTTTTCAGCAATTGCTCGAATTGGCAATCCCTCATCACGTAAGGTTCATACCCCCCCCCCCGTTTTTCAAGAGAAGCGTTACCCGTCTTTGCCATTTTACATTATTTTGAACGTACAATTATTACTTTGTTTCATTGATACCCAGAATGCTTATGTATCACATCACGCCGATCATAATACATAGTACAAAAAAAAGTAAGCAGCGGAAGGAAATCGGCCGATTTATGACTGCAATGAACTAATAAAAATATCGGCGTCTCTAAAGATATTTACATTTATTCCCTTTTAAGTGGTGTTTCACTGATTCTTATACATCTTCAGCTTGAGTAGTCGTATTATAGGTGGTAATAATCAATCAATGTCATATAAGCCTTATTTATTTTAAATTCTCTTAAAAAAAGTTTCTGTCCCAAAATATTTGAGCGGTAGTGTACATTTTTTTCACTGAGAATATTGTTAAATTTTTTATACTCATCACTTGTAACATGATCACTTGTGCTGTTATAATTATATGCCGTGTATAGTCCGAACCTTAGAGGACCCTGCATATTGTTTAAAATATTTTTTCAATCCAGATGGGCATGGCCAAGAAGAGGGTGTAGACGAGCATCATCCCATGCATCAGCACATGATGGATAGGAATGCAGCTGCCAGGGGTAGAAAGCGAGGTATCAGACAAAATAGAGGTGGTTCAGCACCCAAGAGAGGTAGAAGAATGTCGCACCAAGTGGACATGCCTATGATGCAGCAACAACAACCGCCTCCACAGCCTGAACCTGTCGAGAAGCCTGATGCCAATATGTGTCTTAAGGTAACATTTATTATGTTGTTATGGCGATTGAATGCTCGAGTGTAAACGGCTATGCGCGTACGCTCTCCCTGTATCTTCATGTGCGCGAGCAACAGCGAACGCGATCCGCATGGTGCCGGTCTCAAGATTTGATTGTATTTAGTCCAGTAAGTGACGGAATGGAGTAATACTAAAGTTATAAAACTCTTGAAAGAGTTTGAGAAATGACCGGTACTGTGGGACGTTAGGCACGAAGAGTATTATTCAAAATCAGGAAAAAATGATGCATGGCAACAACTAGTGATCGATTGTAGCATTGAAAATTTAGACTGTTGTAAAAAATTAAAAGTCTGAACGTTCAGTTGGTGATATAGATTTTTCAAACTGTATCATTTTTCATTATCGTTGGTGTTACCAACGTAAGCAGGTATTAAAAGTCGACCTTGGTCATTCTTGTAAAATTTCTGAGTTGATCATACAGACTGTATGATACTAATTCCTTTAATGAATTATTATTTCTTTTGCGTAGAAATTTTGTTATCCACCAACGACATCTACGTTTCCGATTTTCTTTTCTTTTAATTAAATTATACCTGTATATATTATATCTCTATTCTCCATGTTAACATCGTACACAACGACTGGATCAGTCCATGCGTTGAAAAATGAATTTCAGTTTAAACACTCTCCACGCACGCGAACGAATGCTTGCGCGTATGCTCAGTGCGTGCGTGTTCATATGTAAACGGACCTTTAGGTTTTGTATGCTACGACTGTCAGCAGGGATAAGTCAGCAAGCTGTTAAATTTCACTAAAACGTGAGCTTCAAGGCCATTTATTTATTCATGTATTCATTAGCAACATCCGATTACCGGGCAAATATACCTAAAGATCTGAAAAAAGCGAAGCAAGGGTTCCAGGAGTAATGAAATTTGATACTGATTCTCTAGATAGCCCACAAGAAATTGTTGACGGTTTTGCTACTTCTTTTGTAAGCCGGAGAGTATGTAGCAATAATTATTTGGTGTCCATTCTATGAAATTTGATACTGATTCTCTAGATAGCCCACAAGAAATTGTTGATGGTTTTGCTACTTCTTTTGTAAGCCGTAGAGTATGTAGCAATAATTATTTGGTGTCCATTCTATGAAAATGGTATCTCAGTAGTTGAATCGGTCCAGCGTAAAAGCGTGAAATATATTCACTACAATGATTATGGTTTTCATCTTAAAAGACGTTTTCCTCATGCCATGCTCCTTGAAAGGATGATTTTTTATACTCTAGATTACCGTCGCCATATTACAACCCTATAATGTAGTTACTAGTCAAAATTAATTTTGCAGTGCTCTAAAAAATGTCACGCTTCAACAAGACTGTTTACATTCCAACTGGTAGAACAAATATAACATACCTGTCGCCATAAATGGAATGTTTTTATACGAGGGTTGTTTCAAAAATAGGGTTCCCAACAAGAAGCGCCTATTGTCGATACTGGTCCTTCATCGTCGTCACCGCCAGGTGCGAAATTCGTGCGATCATCCGATTGTTGCACCCAAAAACGTTACCATCCATAGAAATTCATCGCCACTTGTCTCACAACAAACGAAGGACTGAGTTGAGCGATGTGGCTGGGAAGTCATTGCCCATCCCCTTTACCGCCCTGACATAGCGTTTCCGAAATTGAAGTAGCACCTAAGCCAGGCCTCTCCAACTCAGGTGCCACCAGTGCAGCGCCGAGCACTGCTCGCATCACAGTGCTGCATCCTGCCAGAAGTACCTGTCATATCGACTTAAAGATACAGCGTGACAAGAAAATTTCACCGAATCCAATGAAGCCTACAAGGTTTGATGGAAATTTTAGGCTCATTTGGAATAACATGGTATGACAAACTGATTTCCGCCAGAAGTTTCTGTCGTACCGACTGAAAGCTATAGCAGGCAATGCAAATAGATAAAAATAATACATCCTATTTGTGTGCTTCATGCTTGCATTTAAAAGCTCATTTGAGTCTGTGAGTTTGACACCATGTTTGAAAGTATATGTAAAACGAATATGAAACTTCATGACCGTTGATATACGTATAGGTTATGGTACAATCCTACCGTCACGTTGTATCTTCAAGTCGATATGACAGGTACTTTCATCGGCATAACAAGCCCTTTTTGTTCATTTACTTAAAAACTACATATTATTACTAAGTTTAGTCGAATCCGCGATAAGGTTTAATTTCGCCGGCTCCCAGCCCCAACGGAAAATGAGTGAAGTGACTGACATTCGTATTGACATTTGAATTGGTCTGATCGAGTCAACGCGCGGGTGATAAAATAATGTTCATAATTTCGACGTAAACACATTTATTCTTAAGATGATCTTTGACAGCGTTTCGATTCAACAAGTTTTCTAATATTTGGTACAGTGGCTTGAGGAGTGGAAATTCTGAGTATCGCCTCTAAGGACACATCAGACAAAGACCTGTTTTTAGTTTTTTTCAAATTCATTAAAGAAAACATCTGCTCGCAGAAGTACGTTGTCCCGAACATGGAGCAAGTTTCCAAGGTCAGTGCAAGAATTTTGGGAAAATCTTGCTGCTCAACACCTTGATAAAACGAAATTAAATTACTCTTGTAGTGGTAGTATCTATCCTTAAGGATCGTATCGCATTGAATCTTAATTAGCTCCATTTGGAACTGCGGCGGTTCTGTTTCGAAAAGCTCTGAAGATGGCGTCGTAAAAATCTCATTTGCATAAACATCTCAACGTCGTCAATGATTTAAAAAAACATCTTTAGCACTTTTGCGCCGCTTAACCAGCGCGTAACACAATAAAAGGGTATGTTACCGTAAGTTGCTTCCAGGTCTTTTAAAAATACTTCAAACTGCCGTGGTTGCTTTCTGCAGAAATTGACACATGTTATTACTACATCCATAATAGATTTCAAATTACGGAAGGTTTTTGCACATAGTTGTTCCTGATGTAATATGCAGTGTACCGAGGATATCGGAGGTAGCCCAGCGTCGCGTACTTTTATTTTCATTTGCCCAGTAAAACCTTGTGCTTCCGATAACATTGCTGGTGCTCCATCAGTAACAACACTACGCAACCTTTTGAGTAGTATACCCATGTCATTCATTGTGTATTCTACAGCATCAAAAATATCTTCTCCGGCCATTGTATCTTTGTAGTGGGATATCGTCTAGTAGTTCGTCGGTGATAGTAAGACTATTTCGACACCTCTAACGAAAACAGCTAATTATGCTGTGTCAGACATGTCTTTACTTTTATCGAGAGCTATAGAATACTGCACAAAATGGGCACATTTTCCCGCAGTTGTTCTTTTAACTCTGCACCAAGTTCAAGTATCCGACGAGAAATTGTTTGCTCGGACATACTAATTGTCTCAAAGTTGCTTACAGGAGATGGGCACAATATTTCTGCACACTCCACTAAGCATTCTTTGACAAGTGCACCGTCAGTAAACGGTCCCACTTTTTGCGATTTTCAAAGCAACAATATAACTTGCATTACGACACCATTAATAATAATCAACTACGACCAAATTAATAATTACCTCTTCAGAACTTACAACAGAACAGAACAGTACCGTGTCACAAATTAAACATTTTGCTTTTCCATCAATATTCACAAAAAATAGGCTTCTTCCATGCAGGATTGAATGACATCGTTTAAAAAAAGATGCACGTTAAGACGCTAAAAAACCTGTCCACTTTGTCTTGTCCTATTAAGAAATGGCCCGAGCCCGAGAGACAGTCGGCTAATATGATTCTGTCTGTCGCGACGGCTGTGCGGTCGAGGTGGAGGGGGGACGGCACCGGAGCGCACCAGCACCAAGTGCTCGAGTTGGAGAGGCATGACCTAAGCGGTTAACGAATGAAGAGTTGCAAGTAGCAGCTACCGAGTTTCTAAACGGACTTCATTGAGGCGGGACTGCAAAAGTGGATTTCACTTCTAAAAAATGCGCAGAAAAAAATGGCGACTACAGAGAAAAATAGCTTAAAGATCAACGTATCCAACGGTGAATTCGTTTTTTCAAATAAGAATTCTTTATGTATCAAACAAATGTGGGAACCTTATTTTTGAAACAACCCTGGTAATTCTTTGCTTATTTTGTTGGGTTCCATTGTTTAGGACATTAATCGTATTTTTTTCCAGTACACATTTGGCGTGAACGCTTGGAAACAGTGGGTGACAACGAAAAACACAGAGTTGGAAAAATCCTCACGACGATGCAAACTATTCAAAACAGAAATTTTGCAACTGACTTCAGACGAACTAAGTTACTCATTGTGTCTGTTCGTCAAGGAAGTCAGAAAACCTAACGGAGCAGAGTATGCTCCTGATACGATATACTACTTATGTTTGGGCATCCAACAATACCTCTTTGAGAATGGCAGGATAGACAACATATTCTGTGATCCATACTACGAGAAATTCACGGATTGTCTAGATGAAGTCGCCAAGAAGTTCTCGGTCCTTTATAATGATTCACATTACATCGTTACAAGAGTTGAAGAAGAGCACTTGTGGGAGAGCAAGCAGTTAGGAGCTCATTCTCCCCATGTGTTGCTAAGCACATTGATGTTCTTCAACACCAAACATTTCAACCTGACTGTAAGTTGATATTCGCTAACTTTCCTTTAATTACCTCAAAGATTATTTTCGGCGCCCCTACAAAATGATTACGAACATGTATAACATACGAATTAAATGAATGAATGATGACTCAAATAGGCCCATAACATTACCTAACAAACATTTTAAGTTATAATTACATTAATTTGGCCACAAAATAGGTTAAAAAGATTGCATGACCAGTTTAAAAAAGGCTATACAGTGAAATCTCCTTTGGACGGACATCAACGGGACCGACTGAATGTGTCCGTTCAAAAGGGGTGTCCTTATGAATCAAATACAACAAAAATCGTGATTTTAATGGAAACTGAATATATTAAAGAAAATGGGACGTTTAAAACGTATATGTATATAAATGTTATTAAAATAAACAAAAAACTTAAGCTTAAGAAAAAAGCTATATACAGTAATGGACAAAAGTATATAGACAAATTAATATTGTGCTGTATTTCTTTTTTAACTGGTTTTATTAATACACCAACCTGTATACATAATTCTTTATAGCATAATACTCACTTATACATAAATAAATTCATTAGACTGCCTTCAATAAAAACATTAATTGAAAAAACTGGAACTATGGACAAAAATATATAGACAAAGCAAAACAATTATAGAAAAAAGAAGAAGAATTATAGAAAACCAACCATGTTTGTGTTAATATTTTGTAGCATAACCATTATTATCAATCACCGCCTGGCATCGTCTCGGCATAGATTGTAGAAGTTTCTTGGTATAAGATTCATCAATCTGTCTCCACTTTTGCTCTAAATCGGCAAACAGTTCATCCTTGTTTGAATAATTTTTATCCCGTATTTGCTTATTTAAGTATTCCCATAGATTTTCAATGGTGTTTATATCGGGAGACTGTGAAGGCCATTTGAGAACTGGAATTTTTCATCCAGAAAGAATTTCTTTGCGAGATTTGAAGTATGCTTCGGTTCATTATCTTGCTGGAAGATTGATCTTAAGGGCATATTGTCTTCCATATAGGGTAACATGACATGCTTTAGTATGTCTGTGTATACAAACTTATCCATAATGCCATCTATTCTATGTAAAGGTCCCATCCCACACCCCGAAAAGCACCCCCAAACCATAATAGACCCGCCTCCATGTTTGACAGTGTACTTGGGGTTCAATCTTTGTCCACTAGGACGTCTAACGTAATTAACACCATCTGATCCAAACATATTAAACTTGGATTCGTCACTGAAACATACCCTCTTCCAGTCATAGATGCTCCAATCAAGATGCAACCGTGCAAATTGTAATCGGTCCTTACGGTTTTTCCTCGAGATTAGCGGCTTCTTACTCGGGCGACGTGCAAATAACTTCATATCATGTAATCTTCTACTTAATAGTTTTTGTAGCAACACTGACAATTCCTTTTGTCTCGATTTCGGCTTTTATTTGTCTTGGAGTTTTAAACGGATCGTTGGACGAAATTACTTTTATTAATCTAACTGATCTAGCATTTAGTTTTCTAGGCTGACCACTTCTCTTAGAGGCTTCAAAATATCTTTTTGTTTATATTTGTTCAATATTGCCCAAACTGCTTTACGCTTCAGCTTCAAATTTTTTGCAATGTCGACTTGACGTTGACCATCTGTGCATAACTCCATGATCGTAGTTTTCACTTCGAAAGAAATTTCTGGACCACGCGGCATGGTCTTAAAATCACTCAACTCATTCCACAATACTTGAACAGAAACCAATCCTGTTCTGACACGAAACTGTACAAAACTAATGTTGTAAAGAATTTGTCCACATATTTTTGACCCACATAAAAAAGTGTTTATATTCAGACGTGTATTGTGTTCATTGCAGATAACGTAAAAACAAGGAATTTAGTTTTCCTACTAATAACGCATTTGTTTATGGAGCAATAAAGTATGAATTCGTTTTCTAAAGGTATTTAGGTAAATATTCACATTTTGTCCATTACTGTACATTTATGTATAATACAGGTGGGCCATAAGAGTGTTGGCGATTTAAATCTTAAGTTTCTCGGAAACGCGGGCGCGGGGGGGATTACTTCCATGGGGGTAACGGCTCAACGAGATCATTATCTGGAACACACAATAGGTCAGTTCAGAACTTTTATTTTTGTTTACAGACTGTTGAAGAACATATGCAGCTGTCATTTTCTCATATAATGAAACATTGGAAACGAAATCCGAATCAACCAGGAGCCTCGACAAAATTGGCTGGTACAAGAAATGTTCTGTTACGATTTTATCCTCCTCAAAGCGCGATACGTAAGTGTTTGAACCTCATGTTTTAAAGATTTTGTTAATTTTATATTTTTACAGAGAATAATGCCAGAAAGAAAAAGGTTTATGAGCAACAAGAAAACGAAGAAAATCCGTTGAGGTGTCCCGTGAAGTTATACGAATTCTATTTGTCAAAATGGTAAGTTTCCAACATTATAGCACAGAATTTCTTCAGCGTTTAATGTCGTTGTGTTTTTTTTAACATGGGAAAACTTTTATCAGAAAAGCTCGACAGTGTTGTCCTGTCGGCCTTTCGTGCCTAAATTGTGAGATTCTCCAGAAATGCGGCATACTGGCTAACATTCCTCAGTCGTTCACTGCATATCCCACCACGGTAATGCTATCACCATTTCGTCGTGGTGGGTAGCATATCTTAGTGTTCTCTAGTATTTAATGAAGGGTTCCTCCATCTACAGGTGTCCACGTCATTCGAACAAAAAAATGTCACATGTCCACGCCAATATGCCGCAAATCACTGATATCCTTAAAGTTAACCAACAAATGTCATTGCTCATCACTCTTCACATGACTTCACTCTGTACAGGGTGGCCAACTAAGAATGCGAGGTACTGTATCTGGGAACCTATCCGTCGTAGAAGATTGCGACAAAAACATTTATTACTGAAACGGCCAAGAGAAAAACCTAGATGATATTTTCAAGCTTCTGAAATGGCCGCTAGGGGGCGTAACTGCAATCTTGAATCTGAAAAAGTGATGTTTCTGTGAATTCAATCCTCAGTATATCCTAATACGTAGTTAATATTTTCTTATGTTCTTCCAATTCTTTGCCGTTGAAACGTAAGCCGAAAAGTACCATTGGCTCGTAAGTTCGCCAATAATCGGGGCAAAACTCACATCGCAAAGACACCGATTTGGATATCGAAACTCTTTTTGCTACTGCGGGATTCTGAAGACATTCAAAATAAACTACAAGCATATCAACAGCTTCATCGTTCGTAAAACGCATTTGGTAAGCACAAAAATTGTTCAAAGTAACGCAAAACTATTGACAATTTGAAGATTATTTATGTTTTGATTAGTTTTTGTTGTATTCCATGACCTGCTTCTATTAATAATTCTTTTTCGTATATACCAATCGTGAATATGCATTTAAACAAAAAATATGTCTTTTGTTATTAACATTACTTACCTATCAGCGATATTTTGTAATATTTTCAAAAAGGTTGATTTTATTCTCATGAATGAAAAATAATTCCAGAAAAAATAGTTTTAAAAAATAAAAATTTAAGGGATTCCCGTATTAAATTTTTTTTGGCCTAAATTTTAGGTTAGGAACAAGATATCGAGATGCGGTTTTCGCGAGCTTGTTTAGACATCATTTAGCTACTTTTTCAAAAACAAAATCATACCAATGCATATAATTAACCATTTCAATCCGAATGTCGAAAACAGCCTTCCAGCGGCCACAACAAATATAAAACATTTGTAGCCAAAGAATAGCTCTTTTCAACTACCCTAAGTTTGTTGAAATCGGCTCAGCCGTATTAAAGATTTTTTACGGAAACCTTTGAATACCCCCACCACTTTATTTTTAGAGATACAGCAAACATTTTCAAACAAAAAAATTCACATTATCCTCGACTTTCAAGATCAGGTGTTTTTTTGTTAGGTTAATATAGCGGAATTCACAGAAAAGGTACTTTTTTTAGATTCAAGATTGCAGTTATGCCCGCTAACGGCCATTTTCAGAAACTTGAAAATATTTTCCAGGTTTTTCTCTTGGCCGCTTTTTTGCCGCAAGCCTCTAGGATGGATAGGTTCCCAGATACAGTACCTAGCATTCTTAGTTGGTCACCCTGTATAAGGCCCACATAACACCTAGCCTCGAGTACGCTCACATGTTTGGGGTGCTGCCGCCCCGACTACATTATCCATGCTCGATGCTGTTCAGAGAAGGGCTGTCCGACTGATCTATGACTCTTCTGTAGCGGACAGTCTCGGATCCCTTTCGCACCGACTGGCCATCGGCAATCTAGCTCTCTTCTACCGCTACGCCAACGGGCTTTAGTCCTTCTCCTGCATGATGCCGCCGCGCGATGTGCCTGCCAGACTGACCCGCCTTACCTCAGCCTCCCATCCTAACCAGAACTGGCCGATACGACCGCTTCTTGGTCCATAGGGTATCGAGATTGTGGAACAACCTACATGAGGGAGGCTTTTCCCAGTTCTACTAACCTAAGGCATTCCAAAAAATCGGATTAACAAAGTTTCTTTGGGATCCTCATAGCAGCCGCGTATCCCTGGCATTTAGACTTCTGATAAAGAATTTTGTTAATAATACCTCTTACGCGGCTTATTATATTATTATTGGGATTATTTCAGTCCTGAAAGTGTAAGAACAAGAAACGATGTCTTCTACCTTCAACCAGAAAGATCTTGTGTCCCTGACAGTCCAGTGTGGTATTCAACAATGCCATTACCGAAAGAAGCTTTAGAGAAGATGCTGCATAGGGTCAAAATGGTGAAAGAAATTAATGTAGCTCTCTTGACCAGTTAAACTTTGACATATATACAAGCTTTTTATACTATCGTTGATTTTTGTGGTTGGCAGTATAGGACATCACATAGCATGAAATATTGATTCGCCACATCGAAGTATTCTCAAGAGATAATTTGAAAAATGTACATTCCTTAAGGTGTGTGTAAGGTTTATCAATCCAACGATGAAAAATTCGTAAAATTTTGTGATAAGAAGAAACTCTTCATGGCATCCGATTTATACTGATTATACGATAAATCAAAGTTAGTATAATCTGAGTGGCATTTTTTTACAAATTCACACTGTATATCTCCAATATATAGATTCAACTTTTGGTGTATAACACTTGACAGCAGACTCGGGTCGAATACGAATCCTGAATACTGCATTTTAAATTGTATTTGAATACAAGGAAAAAACTATTCTAATACCCATCTTCTGAATACCTGGATTCATTTAAATATCAATACTTTTTGAATATTTCAACTTAAAAATGCACATTTTAAGGTGGCACGTCCCTTTTTTATATTTCTTTTCAACTTCCTGTTTGCAGGAGTATTCTAAATCTTTTCATCTGATAATTTCATGGTGTTAAAGAGATGACTAAAAACAATGTTTTCATTTTCTTTTGTAAAAAAATGCATTTTTTGTGCATTTTATTGTATGTTCTTTCTTCAATCGAAACTTGTTAACAAATATATATATATATATATATATATATATATATATATATATATAGCTCTGAAATTGTGTGTGAATATTCCTCTTTTATGGAAGAATGAAACGAGTGATACATAATTTCAGAGCTGTACTTATATTTGTTAACAAGTTCCGATTGAAGAAAAAATGCTCGATAAAATGCACAAAAAATTATTTTTTGACAATAAAACAAATGAAAACATTGTTTTTAGTCATCTCTATACAGACCATGAAATTATCAGATGAAAAGGATTTAGAATACTGCTGCAAACAGGAAGTTGGAAGAAAATCTAAAAGAAAAGGGACGTGCCACCTTAAACTTTATTTTTATGTCCTTAAGTTATACAGATATTGAAAAATGCATGACTATATTTAAACTTAAAAATAACATTTTGATACAATGTCTCAGTGATCTATCACGAATTTAGGAGCACCACCATCCACACAACTAAAATCCACAACTACGCTAACGAGTTTTAACACGCGAAACGCAATATTCATACGGATAGCCAAACAGTATTCGAAAACAGGATTCCAAATCAGGATTCGAATACCGGGATCTGAATGCAAAGTCAGTATTCGAAATTCGAATATTGGTATGCAGAAACGGTATTCTGAATCCAGAATACCGAATACTGACCAAAGTGTTCAGTCGAATACCAAACACGAATAGTGTTCGTAAACCAGCCATATGTATTCTGAATAGGATTTAAAATACCGAATATTCGAATACTGCCCAAGTCTGCTTGACAGTAGTTATCCAGACTCTTGGTAATATTACGAATCACAAAACTTTTTTTGGAATTTAATTATAACCCCACTTTTTGTAAAATTCAAGAAATTGTTGGTTATCGCAAATTTTAGTGACTCTTGTGACATGAATTTTCAAAATGGTTTTCCAAACAATATATTATAGGCCAGGTGAATTGAGAAAAATGCTAGTTTTTTTCGCATTCAGAGAGGCAACCCTGGTAACTTAAAATGAACATAAACACTTTTTGGAAAGGTACTCTTCGTTTTTGTACCTTTAATGCCGCAAAATCGAAGATGTGCTACAAAACTCAAAAAGATTTTTAAGCAAATTGAATGTCCACCAGAGTTGGTAAAGATCTATTTTTTTTAATAACAAAACTTGCAAAAACGTTTTGTTATCAAGGCTACTTTGCCTGTGGTTTTAGACAAACGTGTATTTTTGTGTAATATTCTTTTTTATTTTCTGTAACTTTGATGTCCACTTTTGTGTGACAGATTATTTTCACATTTGTGAATTTCGAATTTATTTATATATATATTTCTTTTTATTTTATATTTGTAAGACGTATTTAGCTTTCAAAGCAGCTATAGTGTTACAAATACTTTATTTACTTCATCATTTTATTTCTTTTACACATGTATATTTTATTTTCCAACACGTTGTGAAAATATAATTTTTGGTAAGATAACAGTGATTTTAAGTACAGAACGACCTCAAGCAACTCTTTGATTTTCCAAAATAAATGTACTTGAAACATGTTTCTTTATATCAGTCAATTTGAGGGCGTACTCATAGTTACTGAAAATTCTGGTCGTAACTGTGTATAGTATAAAAAGAACTCTTGTAATATATAAATTCAACATTTTGTAGTATGATATATTATTAAGGTATTATCAACATAATTAATAGTATATAAGTAATGTTTCTCTACAAGCTACTAGTTTACATGTTTTTGCCACTTACAGCAAATATTTGTACATTACAGCTTTTGAAAATAAAAGTATAAAGTTATATTTTTATTTTCTCTACCTACTTCCCTATAGTCCAGTTGACCATTGCTTTCTTGATCTACCGATAATCCTTTGAGCTGCAATCGAAAATGCGCAACATGTTGAGTCTGCTGGCATATTTCGTCGCTAGAAAGACAAAGGGGCGTAAGTCGGAAAATGCCCATTTCGAGTTACCACCACCAAAAATCTCTAAAAATGGATATCTATTGTATGACAAAGTGACGTATCTCTCCTTCTTATAGTTAACATGATATGGCAAATCAGTATGTGGACAGATCTCCTGTTGTTACAAGTTTTAAAAAGCCAAACGGACGTATATAGACTTACGCCTTTTCGTTTTTTCAAAACACAAGTGCTAGAGATACGCCCCCTTATTTATTTAGTATCATGTCATTGTGAATATTGTTTATCCGCATTAAAAGACTTTAAATCAGTGTTAATGAAAACACTACTTGATGAAAAATAGTGCGGTTTTACAACGTGATACTGATGCTAATAAAAAAAGATTAGAAAGCAACACCTACGCTACTGGATAATATATGTATTTATACCTCACACTTATCAAAATTTGTAGTAAATCTACACACATTTATTGGAATATACGATAGTGATTTCCTGCTGACACAGTGCCAGTGTAAGTATGACACACTATATTTAATAAGACAGTGTTGAAAAAAATTCAAACCTAAAAACCCCCGGTGGCCGTTCCGTGAGCGCAACAGTGGTGTGTCATTTTGTTAAGTAGTAGGAATACTTTATATAGTGATTTAAGCTTATCATTTATTTTTTTATGGTACTTATGATTCTTTTTGTGCTACGAAAATCAAAAGTAGAGACAACTATTTCAATATATTAATTTAATGGTAGGTATGAGATGTTCTTGAATAGGTATCAGGTTTTATTCCAATAAATGCTCCAACAGAGAATACATTTGAATATAGTCATCTCTTTTTTCCGAATATATCCATTTGACAAATAAACCATTTTGGATATTCCGGTTAAGTGGGAAGATGGAACAGAGAACGCCGTTTCTTCAGCCGATATTCACGATATTGAAGAACCTGATGTTTTAGAAGTAGGGAAGGAAATAAAAATGTACTGGCAACCTACGAAACGATGGTATTTTGGATCTATAATACTACTTTCCGAGGAAAATGAACATTCTCAAACTAAGCATTTCGCAAGGAATTTAGTTCGTTGGAGTTCAGGTGACGAAGAGACTCTGATTAATTTGATCCACAGTATTGCACCGTCGGATCATGCCAGTAGAGAGAATGAGAGTGCAAGCGACACTGAGCCTCTAATTAATTTAGCTGAACCCAGTGTACCTATTATAACATCCGACTTCGATGTGAATGAACATGAGCAAAATAAAGAAACATCTCCACGGAGACCAAAACTATTTCAGGATGATCATGAAGTTCAAGTGGCTGTTAGTAAGACCTTTGAGAATGAAAGCGATTCGCCAGCCGATGATTCGGATGCTGATCCGACTTACGTTCAGATATTATGCGAAGTGAAGACTTGTAAAACGGAAGTGTTCAGTGCATGCCATGTTTGTTTTACTGTACTTTGTTACCGTCATTTTATAAATTTAGGTCCCTGCAATAATGATCATCTCCTAATTGAAAAAAAAAACCGAGTTTACTTCAACAAAAAAAAACGCTGGAGAGCACGACAAGAGACCTGAAGATTTTTGGTTAGATGGTTCTACGAGAGAAGTGTCCCAAGAAAAAATAAAAAGAATAAATGAACGTAAAGTTGCACATGAGTTGAGAAATACTGGTCAGCAACATATCTCTCCTAAAACCAGAAGGTTGGTGTTAAGTAGAAATACTTTAAAGCCTAGGTGTTGTGGAAAACTAGGCAGATTGTGTTCTACAATTACCGAGAAAGAAAGAAGGGATTCTAGATGCATTCTATGGTACCGCTAGTTTGCAGTTACAAAGAGAATATATTGTAAGATACGTAAGAAGAGAACCTAAAAAGGAAACCAAAACAACAAGTAAAGCTTCCAGAAGAGTTATGTCTAATTATTATTTTCTACCTACCGAAAATGGAGAGGTAAAAGTGTGCCAAAAGATGTTTTTGAAACTTGGAAAAAAAAGAAAGTTACAGGCATAGTACAAAAAGAAAAAAGAGGTGGACGCCCCTAGGTTCTCAAAATCAAAGATGACGAGGTAAGAAAAGCTATAAAGACACACATTCAACGATTTCCACGAATGGAATCACACTATTGCCGGAAAAGCACGAGTCGAGAGTACCTTCATCCGGATCTCAACCTTACCAAAACGTTTGACATGATCGTGCAAGAAAATCAAAACAGTAATATAAAAACAACTTACCAAACCTATGGAAACGTATTTAGAAGTCTTAACTTATCATTCCATCATCCAAAGAAAGATGTATGTGGTCTGTGTGTTGCTTTTAGAGGGTTACAACGAAAAAAAGGCAAAGCTGCAAGATTACACCCGTCACATTAAAGAAAAAATAGAAGTTCGCAAAAAGAAAGACTTAGCCAAATTTTATACTTAGAACAACAGAGCTGCTCTAACATTTGACCTACAGCAAGTTGTTATGTTGCCCAAATCCAACGAAAATAAGGTATTTTATAAAAGAAGGCTAGCAAATTACAACTTCACAATATATAATTTAAAAACAAAACAGTGCGACTGCTTCAACTTAAAGCTCTGGATGCGTAGCGGGTAGAAGTTATATTGTTTGCTGATGGATGTACAAAAATTCGGTTGTCGCCTCAATGCTCCTTCATTCGGCGTGTTCATTTAAAAATTTAAAGTGTATTTCATTGTCATTTTTTGTTCCATGCCATGGGCAGAGTGAGGGTGATTCAGCCCACAGTGCTATTACGACTGCGATAAATGAAGCTGCTGAATTAGTGGTACCATCTCAGCTTATACCAGTTTGCAGGTTAGCCCGAAAGAAAAATCCGTACATAGTCTGCGTGTGCTTTCAGTCCGGCAAGATGACAGTGGGAATACATTAGATTGGACGAAAATGTGCGAGTTTATGGTAAAAAAGAGCACTCCAAACGAAATATATTTTGAAGACACCCATTTGCTTGACACTTACCGTGTAATGACTTTAAAACAAAGATCAAAAGCTCCATTGAATAATACACCTCTACGGAAGCTCAACACAGAACCTCCCAAAATATCTGAGGAAAAATTCAAAGATCTAATGGCTCTACAAGAAGGTGATACGCCTGTTATTAAGCTACCAGAGCATCAGAATTTCTACAAATCTCTTCCTCATTAAAGTAGTGTGTTTTATTCAATTCCATATTTTTCTATGTAAATCTTTTCATTTTGGTGTTAAACAGCTCATCTTTTACAGTGACACTTATTGTATTTACTTTAGCATTTAGTAAATTACTTTGTAACTTATACTTAATCTTTTCATAACATTGTGATTT
This sequence comes from Acanthoscelides obtectus, assembly GCA_963669975.1. Classification (NCBI taxonomy): domain Eukaryota; kingdom Metazoa; phylum Arthropoda; class Insecta; order Coleoptera; family Chrysomelidae; genus Acanthoscelides; species Acanthoscelides obtectus. Next base: position 25,066,109 of record CAVLJG010000002.1, read on the forward strand.
TTGTTCACAAGACACTGTTCTATGTTCACTTTACAAGTAGGCATTATGTCATTCAAGTACTATGAAGCAAAAATATGAAAATGCAAAAAATTTCAATAATTCAATTCAAAAGTCAATAATTTTATAAATACTACTTATTTTGGTAAAATGTAATTTCTCATACAAAGTATCTAATATAGCGGATATTTTAAAATCATTTGCAATATTTCTACAACAAACGGAATAAGTTTTATACAACATAGACTATAGACCTAAACTATAATCGCGTCTCCTGTAAAATAGCTAAACTGGAGTTACGCCTCTTTGTTTTGCCAGCGACGATTTGTGTCGAATACTGATATTCGAATGCGAATCCTGAATACTGTATTCTAAATTTTATTACTTGTATTTGAATACCATTGTGTTGAAAACCTGGAATCATTTAAACATTGATATTTTATAACTACAACTTGAGTGATAAAAATACATCAAAAAACTGAAAAATACGTGACTATATTAAACAAAACTCAAAATAATACTTTGATACACAGTGTCACATTGAGGTTAGTCAAATTAACCGTACAATAAAAAAACATTCCTTCATTTTTATTAGATTTTATAGAAAATAAATAGAACAAAACTTAATAAAAAATATGACTCTTAAATAATGTACCTACATAACTAAAAATTAAACATACCTTTTTATATGTCTAATTTATCTGGTGTCACGTATTAAATTTTTTTATAAAATAGAATGGAAATACTGCACAAGCGAACATGTAATCTAATCTTGTTTCTTAGGCGAGCTGTCGGCATCGCGAATTTTCATAAAAATAGCCAGACTGGATTCGAATACAGCGATTCGAATACAAAGCGAGTATTCGAATATTGGAATTTAGAAAGGGTATTCAGAATACCGAGAAATGACCAAAAAAGTATTCAGTCGAATACCAAAGGCACAAATGTATTCGAATACCAGTCATATTTATTCTGAATAGGATGCAAAATACCGAGGATTCAAGTTTGTCTGATAGACAGACCCGCTAAATTGGGTGCGTAAATTAAAAATTTGATGAATTTCTAGCTCATATTCAGCCCAACAGCACGAGTCGTGATTCTAACTGAATTCCGATGTCGACTTGGCCTTTCATTTCGATACTGCCATGATAATTTGGATCTTGGAATCAGGCGTCAAAATTGTCAGATCATACAGTGCTTTCTAGAATTTCTGAAGGTCATATTCTAATTATTGATATAAAATATAATGGCAATACTGCACAAGCGAAGTGAATATATAATCTAGTCTCGTTTATGAAGCGACCTGCCGCAAATATTCATAAAAATAGCCAAACGGTATTCAAAAATAGGATTTGAATACAAAGTGAGTATTCGAATATTAGAATTCAGAAACGGTATTCAGAGTACCGAGCACAGTCGCGATTATAACTGAATTTCAATGTCGACTTGCCATTGCATTTCGATACTGCCATGATAAGTTCGATCTCAGAATCAGATGTCAAAATTGTCAGATCATCCAGTGCTTTCAGAATTTCTGAAGGTCACATCCAAATTATTAATACAAAATACAATGGCACAAGCGAAATGAACATGAAATAGTCTCGTTTCTGGAGCGACCTGTCGGTATCGCAAATATGCATAAAAATAGCCAAACAGCATTCGAATACTGTGATTTGAATACAAAGTGGGTAGTCGAGTATTAGAATTCAAAAAGGGTATTCAGAATACCGAGTACTGACCAAAAAAGTATTCATTCGAAGACCAAACACACAAATGTATTCGAATACCAGCCAAATTTAATCTGAATAGGATTCAACATACCGAGGATTCGAATGCTATTAAAGTCCGTTTGTAAGACAGACTTGCTAAATTGGGTGCACAGATTCAAAATTTGATGAATTTCTAGCTCACATTCAACCCAAGAGTACTCCAGAGTCGTGATTCTAACAGAATTTCGATGTTGACTCGGATACTGCCATGATAATTTCGATCTTGGAATGAGGTGTCAAAATTGTCAGATCATACAGTGCTTTTTAGAATTACAGAAGGTCATATTCGAATTCAGCGATCCAAATTACGTAAGCTGGCCCATAGAGCTCTGGAGAATGAAAATGAGAATTTTTCACGACAGCCGTATAGATACAAAGAAGACTTCCTAAACTACTTCGGTAAATCGGGTACGCATATTTCGAATCTGGTAAACTAACTTCGGGAATTTTTTGGATTTTGCACAGCAAGGTCCAGGAAGCCGCTGGCAAAACCATTTAGAAGGTAGGAAATATCAAAACTGGATATTCTTGCCTTGATAACCAAGACAAAAACTATATGAGCATGCTAATATAGGACGGATATTCAATATAATCAAGAATAGGATAAATTCTCAACTGTAAAGCTTGCCAGCCATTCCTTTATCTCATTATCAACTATCCAGTTTTGAAATTACTCCGCCTGTATAGTTATGAAACGATATTGTTAAAATAATGGTGGAAGTGTACATACAGATTGCTTTAAATTCAACTCCACCAGATTTCAAAATTTTTTGATGGTGTTATACGAATCCACTGTTCCAAATTACCTGAGTGTGTCCAGTGTTATTTACCTACAGCCATGGATGACGAAAATTGGAATCAAAACTTTTATTTCCGACTTCCGTCGTCTATACAAATTTTTGAGAACTCACCTGAAGACGATTGAAGATAACTTATCAATCGAAACGTTGGGATCTCAAAAATTGTATAGACAAAGTCCAAAATATAACATCTTGTCTAGAAAGTAGCACAAGCACGTGAAAATGACGTTACAAACTGATCATTACATGACAAGGCATCACGAGTTGGATGACGTAAAAGAAACAGAAACATGAAAATTGTGGGTTGGAAGCTGTATGCGGTAAATGGTTGTAAATTGTTACATAAAAGTTGGTGTCAGTGAAAGACCTCCCATTATTAGAAACGCACGAAAAATTGGTCCAGTAACCCTGGGAATGAGTTCAGCGTCTATTTAATTCCGGGTTTGCACGTCTGTGGCAAGCGTCGGCGTAACGCGTAGGCCCGGAGTGAACCCTCACATGAATGGGGGTGGCTCCGCAGGAGGCAGGACTAAGGAGAGGGGTTCGGGAGACGTGAGGGAAGGATGCTTGCTCGCGACCCGGGCCTGGGGCCGTACGAGCTGTGAGTGTGCGCATGATATCGACCGGCACTCTCAAAACCACCCCTATAGCTACACCCTTAGCCATGCAACACCATTTAGTTATTGCACTCTCTGAATAACACTTGTGTTACGTTTGGTAGTGTACGTTATGTAATAATATCATTCCTTGAGTATTATAATTATTACGATATCATTCTTAATACTATTGTCTATTTAACCAATAATAAGGGCATTTGTGTATTACGTTTCGTTCGACTCTAGGTTGGCTTATCATCTCGCATCGGTTGTGTCACTTTATTATAGTTAAACGTATTTTTCCGATCAGTGCAATCTCGGTTTATTCATTTCAATACGACACCTATTATACCAAAACACCTCACCGACAAAGCTTTATGCACCCCCAACGGATAAGCCTATCGTACTTCTGTTGGAAACCAACTTTCTACAAAACTGGTAAGTACCCTTCTACAACTTTCAATCGCCTGTACCAGTGGGCAACTTATTCCACCAAAAAGAATTCGTCAATCAACGCCTTGACTAGTAAATCAAGCCACCATCTATCAGCCCATTTACAAGCTTACTCCCAAAACCTCTCAGATCCCCATATTGCCAAGCATTTGCCCCAAATCTCGCGATACAGCGCTCTGCCCTATTTCCATCCCTTGCTGTACCAAACAAAACCGATGTCTCATTTCCAATATTTTGCTATTTTTGATATTGCGTGGGTTTCCGGATTAGAGTATTATAGTAAAAAAATGTTTGATAAATGTGTCGAATTCCGGCGAGCAGGGAGCTGGAATCGCTAGTGGAGGGGAGTTAAGTGGAGGGGTAGCTGGACAGATCAATACTAGTCTCAGCCTGGTCACAGCTAAACTCCATTGCAATTTTGCACGCTTTTATCCAAGCTGCTTTTGACTAGCGATGTCGAGCCGGAAACCAGGGTGGAATATCCCTATCCCTATACTAGTTATCCGAAAAATATGAAAAAATGTACTTTTCAAATTGTAGGCTTTAGAAAAATCGGAAAAACAACACCCTGTGATGATCTTTTAGTTCCCATTACTACAAATTTCAATTTTTTTTAGACGAAGTGACGGACAGTGTCATTCTACATAGTGGCAGCAAGACAGACGCCACTTTTATTGAATCGCGAATGTATATATTGAATTCACAATAAATGTTCAAACTGCCTTCCTTCTGCAGCAATGCAAGCTTGACATAGTCTGAAAAATGGTCGGGTGAATCTTCCGGTATTAACAAATTCAGCTGCTGCCGTTATTCTGTCCCGTAGATCTGCTTAATTTTCGATTGGCTTTGAGCAAACTTTTTCTTTCACCGCTCTCCAGTAAAAAAATCGAATGGATTTAAGTTAGGCGCATGGCCTGGCCATGGAATTGTACCAGACCTGCTCGGTTATTCCTCATCAAGACATTCTGCAACTGAACTGGCACATGTTTAAAATGATACTGAGATTTATCTTGTCTCATCAAATGCGGATTACCTACATGCCACTCGTGTAAGGTGTGTAGATTGATGTACGATATTTAAATGTGGACTCTTCAGTCCATAAAAAGAATTGCGGATCTTCCCGATGTCTCTGTAACATTGTTTGGAACCGGGTTGTAGAGATTGTACTCTCTGTACGTGGTACGGCTAGAGCTCGTTCTGTCTCAAGATTCGGTCGGGTCTCCTTAGACTGCTTGTAGTATAACGTCCTCGTCAGGAAAGGAAATTCTTCTTTCACCATGTGATTGATTTGGAAATCATCCCTGAGAGTAAACGGAAAACGTTCACAAAAGCTCGGTGATCGGGATGACGAGCAGCATTTGGGTACCTATCACGATAAAGCCTAGCTGCAGCACTAGCATTGAATCTACATTCCCCATAAATGAGGTGCATGTTGGCGTATTCCTGTACAGTGTACACAGATATGGAGGCACTACACAATCATGAATCAATAAAAGGGGCGTTACTATCTGTCTTGCTGTCACTACCTAGAATGACACTCTCCGTCACTCGGTCTGAGAAAAAATGGAAATTTATATTAATATGAACTAAAGGATCGCATGGTGTAGGTTTTCCGTTTTTTAAGCCTATAATTTGGAAAGTACACGACTTACATTTTTTATATTTTTCTGATAACTATTATGACCTGGCCTATCCTCCGGTTTCGACACTACAATTCAATACTCCCATAAGTGTAGTTTTTACAGACTTCGCGAAAACCAAAATTCGCCAATTTGGGCCTAACAGACAAGGTAAAAAATTGCTTTAAAATGAAATAATCTCAAAATACTCTTCGGGGTCTTGTGAAGCAAGGTTTAAACTTCAAGCTAGATACTTGGGGTCCTCACAAATTATAATTTTCAAGATAGTAGTACGATTTTGGTTACGCGAAAGTCTGTATTTATTTATTTAACGACATATCTTACGTGACGTGACGATTTTTAAAAAGCCGCCTGTTTTTGACAGTATCAACAGCTTTTATGCGAATATTACGCAAAGATCGGTTTGTACAAGAACCCTTCGTCATCTCTCAGGTCGATATTCTGGTTCCTAGAATAACACCTAAACAATATAATACTTTCCTGCGCAAAAGAGCACAGACTAATTTACTATTAATTTTATGTCCCGAAATGCCAACAAAATTTCAAGTACCTATATTTTTCACTGCAGTCTCTCTCAGCGCCAGTGACTTAGGACGGATTAAGCCACAACTCCCCGAGATGTTAGTCGCAACTTGTTTTGCTTGACCACCACACAAAAGGAGAATCTAACAGAGATGACGAAATTTAAGTAACAGTACACAAGGAGAGAGCCAAATAAACAACATATCAAATGGATCACAATATATTGATTAAAAAGAACAAAACGCACATGTGCTCCACCACTGGAGTGCGAGAAAGCATATTACAAAAAACAAGAACTGTCGCAAAATAAAATTAGTTGGCGTTTACCATGGTATACGCTTTACATATATGTTTTACGCCTAAACTACACTTATCTGGGCGGAGGTCTTCTCCCAGTTACGGCTAGGCGCGGCCGAGATGTATCCGTCAAAAAGAACAAAAAAAAAGGAAGCCAGTAGTGGGCACGTCACTGGGCAGGGGCTGCTTGCCTCGGTCCCAAAAATTATGATGGTAACAAGAAAAAAAACCTAGAGAGAGAAAGACTGTTTAAAAATGTACTCTACTCTCTGTCTGAGATAAAACTACTCATTAAAAACAATCGCACTTGAAGCCAAACCATGTATATTTTTTCGTATAAGAAAAGTAAACTAAAGGCAAAAAAAAGATACAAATGTACTAAACTAATATACCCTTGTTCTAAAAGTTATGGCAGCTCAAAAATCAAAATTATGATCAATGTAATAGAAGGTGCCATGTAGGCATTGCCCCCATATTTGAATACGTAGAATGTCTAATAAAATCAAGAAGTCTCTAAGAATTTCAATAAGCAATAATAAATGTATAAAGATCTATGAAATTGTTAATTAGAATGATATTTTACCTGTTCACATGAGGGTTTTTTCAAGGGGATGGCTTCCAATTTGCAAAACTGCAACGATGCACCTGACTGGGGGAGAAAAGACGAGGATTTTCTTCTGTTTCTATTGACAAAAAGAAAGCAGATATTGAATGAACGTCATCACGACACGCATTAAGGCACGCGGTCCGAAGGTATATAAAAAAAAGAACTTACCGCTGAGGGTCAAAATCCCATAAAAACTGGGGACGTAGCACCCAAAATAACTAAACTTAAGTCACACAACAAAAAGAAAACGGTGCTAGTCTATTATGAATAGGCACTTGGGGCCTAATATCCCAGAGTCCGGAGAACGACAAAAAGACCCCTGCACCACGACCTCAACGGAAGCTGAAAAGCGAATCCCAGAATACGTAACGTTCTATAGGAAGGAATCTTGAGCGGCCTTGAAGAAGATATGCTTTATAGGAAGCCAACTAACGGAGAAAAACTGTAGAGTTTTTTGCTGATCGTCAACACCATACTGAATCGCTGCGAAAGAAAGATAAAATACAAGTGAAATTACACAATCAATAAACTATTAAATTTGCAAAAAGAAAATCACTGAAAAGGGGTTTGGCCTAGGAATGGGCACTCTATCAATTAAGAGAAATTCAAATTACTGATAAGTGATAAATAGAAAAAAAAGGTTACGTGATTTTGGCACGTGACACTCTGTTAATTAAAAAATAAATCTCGAGTCCATCTCTGATAGATTTTAGTCAAATTTTTATGTTTCTTCTATTTCTGTTTTTTGTTTCTCTAAGATATTTTCATTTTGTGCTGTAACTACCATGCAAGCTATACTACTGCTTCTTGCTCTGTAAATGGCATTCACTGTTGGGCAATAAACGCATTATTATTATTATTATAGCTTTTTATCTCAGGTTATTCCTAGCGTATGACGAGATACGGGTGTTTCTCCCTGAGCACTCTCGCCTATTCTTGGCTCAAGAATCGGCGCGATTCTTGTCGTATTTAGTATTAGCTTTCTGTAAGGGTTTGAATATTTCTTGGCTTAGTCCAAGTATTTAGAGATTTTTATGAAGCTCTTTTGGTATGACTGCCGCTGCAGATAAAACAATAGGCACAATTCTGACCATGTCTAATTTCCACATTTTCTCCACTTCGTCTGCTAATTCTGTATATTTTCGATTTTTCTCTGTGATGGTAGCGAGTACGTTGGTGTTAGGTATTGCAACGTCAATGATATAGGCTTCTCTTGCTTATTTGTTCCTTACAACTATCATCAGGCTTATTGTATGGGATACTCCTTTCTGTTGTAATAGACCTGTCTCTGCCTAAATGCGTTTCTTCTTGAGCTATATCTAGGAATGATCCGATTCCGTAAATTTTCTTAATTATTCTGATTACTCCGCAACGACTCAACCAAGTGAATGACGAGCATTTTAAAAAAGGAATTTATGCTGTCGCACCCTATACATCAATTCGATTTTTTTTTATGTATATCGTTTTAACTGAAAATAGAGGCAACGATTCTAAGGTTTAGAAATCCTATTGAGATTTTTGAAAAGCAGCATTATTTCGAAAGTGTGGAGTGAGGACATTTGTTGGCAATGTAAACATTTTATTATCAAAAAAAAAAGCGTGGAGGGCTTGTTAATCTTATATAAGAAACGTTAATCGCTATTTCTACCGATCTCTTTAAAAAATTCGATGATTGCTTATTGAGCTGAATCCTGCAAATATATATAATTTATTATTACTAATTCCGGAGACATTCCTGAAACTTCAGAAGATTATCGCCTATTTACTTTTTAAAATATTTGGCTGAAAAATTGATGATTGCCGTGATTTTCGTCATCCCGACGGTATAGAAACTCTGTATAGAAACTTAGTAAAGACCAATTTCACGTTATGAAAATTTCCTACAATGGATCATGGGAGATTTCTAATACGCTTTCTGTGATGTTGCTCATAGGGTAATACATATAAAGCTGTAATGATGGACAGTGCGCCTTGCAAGTCGGTTCAGCAGGCCCAGAATTCATAAGCATCATAGATGGGAGCTTAGAAAAACAAATTCCGTTAACGTATCGCTAGAAAAGTGCCAAAATACCAAACCGTTGATAAGAATGATTTTTAAGAGGAAATGTTACCGGATAGAATAGTCGAGATCTCAAAATTCCAGTCGTAAGATTGTGAAAACAGTATTCCAGGCAAGGTTTCATAGAGTAGAAGCTCTTATTTTGAAAGTTTGAAACACATTTTCATATTGAGACTCCAATCAGACTGTCTAGTTGGAGTTTCTTAAAGCTCCTCAAAAACAAGATTCAAAAATTATCATACTCCCTCAAAATAGCCTTCACTTTATTGCTTGAATCACTTCTGTTGTTCAAAAACTAGGTCATCAATTTTACAATCGATCTGAAAAGTGGTAGTGACAAAATACCTGTTTTTGTAACCCGTATATACACATTATGCGAAGGGGTGATCTCCTTTCCCCTATATACTATTTGCACTCTTTTTAAACCCAGCAAAAAATCAATGGAATTATTAAAATTTAGGTCTCTCTACCCTCCAAAGGCAATATGTAAAATGAACTGCAGATATCTCTCAAGACAGTGTCGCGCAGTTAAGCGGTTCGGGCAAACAAGATTTGCTTATACTTGAACCTCCACGAAAGCCATAGATACCGCAACAGAGGGATACAGGGGAAGGCATTTTTACACTTTCCGCTACAAAAAAAGGTTGGTACTGTTGTACAGGGTGGCCAACTAAGAATGCGATGTACTGTATCTGGCAACATATCCATTGTAGAGGCTTGCGGCAAAAACGGCTAAGAGAAAAACCTGGAAAATATTTCTCTATCAAATACATGATCTTAAAAGTCGAGGATAATGTGAACTTTTTTGTCTGACAATTTTTGTTGTATCTCTAGAGGGCTTTTTTGATATTCCGGCAGAATTGGTTAATCTTCTCAAAAAAATTAAATGCTCTGGAATGATTTTTTTTATGAAAATGTAGCTAAATGATGTCTAAGCAAGCTCGCGAAAACCGCATCTCGATATCTTATTCCTAACCTAACATTTAGGCCAAAGAATATTTTATACAGAAATCCCTGGTATTTTTATTTTTTTGGACTAATTTTTCAGGAATTTCTTTTTATTATTAAGCTGTGGTCCTAAAAAGGACCGATTTAAAAAAGAAAAGTTTTTAATGAAAGCTTCAATTTCGGCTCTCGGTATGTTACGTCTTTTTCGTTTCGGCAACACTGCTCCTATCGCTGTAGCCAAGCAGCGTCGATCGGGGTTAGTATTTGTAACCACTTTTTTGTCAAGTTGGATCTTTCAAATTTCAATTAGCTATGAGAGATATCCGTTTTCTTTTCTCTCTTCTGCATTAAAGCGACGGCAGGGCTTTTGATCTATATTTAATAGTCATTTATAATCTTTTGCTGGACTTAGAATGTGGGTGGGGTTCACAGTCTTTTGAAACTCCCCCTTGTTACGCCAATGTAAGTCGACCAGAAAACATATTTTTTTCATTTTATCACCCTCTCCCATTATCACGTTTCCCTTGCCCCTCGTGTTCTGTCATGCTTCTGCGTCACCCTTCAGAAGCCTTGCGCACTCGATCAACCCCCACCAACTGACTCTCATTCTTGCATGGTTGCCTTATTTCACGTTTGTCCTCAAATATACCACAAGACAAGAAGGTTTGCATATCAGATGTAAGGTGGGAGAATTTAGAAAATATCTTCCCAAATGGCGTTTTTGCCCTCCAATGCCGGATATCAAATGATTTTGATACTTTGAGGCGTTTGACTAGGCAATATACAGTTTAACCCATCGCCCAGGATAACCATACATATATGATTACAATACTACATGAAAGACCGTTGCACACCCCAAAAGTGACGGTTTGGTGCGCTGTATCACAAACTTGCACCATCGGCACTTACTTCTTCGTGAACTCGGAGCACGATGTCGAAATGATCACCAACTTCTTTTCACCTGAATTACGACGACGACGGGTTCCGTGTTCCATTCCGACGTGTGTGGTTCCAACTGGATGGGGCGACAGCCCAGACACCCAGAGCAACGATGGACGTTATTCGCCCTATCTTCCGTGGTCGCCTTATTTCCAGGTTTGGTGATGATCATTGTCCTCCTCGGTCCCCAGATTTATCCATCTGCGATTTTTTCCTATGGAGACACCTCAAGGCTCGTGTATACGAACACCAGCCCCGAACTCTGGACGACTTGAAAGAGGCAATTTGCGTGGAAGTCATCCAAGTTGAGAGAACGATGTTGGGGAGAGTCGTATACGCGAACTATCAAGAACGCCTCCAGCAATGCATCGTCAAAAACGGTCACCACATGACTGATGTGATTTTCCACACTTAATTGTGACAAACGCTATTTCATTGTGAACCCGAATCCGTCAATAAATTTGTTTTTGAGCAAAAATTACCGATTTTCTGATTTTTTTTAAAAACCGTCTGACCTTTGTGCAATCAATGATTTTGTCTAATAAAGAAAACTAGTTTGGTCGCATACGGTTAAACCAGCGCTTTAATGCAGAAGTAGCTTATATCTAAAATTGCAATTTTGCAAAAGAGGTCGGAAAAAATATGACTATGACCGATTCAGTTTCAGATTTGTCACAAGTGTAATCCAGAATTGCTTTTAGAGTTTCAGACGCGTTCGTCACACATCACCATGTCTATTTTATAAGACAGAATACCATTCGGAAGTGTTTTGCAGATTACAAGCTCTGATAGGCTGTCTTTTACACAGTTGTACAAAAAACTGTGGAATAGACACAAAGTTACATTTACCGAAAATCTGGCAATACCGACAAATGTGATGAAAGCGGCGCACGGTAACCTTACAAAGGCTTTTTTGGACAACCGCCAAACGACGATAACCACTCACCGCGTGTTTTACTTCGTCTGTCGTGCAGTGTTGCCGAATCTATCGATTTTTCGGTGTTTCTACCGAAATAGAAAATACCGAAACGTCCTCATTTTCCACGATTTTTCAACATAATTCAGATATTTCCAGATTTATTCCCGAAAAAGAGCTGCGCGACGCAAATGCCCGTGAATCACCGCTGACCTTGCAACGGCCCTGATTATTTCTCCTAACGATTTTGTCCTTGAATCTACCTAATTTCCAGGGCCCTATCTACCGTTTTCGTCTTTTTCGGTTCGGCAACACTGGTCATGGGGTACAGGGGCATATATTATGAAAATAGTACAAGTGGAATAGAGTAGAGTGACTTCTCGCAAAGTATGTCTTTTTCCTAGAAAGTTCTAATAAGGTTTTTTCAATTTTGCCCAAAACTTATGAGGAAAAGTACCTAACCTACCACGACCCCACATCAGAATCAATAATCTGGAACTAAAGTGGAAGTTAATGCGCAAAATACATTTACTACGCCTGAATCTCGGAAAAACATAAAAGACGATGTCTCTTGTTTTATCTTACGCGGTGACAGAAAGCCGTGGTATGTAGTTTTATGATGCAGAGGTCATGCAATGAATCAAATAATCATACAATAAAATGGCATTTTGTATACGTAGTCCGTAAATTTTCACAATATCACTAACTTTGTGTCAGTTAAATGTAGCACAGTAATTTTTCAGCTTCTAGCACTCTTTTGTCTGGTTTTCCATTCTAAGTTGGAATAAAATTATTTTCATTATTTTTGTTATTGGACTGCTGCATTTACCTTTATTGACACCCACGGTTCTTTACACAAAACTTCACACTTTAGTTTACAGTTCTTTCTGTCACTTGTCACTTTGACAACGAGCGCGGGAAGTAACCGCAAGGATAAGGGTCGCATAGTCACAACTCGGCAACAAGTTTCATTTTTACAGAATTCGGGTTTTTGTTCATATTTTTCACCTTGAATGCTGAATGTTCCTGCCGAACCCTGTATCCCAAATTGTTTGTGAGGCAGTAGGCTATGGAACAAACCTAAGGTTCTCCTATGAAGGGTGCTGGTGTCATAATATCGACAGGTCACAGAAAACTTGGCCCAAATCAATCATAAATGTAAGTACTTCATAACACTGCATCCAGGTATGTGTAGCTTATTATTACAACTTTTCACAGACGTCCCGTAAATTCTGCAGCAACTTTTGGATGTGTCTCCGTTTTTAGAGTTAGTGCGTAACCGACAGCTATGACGAAGCCTGGTTGTCTGCTGTCTGGCGTAAGTGGCCTCACTTTTAATATAACTTACGAGAGGTGGTGAGGGGGGGGGGTTAAGAATGATAAACAATTCATTGGAAATGGGGGTAGGTAAGGTTGCTAGACACGTGTAATCTGAACGAAAATATAAGTTCACCCACAGAAGGCGGATCGGGTGATGATCTGATGATGCACTTAACCGCGTATTTAGGGGTTATTGTAGGCTTAACGTGTACACGACAGTGTAATATGTAATTATGCAAAAAAGAAATCTTGGATGGGGCACTTTTTATATCGAGATTTGTTTTTTCAAAATACCGCTTTCCAGGAAATATCAACACACACCCAGTGACGTTGGAGAATAGACGTCAGAAGATTGATTATCAATCACACCTGAGAGGTGTAAGTCACATCGTGGTTGACTGTGACGAGTGTAAGATGTGAATCATACACGTTAGAGCTTGAAAGTTTTATGACAATGAAAATAAAAAATAAAAAGGTATATATAAAATGAGTGAATAAATAATCAAAAACAACAAATTAACAAAAACACTGACCAAAACAGTATTTTCTAAAACATCATAATAAATAAAATACAAATATATTGTATATATGGTTATGTTCTGGGAGCCAATGTTCTTGTGATCGTGTGACGACGGAAAAACGGGGAGGAGGGTTACCGCCTATTGAAAATTGAAGAACGGGAGGACAAGCGTTTTTAGCGTATTTTCCTTTTCCCAGTTATCCTACATCTAGCACACAGTGTCAAAAGTGTTAGGATGGGATGTCGTTGATATAAACGCCATTGTACTTAAAGCACACAACTTCTGGTCCTCGTTTCATGTTTCATTAATCCACACACATATCAGCAAAAATTGACTACAAATTAATTGGCGTCAGTAAATGTTGAAAATCGCCAGATATCGCCAATTTTCTGGATACTGGGCGCAGTGGCGGATTTAGAGGGGGGCGCCCCCCCCAAGACGTCTGACACTTGCTTTGTAATCTGACACCATTGTGTTACTTTCGGACACATCATGGCGACAGAAGCATTCTAACTATAAGTTATAGCTATAGGAACTGAGCATTGCGATTTTTTGGTATTCTTTGGTATTCCAAATGCTGACCCTGTTTGACATCACTTGTTTACAGCACAATTCTTACGATTTATACGTATATACGAGTATTGTGACTTGTGACAAATCTAAGTCTGGGTACCTAATATATTAGCTATAGAGATTGCACGTGATTTATGTTCTGTTTATTGCTCAATTTTTTTTATATTCCCACTACCACGAAGGCCTAAGGCCTAAACACCCATTGGGTACCGTGGGGCTATAGGGGGATACAGGGGAAAGGGGGAACGCCACACGGACTCTGGCGAGGGAACACGTGTGCATGCAACATGCACACATTCTGGCTCCGCCTACGAGATCCGCCGGGTGGTACCTCCGCGTTCGACAGTAAGTAAAGAAAAGAAATGTAAAGCTTGTTCGGGATTGGTGTTGCAGCGAAGCACTATGTTAGATGACCGCCTAAATTGGAAATAGACATTTATGAGATTTGTTTAGCGGTGCGCCCGTGGCCTGTCCAGAAACTGCGTCGATCGATGCTCAAAGTCAATACCGCACGTCCCGAATCTCTTCTCGCGTATTTTACTTATGTTGCTATATTGAATTCGTTTAAATTACAGAGCTGTTGCACTACACGTGAATATGTACAGCCCTATATTCCTGTACTTTTTTCGTACAAACATACATTATCAAAATAATTACTATCTAACAAAAAGTTTTTTACAATGATTTATCTCTCTTGTACCGCTACACCAACGCGCTTTGCTCCTCAGAGCTCTCTTCCACGATGCCGCCACGCGATGTGGCTGCCAGACAGACCCGCCTAACTTTGACCTCCCATCCTAACCGTGTCGTGATCGTTTTCGCAATAAAAACATTGTTTTGTGTGGAATGGACTGGGGTATGTCGCGGAGTCCCTCAGAATGTTTTTTTTTTGTTGTTACCAGCAATGAAGTTTTTATGTTTGAATCTTTAATATTATTACACTAGTTAATTATACATGTCACGTACTTATTTTATTCTCATATAATAAAATATTGCCTTTTTACGGATTTCTGAGCATTTTCCATGTTTTTTTTTCAAGCTGGCCTTGACCAGATAAAACACAATGGATTTAACGAGCAATAATAGGATAAATTCTAGAAGTTACACTGGGGTTAAAAAATGACCAGCCCCAAATATCGCTTTCGACCCCCCTCCCCCCCTACACGAAATCCTGAATCCGCCCTTGACTGGGCGTTACTAAAGTAGCCAATCGCCAAGCTATCCATTTTGGTCGCTATTTGAAGGCGTCAAATCGCCACGCCTAGCAACTGGAAACCCTGCACGAAGCTTGCGTCATAGTCCAGGAGATAAAAATCGATTTGATGATGAGTGATCGATCGGGACGCTGGGGGTAAACAAGTTATTTCTTCGCGAATTTATTCAGGTGGATTTCTTCAAAGTCATCTTGATTATGATTAATTGCTTGATGGATTTCCGCTTCGGACGAAAATTTTCGACTACTCGGATTTTTTATCAAATTCTTGAAGAGCCAGAAGTCACACATTGTCAAATCTGGCGGTTGCTCTAGCATTTTGATGTGGCGCTGGCGTAAAAAGTGTACAGTTAATTGGGCAGTGTGGCATTGCCGTGATTGTACCTCTGCAACAACTTTTTTTGAATGAAGATGATCATGGAAAATGGTATGTACTGTTGCGGATCCTACCCCAAGAGTTTCCTCTATAGTCGCATATGTGCAGCGAGAATCTTCTTCAATTAGCCACTGAACTTTAGCAATATTTTCTGGAGTCACACTAGAATATGGCCTACCACTACGTTCATCCGACAATGAAACGCCCTCTCTTAAATTCGGCATGCCAGCAAACGCACTTGCCCGGGACGGAGCTTCATTACCAAATGCCTGTTGTAAGCGTTCGATTTATTGATGTTCAGTTAAACCGACTTCAAGCTCATGGTAAATCATAGCGCGATAACTCTCGAGACAACTCCATAATCAAATTCAAGCGAATAACCAAATGAAAATGGTATTTACCATTTTAGATTGGTATTTACCGATCCGTTCAAGCGAGTGTGGTTATCAGTTTGGTTATAAGATCCGTGACTTCATGAATCAGCTGTTATATGTCATAGTTATCACCGCAAAATCGTTATATTTACCCAACTCAGGAGTAGTTTTATATTTCTGGTTATTATTTGAAATGTGACAAGTTAGAATTTTGACGGGTATTGGATATTTTCGTTGTACTTCATCTTCATTTTTGGGAAACTTGATACAGGCTGACTTCAGATGTAGCATAAAGTAGAGCACCTTATTAGTTACACTAATTACTGTTGTTGGGGACACTTTAAATCTAGTTCCTATGCTTAACAAAGTATTCTCTGTAGCCTTATACCACAAGAATATTAAAATATGGCCATATAAACTCACTGGATAATGTCCACCTGTATACGGTTTTGCTAATATCTTTTTTATCGCTTTTTCCTATCATTTCTGCTAAATCAATAAATGTTTTCTTTGACATACGTTTGGAGAATTGAAAGTTACCATAGCTACAAAGCCATGGTTCCATCCTATTATAACCGCGGTACATACCACAGAAATTTTGGTTATTCGCTTGGATTTGATTCATGTTTCGTCTTAAATTTGTTTACACCACGTGAACTGTAAGACGCTTGCAAATAAACTGAATGCGGCCACCGAACTTACTAATAAAGGACTGCTCCACAAAACACTCCCGCTCCGTGGAAGTCCATGCGGCCGTCAAAGAACTGTCTTCACCATTTGAGGATATGTTGAATGTTTATACGCATTTCCCGTATACTTTACTCAACTGGCGGTGAACTTCTATGGGCGGTAACGTTTTTGCGTGCAAAAATCGGATGACGGCACGAATTTCGCACCTGTCGGCGACGAAAGGCTCCATTGCTTATGGCTGTCCAGCCGGTACCACAAGACACAAGACTGAAGACGTGGGAGCCGTACGTTAAACACTGGCAACACCGTTGACGTTTTGTCAAGTGGTTCCGCTGCCTAAATGCCTGGAGGAACTATCGAAAGAATGCCGGAATAAGGAATGCTAGGAATGTGCAGGGCTGTCGGGGATTTCGTTTGTTCATAATTTGACATCTGTAGAAAATTATATTACAATATTGAACATATATATATTCATAAAATATCCCCAATAAGGGTAATATCTCTTTCAGCAGTTTTTCAGAGAAAAAGGTTCAGAATAATAAAATGTAACCCTAATTATGAAGCACCAAATTTATTTAGTTTCAAAACATATTCATATGCTGTTGACAATGGTATAAAAATTGTATTACATGAAAACATAGATACATTTATTACAAATTCATTTTGAGTGATGCAAAGCACAAGTGTTTCACTTCATTGTACCGCTTCTTGATAATTCTGAAACAATACAGATAACACTAATGTAATTCATAATTCTTTGTAAATAAGTCAGTTACTTTTAATTAGTTTGCTCAGTTCTATGCCTTTAATTTGTTGGCCTTTCATTCTTTGTATAACGGTGCCAACTACAAGGATTATAAAGAGACTGAATCCAGACATGCAATTTAAAATAATCTACCAAATACGTCATGCCGATATGTTAAGTTCACAGCCTACCTGTAACACTTTATGACATGACAATCGCCTGAATTTCTGCATCTCCCACAATAGCTACAATACATCTCACGTATACCATCACAGCTACTGATGGTGCTGCTTTATATTTTATGCTCATTTTTTACGAAATATCTCCAAGAGCAGCAGCGTTGATATTAACCAAAATAAATGCCATATTTGATATTTTTATATTCAGATAAAGAAAGAGAATCCCGGCAGGTTTTCAGTCACGTTGGTCGCCGGGTTTTGATGAGAAAATCGCCAAAAATTGCCAATCCTTAAAGTGAAAATTAACTAGGACTCTAACCATAGAACTTCCAGGTTAGAAATTGGAATGGATTTGTCGCCCGGGGAGGTGGAGTAGTACTGGCCCAAGCTCCTAAGTTGCCTGCCGGTTGACGATAACTGAAGAGCGAAGTTGAAGGGGGTTAGGCATAATAACTCCAAGAATCCAGGATGTGGGGATGTTAGACGTGTATTATTAACGAAACTTCAAGTTCATTTTGAGGTGGCGGGACTTCTGGCGAACGTTCTTGTGATATTGCGACAATGGGAACACGGGGAGGAGGGCTACCGGCTATTGAAAATTGAAGAGCGGGGAGACAATAACTTTCTGCGTATTTACCTTTCCCAGTGATCTTTTTTTGGGGGGGGGTCTCTCTCTAAAAGAAATGTTATGGTCGCCAAACAGCCTATTACACTACGTAAAAGATTTTATAAACTATTTTAAGAAGGAAGTGCAAATACAGCTATGGACGACGATGTTCAGGTTGCTGCCCTAGCTAGTTTTACTTCGGCAGCCATTGTAGTAGCTTTAACAATGGAAAAGAAGCGACTGTGAGTAAAACCGTGGATCGCCCGCCGTGAGTTGAAGAGGATCTACAATAACTTGGTCCAAGAACTAGCAGTGAAAGATCAGAGAAGTTATGTTAACTTTTTGAGAATGGATGAGGATGGCACATTTACGAAACCCCATCAGCACTGAGGACCGGGTTATGGTGACACTGGAATTTCTCGCCACCGGAGAGAGTTACACTAGCCTCCAGTACGCTACACATCATCCGTTTCAACCACCTTGACACAACTACGCAAAAGCTTTTATCAAATATAGGCTGAAGAGGCTAAATATGATAAAAGAACTTTTATAAAAGTTGGCATATTACACTGTCACATTTCTGTTCCACCTTCTTTTATCAAATATCTTTGTCAAAGAACTTTTATAGTGTAATGCCGGCCTTAGGATGGGATGTCGTTGATATGCTTGAAACACCACACCTTGACATGACATTTGACCATAAGCGTCATTGTACGATGAGAACAGAGCTTCCGCTGGTCCTCGTTTCATGTTTCATTAATCTCCACCGAAAACCAAATTTATCTGACCGCTTAAGTTCAATGTGTTCGAGAGAGAAGTGTCTATAGACACTATATGCTAGAAAGAGATAGAAGCCGGTTGGATAGCGAAGCTCATCACCGCGTTGCCTATCAACGCTGACGCGGTAATCTGCCTCGGTGCCATTATGTTACACCAGTTCCTTGATTTGAGCTGCATGTTAAAAACATGCGTTAGTTCTCTACGTCCAAATAATGGTTTTATTTTGAGCGTACACATTTTTTAATAGTGAATTGTGTCGAATCTGTTTAGGATCGAAGGGCGCTGCATTTTAGGTCGGCATGAAAGGTCAGGTTCGACATAAATCCTGCAACATTGCATCATTGGTTCGTTTGATAACACCGGATCTTGTACATTCGAAGGCAAGGTTTCCACCTCCATGCTCATTGACGAGCGATTTTGGTCAGTACCCATCTAGCGCACATTGGGGAGTGTCGCCCTGCTTCAAATCGGCATCCTTCTTGGGTTTGACAGTAACCTAGCCTAAAGTAGAAGCCTGTGCGAACATTTTCTGGTGTAACATTTTGGCAACGCGGAAGCTTGACGTGACGCCGGTAATACAGTTACCTCGATTTTGCCTGGAGAGCATGACCCTGGTGACGCCAGTTCGCCCATAAGACGTTTCATGCCCCTGCGAGTGCTCCTTCTAATAGTGCACTGTTGCCGGTTTTAATGCGCATCTCAAAATATACAGCGTGCCCTCCTATTATGTAGTAACACAAAACAATGAAATACAAAATCACTTTGAAGACGCAAAAATTCATATATTGTCGTTTGTCTCCCCTTTCTCTTTAAAATGGCGAATTGAAATCGTATTTCTAATTTAGAAAGAAGCTCCAAAAACTCTGTATCTCCCCAATAAATGTGTCGCCGACTGTGTCTTTTCCACACAGACTTCAGACATACTGAATGCAAAAATCGTAAGCTTCAGGATTGCCAGGGTTCAGTCACGTTGGTCGCAAAGTTTTGATGGGAAAATCGCCAGAAATCGCCAATCTGTGAAATAACTAGGAGTCAACCATAAAACGCCAGGCTAGAGATTAGAATGAATTTGTGGGGGGGGGGATGGGGGGGGGGGGGGGTTAGTTAATCTCCTGTAATATGAACGATATAAGTTCATTCACATGGGTCGGATCCATTGTGCTCAGAGCACAGAACTTCCGCTGGTCCTCGTTTCATGTTTCATTAATCTATACAATTATTTCTTACAATGCTATACCTTGATCCACAAAATTACTCATATGATGAATTTAAAAGACATATGAAGACATTTATTTTGAATACCTAGAAGTATATAAATTAGTTGAAAAAATTTATCTGTCACCTCACACAAAAATATTTCCAATATAGCATTCCTTTGTTTGTATAACTGTTACAATTTTATACTTTTAACTCATGGATTATTGAATAGCCTTCACTTATATATGTTATATACATCATATTTTTTATACACCTACATTTTTAAACTTGTAACCTATCAAATGTATTTGTTTTTTGTATTGATTTTCAGTTTTTCTTTTTTTTGGGAGGGGGGGTTTCAGTGGCAGAGTAGCATTATGCTAAACTTCGCCCCCTAAATCAAGACGATTTATTATTATTATTATTATATCGGTAAAAATGTATTACAAATTAAGTGACGTCAGAAATGCTAAAAATCGCCAGATATCGCCAATTTGTTGGATACGGGGTGCCACTGAAGTAGCCAATTACCAAGCTATCGATTTCAGTCGCCATTTGAAGCCGTCAAATCGACACTTTGGCGAAAATTCGTCACGCCTGGCAACCCTGGTAAGAGTGTACCCAAATAATAAGAACGGTAAATCCCCGACCAACTCGGGGAAGTTCCTATTTCCTGCCGGGCAGAAATGCACCCCACATAGGCTGCGTTTGTACTGAAAGATTAAAGTAGGTGAATCCCCGGTTTACTCGAGAAAGTCCCAGCGAAGATGGCATGCGGCACGATTGAGAAATACAATAGCGATGCCCTTAACAGAAAAAAGTAAGACAAGGCTTTTTTTACATATTTTGTTTTTTGTCCAGTTAGGAGAACATTTTCTCGTGTCCGCGTCCGTTCAAGAGAACGTCCGTCCAAAAGAGAGTTAATACAATGCAAATTATATAAGAATGACCATGAGAAACTGTCCGTTTAAAGGAGGTGTCCGTGTAAGAGGGGGTCCGCGAAGGAGAATTTCACTGTATGTACATTATTATATATATATATATATATATATATATATATATATATATATATATATATATATATTATCATATTACGATATCTAACATTCTAGAAATACTACCATAAAATTTAAAGGAAATCCACCATCTCGAGCGTTCGATATGGTAAATGAGTACAGAGAGAAAATTTTCGGAAATTTTATCTCGCGCTAATCCTACTTTGATATGCAAATAACTATTGGAAGTGACGTCATTTTTTGTGTGTATCAAGCTTGAAATCAGCCTAACCCTACAACCTACGTCATATCCTCTAGAGACAATACATCCGTTCCTGCCCTGTTTTAAAAGTATCATGCGCCCGTTTCTAATCATCACGATTTACGTAGGGTGAATGTCCTCCGAGACTCTAGTCGTCTGGCGACCAAAAAAGTAGGGGAAACCCACCCCTATGCATTGTGGCGCGTCGCTCGTGCTCCCTTTGTATAATATCAGCTGATTCCACCCGACCATTAACGGGATCCCTTGTATGCTCATATGTTTGGAACCATGTGCGCACGACAAGCCGTATAGTTGGGCCCACAACACGCGCAATTACGAAATCAACACCCACATTTCGCAACTGCCATTAAAATTCCGTATGTCAGATCGTGATTTCTTATAAATTTTACATTGACAATAAATCCACGGATTTCTTCATGAATTGAGTTCATGACCACATCCCAAAAATGTAAAACAGGAATTTGACGTCAAGTAAATCCAAGAACTTGTTGAGTGGAATACCTACTCACAGATAAACGATGAATTTGTCCATTGATGTACACACCGCAAAACATAATCAGGATGGCATTGAAAGAAATATATCTGAATAAATTCGTCAAGAAATTGTTGATGTAAAATGGGTATTATGTGGGATTTTTGCAAGAATCATACAGCGTTCTAGCCATGTAGCTTGCTGAAATTGGATGCTCTAGAGATGGCAACCGCTCTGCTGGCCTCATTCAACCCTTTTGGGCCTCACGGACAGCATGTACGTGCCTTCAAATAACATAACCGTTGTTGCACGGACCAGTAGCTAGATTCGTTTTTTTTTTGTTCTTTAGCTCGTCGTATTTCGTTCTTCACATATTGTTCCGATAAGATACTCCATATAAAATCCTACGATCCTGCAATGCCCAAACCATGGCGACGAGATGCGGGTTGCAGTAGTTTAGGCAAATAACAGCAAAACTGCCGTTGCCGTATGTATTGTATTTTAGGTCTGCTATCACGACCTAGAAGCAATACAGCGTATTACTTAAAACCTTGCATATTTTCAACCGAAATATGATCAATTTCTTTAAAATAGTGTTCCTACAGCCATGGTAGTTTTTATCAGGAAATGGCGTCAAGTAGATTGATTTTATACTTCCTACGCCTTCGTTGGATATTGAGAAGAGAAGGGATGAGTCAAATCGTTTCAAAATCGAATTGTGATTAGGTAGGTTCACTTAGGTAGTGGCCTCCACGATGACGCAGCATCGCGCCGTGCACGCAGCGCTAACGATTGAAAAGTTATTTCGAATTATGAGGACAGTATACATCATTTTACATTTATAACCGCCTACCCCCTACAATCACCAACCCCCAAGTTTCAATGCTCACAAATTTTTTTCCGAAAATGAGCCTCTGAAACGTCAAAAAACTAAGTTTAAGCAATTTTTATTTTCTGGTGTTTTTACTCCTAGCTCTGCCACCACTAGACCGATTTGCAAAAACTACAAAGCTGTTTCATCCTTAGTACCTATAGAAGTAACCTTATATGAAAATTTCATCAAAATTCGAGCATTACTTCTCAAGTTATAAAATTAGCGGACAGGCCGACAGACAGACAGACCGACGGAAATGAGTGATATGGTTTTTCGTGTTGTACATACTTTGTCAGTTAACATCCAAAAAACATAATGGTATCTCAAGTTCGAAATTTTTCGCGATTACAATACTGCCTCGCCAGTTTCGGCATAGGAAGTGAAACGATTACATTTTTGGCGTATAATTTTTGAAACGCAAGTAGTACCGTAGTATGAACAAGATTAAACTGGTATCTCTGTATACGTGTAAATGTGATGAATTTCCATAAAAAACGGCTTAACTCCGCCAATGATATGGTGAACTGTACACTCAGGCACCCTCTTTTATGCAAGACTGGTGCTGCAGATGCAGTGCCCAAGAGGTCAGCGATTTTTTACTGTTGTTTTATTAATTAGATATATTACCGTCTGTTATCTGCACGCTATCTATACCCATTATGTTATGTGCCACCTTGTTTTTTTACCATGAGGTACTCGTAAATTATTTCACACTATCACAAAATTATTAGTGAACGTGGCACAATTAACCATTTTCATAACACCCGATACAAATTACGTGCAAAAAATGTTCTCAAACCGAACAGATCTATAATGAAACGATCTCGCCAGCTCCAAAGCTTTTTAAACATTTACTGAATGATTTAAAACAAATAGGTACAGCTTCAAGACGAGTTCGCAAAAAATTTATAAACACACAAGCAATGAACAATATTCATGAAATGATCTTTAATAATATACATTAATACTCTCATACTTTTACTGCCAGTGAGCTGGTTAAAAGAAGACTAGCAGCGACTTCCTCTCTGGCGACAGACCTGGAACTTACCACTGCTTGGAGACGCAACAATCTTGGAAAGGTTAAAGCTACCAAAACACGGTACTGTACCTTGACGAACAAAAAGCGTACTAGCGCCCATCCGAGTTCTGCGAGAGCCATTAATTTTGGCCGGTCGGAATCCAGATCACCGAGGACTTGATTTGGCACGAACACATTTCGTCAATCGCGGCAGCTGCTGGGAAAAAGGTACGCTATTTGGTTAGGCCTAAGAAGTAATTTTCTCCACATGACCCCCCTCACTCTGTACAAGGCCCAGATAAGATCTAGCCGCGAGTATTGCTCACATGTTGAGGGTGCTTTCGTCCAGACTACATTATCCATGCTGGATAGAGTTCTGAGGAGGGCTGGAGGTCATTGACTTTGACATGCTGTATAGAGGACGACACGTCTGACTTCAGTCTCCCATCCTAACCGTGTCGAACTGTGTACATCCACAACAGAAGTTGTGGAAAAATCTACATGAGGAAGCTTCTCCCAGTTCTGCTAACCTTGGTTCAAAAATCGGATTAACAGTCTCTTTGGGATCCTTATAGCAGCCGCGGTGCCCTGGCATTTAGGCTTCTGCCGGCGTGGCTGCTTCGGCGTGAGAATAATAAAATTGGAATTTTTCTTTTTTATAAATTGCAATCCAAAATAAATTGATCCATGCACCGGCATTACCTTCTATGGATAAATCATATTGATTTAATCAATTTATTTGTATTTTACTATTACTATTACTTTCAAAATCAAGTTCCCTACAAGACGGACTATAGTTTTTGTCCGGTATCACCGCAGCCTTTCAGGCTTATTGCATCGCACTTCTCCTCTAGAAGTCTTAAATTCTGTACTAATTCGTACAGTTCTTCTGTTTTTGTGATCCATTCACAACCGTCATGTCTTATACATTGTAGTTCAGGCCACCATCATATTATAACCCTATTTTGTGTATTCAGTCCATTGAGCCCTGTTAGACATCATGTAGCTACATGGGGCTGAATCCTATTTATCGTGAGTTCTGTTGCCTTTTTGGGCATGTTCCCAACATCTTTCCCATTCAAGTTAAGATATTTCTTGTGAGGTTGTCTGACCTATTTTTTGGTTTACTCTACTAGGTGTTTGTTTTTTGTCTAGAGCTAAACACGCATATAGCAGGTATGTGTCAGCCTAATGAAAAAATCAATAAACTTTGGAGCCACGTGAACACGAGCGCCGAAAAATAAATTACATAGGGGATCGCTTTTTCGACCTATTGAGATTTGGATGTACGACGTTCGACACGGTTAGAATGGGAGGCCGAAGTTAGGAGGGTCTGTCGGTACCAAAATTACTTGAATATTTTTTTTTGTGTTCAAACATTACGGGCTTGCAAACACAGAACGTTCTATCTATAAATTACAAATTTTGGTAAACTGGTATTGGGACGTTTTAACTAAGGAAGGCAGTATAGGCCTGTAGTTGTAAGGGTTGTTCCTAGATCCCTTTTTTGGGATAGGCTGGTCATGAGCAAATTTTCAGTTTTCTGGGAAAGTGCCGATTGCGTAAGTTGGAAGGGACGCGAAGGAACTGGAGCAAGCTCGGATGTACACCTTTTCAGTACAACGCCAAAAATCAAGTCTGGACCAGAAGCTTTGTTGATGACCGTCTTATGTGTGAATGCTACTTCCCGCATAGTGTAGGGAACCTTTTGAATCGACGGCACGCAGGCGTTGGGGGGACATCCAATGATGGACTTGGCAGCAAAGATCTTGACAAGCACTTTCGCCTTAGCCTCTGAGCCGGTTACAATCGTTCCATCCTCACATGTAAGTGGTGGTACTCTGTGAGATGTTTTTTCAATCAGCTTGGCCAGCGTCCAGAAAGACCGATTTCCGTTGCGCTGCGAAATTACCCTGTGCCTAACTTTTATATCGTGCTTGGTCATTAGCATTGCGGACCGCTTCGTTATATTTGTTTCTGGACTCGACGTCGCCTTGTCTGTTCTCTACAGCGGGGTTTTGTAAGAAGGTTCTGTGTGCCTTGATCTTCTGCTGACGAGCAGTGACGCACGATTTGTTGAAGCAGGCATTGGTCCTTGATTTAGGCATTTTCACTGTATGAGGAATGTATTTCTCCATCCCAACATGAATAATTTCTGTTATCGATGAACAGACGGCCAACGCATCCGCGTTAGCGAAACAAACATCTCTCCAAGGAAAGGTGTACAAGAAGTCTCTGTGCCCCTGCCAGTCGGCATGTCCGTGATGCCAAATTTTGAGACCTGGGCGAGTTTCTGATGCCGCTGCAGATTCTGACCGAAACCTAACCTCCACAACACCGTGGTCTGAGTTACCTAGGGGAGGCAGGGACAGGATGCGTTCAGAAAGACACCCAGCAGGCTACTGGCGTGTGACGAAACGCGGGGGAAAAAGTAGAGCTCGTTACCAGCTGGGTCAGTCTTGGGTAATAGCGAACGCTCCAACTGCACGACCTGGTGCATCGGACTTGTTTGAGCCTAACCAAAGCTCATTATGGGCATTGAAATCTCCGAGGAAAACTACCTCTGGGATGATTGATGTTCAAGAAGTCGATCTTGCCAGCGACATATTCAAGTAGGTCATTCCAGTTATGGTCTGAGGGAGAGCGATAAAGGCAGCAAATAAATTTGGTGGATGTTTTGGAGTTGAGGTGAGACCACAGAATACCCTTCCGGTCTGATTCCAAAGAAACTTGCCTGGAGCAGGAAAGATTACTGTGGACCAAAGCCTCAACTCCAGCGTTTTTTCTCAGATTGGAGTGCATCTCGGAATTTGGGAGGCTGTGATAATTAATCGATGCAGA
Source organism: Acanthoscelides obtectus (assembly GCA_963669975.1). Taxonomy (NCBI): domain Eukaryota; kingdom Metazoa; phylum Arthropoda; class Insecta; order Coleoptera; family Chrysomelidae; genus Acanthoscelides; species Acanthoscelides obtectus. The sequence continues at coordinate 25,092,710 of CAVLJG010000002.1, forward strand.
CTCCGCCAAGAAAAGCATTGGGGAACGATTAGATTGCAGGTAATGATGAACAGCATCAATGTTGGTGTTAATCTCGCAGATGTTCGTGAAACAAATTTTATCATCGATGTTTGTTCCCTCGAATCCCCCATACTCCCGGAAATTCCAAGAGTGGAGTGAGTTTACGTCCGGAATTCTTAGTACTCGAGGAGTCCATCATCCAATCGGTACTCAGGTATTCCTTAAGGCGTGACAATCTCTTGAATGCGACGAAGTTGTATTCAGGGTACAACAACTTCCGGAGCAAGCATTTGCCAAGGTCCCCGCTAAGTAGGGCCTTAGGTACTTGCTGTTAGAGTACAGGCAAAATAGCACCTTTTTGATTAATATTTTTTTATGAAATTACAGAAATATCTATAAGCAATGTATTTGTTGTCATCGGAAAGTTAACAAGATATATATTTATGATCATCTTCAAAAACATTAGTTGTGTTAACTTGAACACAAAATTCGTAATTACACTTTGTATTCCAGTTTCGTCTATCTAATTTAAACTGTCCGACCACTGGCATATGCACCCTATAGTAAGTAGAGAAGCAGCTGTGACCAATTCTAATAGATGACGTTCGATATTTCGTTTTATCAGGGATAATTTTTTGGACGTTGGAATATAGCATAGGTTAGCTATCTTCAATGGTAAAAGTGAGCCGCCAAGATGTTGCATAATAAAACGGACGCGCGAACCCGTTATTTTAGTACTTATTAAGATTCTCCGCCCATGGAACTAATCGGAAGTACCGAGACAGCTAGCACGTGGTCATAGCGAGTACAATCCTGAAAGAAATTGCCTGACAGTAATCCTAATCCCGCTGATCAATACACAATTCGGAAATTTAAAAATAGACAAAGAGTGTTTCCCTCGCCCTCTCGTATTGCATATGACGCATGAGCTGGGAACCCTCACTAGTTCCGCTAGCCCGTTTTAAATTCAACTTCAACAGTCCCGACAGTACGACAGCGACCGGGAACATAGTTGGTTGCGATTTTAGTTTTTCTTTTTTTTCTTTTTTTGTTTATTTTTTTTATTTTTGCTTTTTGTTGCTGGTTCAGTGACTTAAAATCATTTTGTGATCAATCGGATTAGTGAACAACGAACCTGTAGCACTGCATTGCAGAAAATTACCTATGTAGGTAAGTAAAATATCTAGGGAACCCAAAATGTGAATAGGAATATTAATTCCTTGATGAACATTACCATTTGCTGAGACCCTTTCAGGTAAACCTAACCAATTTCTACCTGCGTTCTTGATGCATATGTTTTGTCATTTTATATTTCGCCTGATTTTGCAATATGCTGTATGAATACTTCTTCGCAAGGGAAAATTAGTGACAAGGTGCGCTGCAAGAATTAAGGAAAAGTATATCTGAACAATAAGTTAAGCGCATATTGATTTCCCCCACAGTGCCAATAACCTGAATAAATATCCGTATTATTGATTAGTTACTAAATATACTAAAACTGCTTGGTAAATTGAATTGTTGACTCTACATAAATGTTCGTTTTCAAATAATATGTTTTGTTTTTAACGTAGTATTGTGCAAAATCTGCCTACTTTTATTCTCAGTTTTATACAAGGTGTCGAATAAGTACCACGACAAACTTAAGGAGAATATAACAAAAACTTACCTATATAAAAGTGTCACCGTTTTTGAGATATTGAATTTTATATATATATATTGAAAGCTAGAGAGAATTAAAAAAAGTATAAAGAGTCCTCTTTGCTTAAATTTTGTCGAAGTACCCAACAAAAGGCGGAAGCTTTAATTTTTCACCTATATATATATATATAATCAAAATCCTATCTACCCGAAGGTATAAGGAGTATAAAATAGTATAATATAAATCTACTTCCCGCTCAAACTTGTGTAGAATATATCATAGCAGCCCACTGTTTTTTGTTTTTTGTCAGCTTCACTGCATCTTTCCAGTTTAGTCCCCTATGTGCCAGTGCTACTACCACCTCATTGGATACCATGTTTTCCTTTCTGACATAATTCATGTTATCCGCATAAAGTGTTTTAATTCCTCTTATTGTTTAGGGCATATATTTCTTTTTTCCAAACTGTCGCACACTACCTTCAGTGGTATCCTATCAAATGCCTTTTCCAGATCTAGAAAGGCCATGTATGCTTCGGTGTTCTTCGTTCTAGTCTTTTCGATCATTTGGTTAATCCTGAATACGTGATTCTGTGCGCTTCTACCTTTCCTAAATCCGCACTGTGCTTCCTCCAAATCTGGTTCCACTGTACTTCTTAGTCTTTCCTCTAGGATTCTTTCATAGGCCTTGACTGCGACACTAAGCAACGTGATTCATCTATAGTTTCCACACTCTCTATAATCTCATCTCTTATGTATCGGTAACACAATTTTCGTCCTCCAATCTTTCATACTCGATTGAATATCTTTTTCAAGCACTGGGTTCCGAAATTGCCTAATCCCTTCAGCATTTCTGCTGTTATCATGTCGTCGCCAGCTGTTTTTCCTTTATTGCTGTTTTTGATAGCTTCAGTTACTTCTTCAATGCTTATTTCGTCTGTGGTGTCATCAAATATTACATCTTCAGTATCTTCTGTCCCAACATCATTTAGCAGATTTGTGAAATATTCTTTCCATCTTTCCATAATTTGGGTATCTTCTGTAACTATCATATTAGTACTTGTTTTGACTTGTTTTAAACTATGCTGCTTATCGCTTTTCAGGCTTTTCAAAGCTTTTTAGAATAGTTTTTGATTTCCGTGTCTGACTTCCTCCATTTTTCTTCCAAACTCTTCCCATGACTTATTTTTGACTTGCATTACGATTTCCTTTACCTTTGTTCTTTGTATTTTATACTTTTCATAACTTTCTTCAGTCTTTCTCGTTAAATAATTAAGCCATTTTTTCTTTTATCTGTAATTCCGATTTTTATCTCCTCGTTCCACCATTTTGTTTGTTTTTTATTTCTGTTAACTATGGTAGCTCCGCATATACTTCTAGGCGCATTCTTGCTTAAATTTAAAAAAAACGAACCTTTTCATCTGTGGTCTTTAGCTGCATGTACAAATAAGGTTATACTTTATTCATTTTTCTATAAAATAGTTTTAGATAGTTGCTTTATCATATATACGTACAAATGCAATTTAGTTAAAAGATATTAAGGAACCATGATCAAATAAGGACTATTTTGGCATTTATAACCTTCTAATATTTTTGCCTCAACTTTGACCATCTGTGGTGAAACAAAAATGTACTGGGCTATAACTGCATTATATTGAATAAAAAGAGTGCTCATTGAATACGGATTTCAGGAAGGCACCACACGTACTATTTGGAATAGAAAAAAGTGATAGATGCTTTTTTAGTGACTGACACACACTACAATGTAATTATTGGATTTAAATTCAAGTTGCACTGGTTACCGATCAGTGACATGCTAAATAGTACAAAACTACATTATTATTACCTGCTCCCGATATAATTTTATGAAACTTACTGAAATTCAGACTCGAGTCAGTAACAATACAAAAGAATTATTTTTTATCATGGTTCCTTAATATCTTTTAACTACATTGCACATCTAGAAGTATGTTATAGAAAAAATGAACAAAGTATAACCGTATTTGTACATGCAGCTAAAGACCACAGATGAAAAGGTTCGTTTTATTAAAATTTAAGAAAAAATTCATTATCTCAAAAACGGTGACACTTGTATATAGGTAGGTTGTTGTTATTTGGCAAGTCAGTCCAAAGCCTACATTCTCTTTAAGTTTGTCATGGTAGTTATTGGACACCCTGTATAAAGGACTAAGTCAATGATCTTAGTTTTCATAACCACTGCCGCTAAATCTTATCACATTTTGAGATTTTTGAAATACATGGATTTAAAATGCCATCACTTTAACTAAATTCTAATATCAAAAATTTGAAAATGATTTTTGAATCATTTTCAGATCCTCAATAAGAAAACTAATAATTACTGAAAACATACAAGAACGACACATATGACTCTGCAAACTTGATCAAGATGACTGTGGCTGAAAACATAGTAAGGTTTTCTAAAAATCCAAAACACGATAATTACCTCGCTTATGCGAAAATGCATGAATAAGATCAGGTTTATTTCTGTCTTTCGATCAGCTGTGGCATAAGCTGCCCTCTTATGCAAACTTGCATCCAATATTGCCCCCTAGAGAAGCTTTGCAGATGGGTGGTTGACTTTCTCTCTGGCCGCAAGATATCCGTCGTAAATAACCGGTTCTCCTCTTCACCCCAAAACGTCTGCGCGTCAGTGATCGGACTTGGCTCCGAAACTGTTCCGCTTACATGTCAACGACCTCATTTCCTGTACAAACAATCCAATCAACAGCTTTGCCGATGACAGCACTGTACATGCAGGAATTTAGAGTGACAAGCCAATCTCTGCCGATGAGCTGGAGAAAAGAAGACTAGCCGCGACTTCCTATCTGACGAGAGATCTGGAGGTCATCACATCACAACAATTTTGTACAGTTTAATGCTTCCAAAACACACTACTATACCTTGACGAACAAAAATTGTCCTAGAGCTCATCCGGTTTCGATGGATGGCCGAGTTCTGCCAAAGAGCCGTTCTTTTCGGCTGGTTGGAGTCCAGATTTCCGAGGACTTCATCTGGCACGGACACATCTCGTCAATAGCGGCAATTGCTGGGAAAAAGCTAGGCTATTTGTTTAGTGCTAAGAAGTATTTTTCTCCACACGACTTCCTCACTCTGTACAAGGTCCACTTAAGAACTGGCCTGAAACACGTTTGGGGTGCTGCTGCCTCGACTACATCATTTATGCTCGATGCTATCCAGAGGAGGGCTGTCCGAATGATCGATGACTCTTCTCTAACGAACAGTCTCCGGACCCTTTCGCACCGGAGGGCGGTTGGCGATCTAGCTCTCTTCTACCGCTACGCCAACGGTCTTTGCCCCTCAAGGCTCTGCTCCATGATGCCGTCGCGTGACGTGCCTGCCAGTCAGATCCGCCTCCCATCCTAACCGTGCCGATCTTCGAACATCCAGAACTGGCCGCTATGACCGTTCCTCTGCCCCTAGGGTATTGAGATTGTGAAACAATCTACATGAGGAGGATTTTCCCAGATCTCCTATTCTTGAGTAGTCCAAAAATAGGTGCACTGGCAGTTAGGCTTCTGCCTGCGCAGCTGATTTTGTGTATAAAAAAAGCTGTTGTCTATAGTCCAGTCAATGAGGTACCTGTAATCCTGCGACAAAATATTTGTTATCAACCTTGCAAAATGAGGTGGCACTGACCTAACGATAGTTTGAAAGCTTGCCAAAATGAATCACTAACGATTGAATTTCGTCAGACTTGACTTGCAAATAATGGTTGAAAATACCTGAAGGCGGACGTATGGGGAATAATGATGCGTCATTTTACGACATGAGCTATTCGGCCTGTACCCTATGGGCAAAATGCCCAAAAATCAGGCGAAATTTCATAAAAAAATGTCTGAGTACCCCTCTCTCGCTCATTTACAAAGTAGGTACCTATATTTCGACCCGGCCTGGGGCCCTCCAGTCGCAGTACCCAAGCTTCCTGTGTGCCCAGGGGCTCCTGTGTTAGCTGGATATAATAAATAATAAACTTGCACCTTCTGAAGTCTAATATTTTATATTACGTGCTTTGACATTCTAACATTCCCTGTACTAATTTATTCCGTGCTTACTAGTAAAATAACAAAATTAGAAAAATTCATATTTATACATACACCGCCGTGTAGTAAACTTGACTTATTTACACAATTAGCTTAAATTATTGTGAAACTGTTATTGTTATATAGGTACACGTTTCGACATTGTCATGTTTAGATAGCACTAGCAGCAATTTATTTGAATGCACTTTTATTGAATTCTATTTTCTAGCTAAATATCAAAGTTTACGAAATACTTATAGACAAGTCAATCAGTAGTTAAACCAGGCAGTAATTATATGCCAGGGCTCGACGGCTAGGTAGCGGTGGAAAATTTGCCGTGTTTTCCTGGTCAAAAGTCATTTTCCTTTCTACATCGCCAAAATATCCGTAAAGTCAAGCCAACACTTCAACCACTTAGGGTAAATCTCGATTTCGGAGCAAAAGTTACCTACATGTACGCATGACGGTTCATGGATCTCTTGCAAACGTTTCATGTTAACTTACCTATTTCTTGATGATGTTTACCACTGTGTGCTAAGTAGCTTTAAGCAAAAAAAAATTGTGGGACCCTTACATCCCCCAGAGGAATAAATGCATGTTTGCATGGTTTCGTGTACCACATTGGGGATGTTTAGGATTCGCACCGATCCCTCACTGAGAAAATTTGCTACCCACCGCTCTGAAATTTGACGGCTGATACACTTGCACAAAAATTTGCATCTTGTGTGCGCATATGGTACGACTTCTTCAGTTGGAGCGGCCGCTTTGTCAATTACTGTCCTTGCTAAAAAATGCTTGATTTCTGAAGTCCGAACATTGAAGGTTTTTTCTCTGTGACTCAATTATTAGTCGGTAAACTTCGCTACATATGCTGGCCGTCATTGGTAACGAATGTTCTGAGAAATTCAGATATTCATATTTTTAATGCTAGCTTTTGAGTCACGAGTCACGAATAATCCTGATATTCGAATTCTTTACGATAGGTGATTCAGGGATACAACAGTGTACAGGATGGAGCATCTATGTCTGCTCGATAAGAGGCTTTGAAGGAGTTAGCAGCTTCTAAGAGAGGATATGCAAACTTCCATCCTATGGCCTCTCCGGGAAGCATTGCTCTCTGGCCGCAAGATATCCGTTGTAATTGACGGGTTCTCCTCTTAATCCCACAACGTCAACACGGGTGTTCCCCAGGGATCGATCTTAGCTCCTACATTGTTCCTCTTATACATCAACGACCTCCTTTCCTGCAGGGTCAATCCAATCCACAGCTTTGCTGATGCCAGCACTCTACATGCAGGAATTCAGACTCACGAGATCTCTGTCGGTGAGCTGGAGAAGAGAAAACTAGCAGCGACTTTTTCTTGGACGAGATACCTGGATGTTATCACTTTTTTGTTTATACTCCAACTACCACGAAGGCGTAAGGCCTAAACACCAATGGGGTTAACGTGGGGCTATAGGGGGATATAGGGGAAAGGGGGAACGCCACACGGATTCTGGCGAGGGAACACGTGTGCATGCAACATGCACACATTCTGGCTCCGCCTACGAGATCCGCCGGGTGGTACCTCAGCGTTCGACAGTCAGAGACAGACTACCACCTACGGACAATCATAACATCCATAGCCAGTAGAAATTTTCTCTTGGGACGGGATTCGAACCCGCGCAGCGCACGGCGACTGATCAGGAGACCGAAGATTCTGCTACTGCGGCCACCGTTGCTGCCTGAGGGCAATATTATGGTTATTATCAGCATTGGGATAAAACGAATAGCTGACATCACAAAATGTCTGCAAAATGGATTCCCAAATGCCAGAACGCGGATCAGAAGCGTGCACGAGTGGATACATCGCGTTCAATTTTTCCCCGATTTGAAAAACACCGGAAATTTTTCAACAGTCTAGTGACTATGGAAGAAACTTGGGTAAAAACAAACTGCAACCTTTGAGTCGCAAAGGCCAAAGAAATTCCTTGTGCAAAAATCTGCTGTGCTTGCTTCGGGACCGTCTTGGTGCTTTTTCACTAATTACCTAGACAAGAGAAACACCATAACGGGATAATAATATGCAGAGCATGATTGCCAGAATTGCTCGAAAAAAAAATTGCGGAAAACAGACGCGGAATGATTCCAAAGGGGATGCAAGCACACAAATCGCACATTTCGATGAGAAAGCTTCGCGATTTGGTTTCGAACTGATCGACCACCCTCCTTATTTACCTGACTTAGCACCTTCTGACTATTAAGTGTTTCCGAAGCTAAAAAAAAGTTAAACGGTTGCAAATTTTCTTCGAACGACAAGGTGATAGAAGCTGTCAAAGCTGGTTTGCGGATCAACAGGAAACATTTAGGTTTAGGTTTTGAAGCTCTACAGGATCGATGTAAAAATTGTGTTGAGCTATGTTGAATAATAAAATATCTTTAGTACGAATTTTCACACATAATGTAACCATTGTTGGAAAGTCTGGGAGATTCGACAGCAACGTTTAACGCTAGTTGTGTTGTTAGTTATAGTGTTGTTGTCCAGGATCGGTGGCCTAGTTGTTAGGCTTCGCCTCATCATATTATACTTACCAGCAGATGAGAGATATATGGCGGTATATCCTAGCCCATAACAGTCTGCGTAAATAAAATAACTTCCTGCTATACCGTCCGTCGCACGCAACTTGGTTCTGAATCCATCCTATTTTTAAACGCCGTATGGTTATTTTCGTATATATAAGTATAACTAATCCGCATTTTATTTTTTACCGAATGTTTTCGCAATTCGGGAGTTTATACAATTCACTAATATAACTACAAGTTACATTTTGAAATAAGACAACTTTATATCATCCACGTCTGTTTTCTTTTTAAGCTCAAAAAAGGCAAAGAAAATGTTGTCATGTGAAAACTTTCACACTAGAAACTGCGCATCTCTACCTACTTGTCACACTATTTAACTTTACATCCTCCGACCGGCACTTCCCATGTTATGGCAGGGTCAAGGATTGGCGGACAGACAGATAGCCCGAAAAACATTTCTGATCTTTGAAATTTTTCGCGATTACAATGCTTCCTCGCCCAATGGCGTAGGAAGTATTAATATCGAAAAGTTCTAATTCCGTGTTTGTTTTTGAACGGTTTCCAAGTTCCTGATCATTTCGGGATATCTGGAGTCGCCTTGATTCATAGACAATAATATAGGATAGTTAGGAGTAAAAGTTTATTTTTGCTCCTGTAAAAATCGTGCCTCCCATTTCTTTGAAAACTTTATTTACTTGGCGTAATCCGGGAATGTTAAAACGACCTCTCGTATGATACAGCCGCTGTCTCAGATTAGCAACACAAGATCGTTCACCTCAATTCCGCAGTGTGTATTCCCATTTGAACATATCATAGCGAAAGTTTACCTGCTATCCAACATTGATTTTATATGACTACAATCAAAACAATAGATAACATACACGTTAGTCAACATGCGATTTTGTACATGATAGTCGAGTGTTCTCGAGGTCACCATGCATAGCATGCTACGAAATAATCAATAATGAAAACAAAAATTGACTGTTTTGCTACATCGACATTTTATGCTGAATAGGGCGTTTAAATTCGGCATGTATGGAAAGTAGAGCCTATGAGGCCAAACAAATTTTTGTTCGGATTGAGATACGCATACCCTCTATTTTTTTCCACTCAAAAGAATGAATATTATTGCCATCAGGGAACGATAACTTTCGGTCAAAATTTTATTTTGAAAGTTAATAGGGAAACCATGTATGGATTTCAAAACCTAATTCTTATTCGACAAATAAAACACAGCTTTATCTGTATCTTATATTCCTTAAAAGAACATTATTCACTGAATTTTCTTTTCAGTTTTCTGTTTACAGTCAGGATATATCTGCCTGTGTTCTTGTACGCAACTGAATACATGAACATTGTTTTTGTTCCTCATCAGCAGTAATTGTTAACTGCTCTCAGTGTTTGCACCTTATTCTTAGCGTGTTGAAAATAATCATTATGTGGCCATGAAGTTGGCCACTGGGCGAGAATTTTGAGTCGACTTACTTTTGATTGAAACAGTCATCGATATTTTTCTCTGAAATAAAAAAACGAAGAACAACTGTGATCTAAACATACTGGTTTTGTCCTTCCGACCACAGAAATTCAACCATCGGTAGACGTTTTGTGCTTTTCGGCAACTCATCAGTATCGTGTAGGCTTGACCTCAGGTCAGACCAACGATTGAAATAATATCAACTAACCTCTGTCTGTGGAATAAGATCGAAACAAGTAGTATAAGGTGCCATCTATTGCCAGTTAGCATATTATATCGAAGCAGTAAAAAAAGACAAAGGATAATGTATTCGTCAGACTTACCATGAAGTGGGCCAGAAAGTTCTTTTTTCGATGGGATGTGGCGTTTACCGTGGGCTGATGGACTTTCTTTGGCTCAGTTAGCAACAATGTTTAGTTTCTTCATCTACGTTGTCGTCAAACGGAGATAAGACAGCGACCTCATCTGTCAAATACCATGAATGTTGGCAGAACTTTTAAAGCTGCTTTTGAAATGGTTTTGTCAATTCTTTCATCCTTTTACTGCTAAAGTGCATTGCAACCACGTTTTGACGTAGGTATGTTGTCACGATAAACAGGTAGATATCTTATAGAGCTGCCTTTTCCTTAGTAGAAAGTTTGAGCTGGCAACTTAGTAACGCTATTTTTAAAGAATAGATTGCTCTGGCCATCCATCGAGTTTGATACATTGCGTCTGGCGGTCGAATCTTTAATTTTTTCTCTGCATCTCCGCCAAGGAATATTATTGAAAGTTCTATTAATGCCCGATAGTTGTTTTGAGCAACTTCTTTGGTCAATTCATGTCGATAAAATTCCAGTAGCTTGTCAATTTCTGAAATATTCAGGCATGACAGCTTTTTGTATAAATCTGTATTTTCTCGGATCCACACTTTTCCAGCTCGCGCGAAACTTTTTGAACATTGGAATGTCAGCCTTTGTAATCACTTGTCGATCTTTGATTCAAACACGCCTTTTAACACCAATTCGTAGACGTGATGGCGACAAGCAAAAATAAGCATTTCTGTTCGAGACGTACGCAGGCATCGTTAATCGTATTTGAAGCAGTAGTATCACAACAGAGAATCTGAAGTTTATCTTCAAGATTCCACTCAATGATAGCATCCCAAACTGCCTGAGCCTGCTCGCTGCCTGAAGAGTTGTCCAATTTGGAAACAGCGATAAGTTGCTGTTTATTTTCATACGTTACAACAATCGGTAGACGTTCTTCTTTAGACTTGCGTGCATTTAAAGGTGGCAACAATTTGTCATCCCAGTGGCAGTCACAGCATCCGGTACGTCACTTTGTAAATCAAGCTTCATAGATTCTGCGCGCTCCTTTCTCTTTTCGGTACGAATTCTTCGAATGGAGGACTTGCTCATAGGAAACTCGTCAGTGTTATTAACTTTCAAATTCAAAGTTTGACCCAAAGGTTTTGTTATCGTTTCCCGATTGCAATAATTTTTATTTTTTGAGTGAAATGGGAAAAAATTAGGGAGAATATGCGTTTGAAAAGAAGACGTTTCATTTTTTTGGAACACCCTAATGTCTTGGGAAATTTTAGTCCTTGTGGAAAAAAGCTTAGACCTTTTACGGAAAAAATTAGACAGCATTCTTGACTGGTGACAGAATAATGATCTGATACTTAATGCTAGCAAGTGTAATGTACATTTTGTATCCTTCCTAAATTCTTTCGTTATGTGTTTACACTCTCACCATCGATGTTACAGATTATAGCCTAGGAAAACTATACTAAAGAATCAATTATTATAAGTGATACCATCTCTGATGACTGTTTTTTTTTTGTTTCAGATTATAGTTGAAGGTGACTTTTATGCTTAAAAAGAAACGAAGCAAAACACTCAAGAACCTGAAGAAGAAACTTTTAACCTCATAACAAATAAACACCAATTAAACTTAAGTGTATAAAGTATATGAGTATTTATAACAAAATAGAAAAGTTGTTCGAGAATATTCAAATTTCAAATTTTAATTTGAGTGACGAAAAACCAACCATGATGTCCAATGGTTTAGATTCTGGAGTCGTAGGACAACAAAATGGCAACAGTCAAAACAATGTTGGTGGAGGGCAAGAAGAGTCGAAGACGAACCTCATTGTTAATTATTTACCTCAGAATATGACACAAGAGGAAATTAGGTCGCTTTTTTCAAGTATCGGCGAAGTGGAAAGTTGTAAACTCATTAGAGATAAAGTCACAGGTAAGTTTTTATCCATTATCCAAAGGTCTGATCCGAAGTCGATACTGTTTTCAATTTTGAATTTTGATATGCCTTAAGGTACGTTTACACTGTAACAAGTTCCCTGCAACTTGTTAGAATAGAAAAGCACTTGGACCGGGACTTCCGAAACTCGTAACTTGGTAAATAAACATGCCACGAAAAAAACCGTGTTTTTTCTTTCTCACCTTCTAGATGTATAAAAAGGCCCAATATCAAAAAATTTTAAAACCTCACTTTTACTTTTATATCTGCAACATTATTTCCGTACAAAATTGCAGGGCACATGTTGCAAACTGACGTAAGTGCCTGCGGAGCAAGTTTTAGTACATGTTGCAGACTATACTGAATACAGAAAGCATATCATTTCTATAGAAAATATTTGTTCAAAAATGTGAAAACTGTATCGAATTTCGATTTTTATACTCTAATCTGTATGTTTTATTCACGCTTCTTGATTTTTATTTGCGTTTGATGTGTTAGAAGTGAACCAAGGGTCAAATTTTACATTTTCAAATTTTTTGAAAAAGGAATTGGAATATCTATATTGCCCAGTTCCAACGGTCTGTTGCAGATTTTTGGTTCGCTTTTTATTGATCCAAGTAAATACAAAGGAAGGCTTATGTAGAATCCTTTTTGATACAAGGCTATCTCAAATACGATTTCATATCACTTAGTGGGTGTTAATAAAAAACCAAACCAAGCTTCAGGGGGTGATTTCAAAACAGTTGATGTAACCCTTAACTACCGTAGAGCAGAAGGTATAACGTCATTAACGTAGTGCGGTCTCGAAGACCGCACATTAGAAAGCATCTCCATTACAAAAAATTAAATATTTTACGTGTTGTAAATGTTAAGGCAGGGTAGAATGAGGCCTGAAATGAGACATAACTTATAATTTTTACCATACTTCATTTAAAAAAATAAAAACATCGAACATCATTCATTTCGGTATATTTTTAGTTTACACAAATTCCTTATCTTAGGTAGCTATAAAACAAAACACAACATTCATTCTATGCGAAATTTATGATAGATTCTAAAATATGAATAAACTGTCCACTGAGAGATAAATTAGTTTGAGTCATAGCTTGAAAGGAATAAAGAAAATACAAGGGGTGAAGAAGTCAAAGATTGTGTTTAGAATTTTTACAAATTTTTGACGCACACTCCAAGCAAGTAGGCTTATGGCACATTTTACATGAATAAAAAGTTTTTCTTTTAATTCTTGATGGACAAGTATAACATGTTTTTCTTTTTTTCTAATTTTTCCTGTGAAACATCCTCTGCAGCACGGTCAGGGAGTGATATTATTCTACGAATTGTAGTCCGAATGTCACGCTTTGATTTTGTATTTTCTGCACGCTTAATAAGATGGAGTCTCACCAACTGATCAGCAGGAATTTTTAGAAAGTCTGCTTTTTCGAGTTTTGTGCTATTTTTGAACGACTGATGAAGAACGTGTACATTTACACCACTAATATCAAGTAACTTCGGCTAGATCGCATTCTGGTTGGTTGTCTACTATCGTGCAAAGAACATTGACTTTCCAGTTTTTAAATTATGCAACGAACAGCGAGCTGAGACGGTGCACGATGATGACCATATTTAGCACGAAATGCTCTTTGAGTAACGACAAAACTCGAACTTTGATAGAACGTTTGGACGATTTCCAAACTGCCTTAGTGAAATAACTCAGCTGTCAGAAAATAGACAGCTAAGATAGCGGCAGTGAGCTGTCAAAATCCTATCATTCCTATTGGGAAGCCCTGTAGTATAATTTCAATTCATTCTTGAGGATCAGTGCAGCCAAAAATAATCCACAAAGTTGGCAGGAAATCACACTGGCTATACAGAAATCTTAATAGATATATTAACATAGACACCTTAGACCGGTCACTGTGACAGCTCTGTAACTTTTGTCGTATTTTTATTGTAAACCAAGTGCCGCCTTCAACTTCTAGCGACAAACTGACGACGTGGTCACTTGAAGGGAGCGAGGATTATATTGAAGTGTGGGAAGATATATAGAAATTTTAGAAATAAATATGTGCTGCGGTCTCAATGATCGCACTACGGCGGTTAAGGGTTAATCATAGGTGCGGGTGTCTGTATAGGGAGCGCGTAACGGAGGTCACATCTCACGATTCAGGTCCAGCAAAGTAATTTTTACCTCAAGACACAGCAATATATATTATTTTCCTGAAAAACAAAAATGGTTGCCTTGGGCATCTTTTTTGTAAACCGTTTCTATCAAAAATTGTTGAAATTGAGCAAGTAAAGACGTACATATTTAACTGGAGCCATTTTAGACTAAATTTTTGGCGATACGTGTATACCTTTTAAATTTCATCAAAGCTGGCTAAAGGGTTATGATTTTTACAAAAAGCCGAATTTTCAATCGAAATCTTCAAGTTTGGTTGAAGACTTTATTAACACCCTGTATATTTTGAGAGATTACAACGTTAGTTCTAGGAATACCTCAACTTTTCAGTTGATGGTGGATCTAGAACTTAAAAATAATGTTCATTGTTTTCATTTGTCTCTCGACGAGCGCATTAGAATCAAAACAGTTGCATCAACAGTGTTAATGTTTTTTCTCGCTTTTGGCCCAGTAAGCAATAAAATGTTTCACAACATGCATCTAAATAGTTCATTTATTTATAGGCTCTTTAGCTCTTGACATTTTGCCAATATATTATTGCAATTTACGTGGTATTGATTCTTATATCGTGTAGAAATGATTTTTCCGCAAGCTGTATTATATCGTATATTTTTGGGGGGTATAAGAATCTTCAAGTGGTCGCACGGCATCGAATTCATACTTCGCACGCCCCTGGCGAAGAATGTCACCTATTTCTGGATGGTACATGACATGTACAGTGTACGGAAACTAAAAGTTCGTCACTTTTGGCTTAAAAGACAAGGTTAAACATCGCTTTCAATAATCTCAACATACCCATCGGGGTCTTGTGAACAAAATATAAAAAAATAATGTTTTTTAAACGAGTTTAGGATACATCCATTTTTAGATCTTTTCAGACATTAATTTGCCTCGAATACTCGAAAATGGTCAGCTTTCGAGAGACGTTAATGGAAGTTTTTTTTTTGAATGATCCAAATAACCTGATAAAAAGTTGTCCGGGCAAAAAAAGTAATTTATTTAAAAAAAAATTCAAACTAATTCGGTTAAGAAGTAATAATTTTTGAAGTCCTCAAGTATCTAAATTAAATTTAAAACCTTGCTCTACAAGATCTTGAAGAGTATTTTGAGATTAGTTTATTTTAAAGCTCTTTCAACCTCGTTTTTCAGGCCTCTTTGAGCCTGTCGCAGCACCCGTACCGTCGATATCATTAATTATAACTTTGAAACCATTCCTTTGTTTATACGTTTATATATTTTGCAATTGTAAAATGCATTGCGACGTATTGAAGCCGTTCTATATGACTTCGTTTGTATCAGCTTGTATTTTGGTAGCACTTTGCGAATGGCTTTATACGAGTACTTAGCGTATATCTAGTTTACACCTATTTTAAATGCATTTAATTGACTTGCCTCCATTTACGGCCTCAAATACAGTGCCAAAAAAATATATCACAAAACATTTGACCCAAAAGGCTTCATTTTCAGACCCCTTCAACAAATTCCTACTTTTCGTTAAAAACTAGAGATACGAGGGCGGTCCGATAAGTACTTACTACTACTACTACTTATCACACTTAATGTCAACATTTCAGCCGAATCGGAATCGCAGTTTTGTTTTGAGCTCGTGTGGAAGCGGGCATGTCGGCGAATGTTAGAAAAATGGAAAAAGAGCAATGTCGGTCGATGATTTTTGAAGGTGCGCAAGATAGCTAAGACAGCAGGCAGAAAAGACCCCATTTGGTGAAGAAAAAGGTGCTCTTCCACCAGGAAAACATACCGACTCACAACTCCGCCGTCACCACGGCCAAATTGCTCGAATTAGGCTACGAAATGTTGCCCCTTCCACCGTATTCCCCAGGTTTGGCCTCGTGCGAATTCTTTGTGCTTCCAATTTTCGAAAAGTCACTGGTCAGGCAGAAATTTGAGTCGCATGAGACGGAGACCTAATTTGCAGACCCCCAGAAAATGTTTTTTTTCGGACGGGGTGAAGAATTTGGAGCATCGCTAGGTCAAAATTTTCGTTTTTGTTTTGTAGCCTAAGTACTTATCGGACTTCACTCGTTATTGGAATGAAGGATCAATTTCAATGAAATTTATCGTCCACAGTTTTTGTATTACAATCTACTTTTCCAGTATCATATTCATTTTGGAGAGTAGAACAAATTGTTTTCGTGACTCTTTGTCACAGTGTAACAATTCCGAAGGTGAATTGTATTAATAAAGAGTATAATAGCTTTGTTATACAGGTTGGACAAAACTTGAAAAATAATTCCTTGCGATTCTGAGGAAAAAAGTTCATAAACGTGGGTCTGCTAAAGCTACAGGGTTTCAAACTTTCTTGAAAATTCATTTTTTCCAAAAAGTCGTAAGAGGTCTTTAGTCGATTCGTAGGGTATTTGGGTTAAAAGAAAATGAATTTCAAACTGACAACTCTTTTTTGATATCAAACTAAATCGTTTAATCTCTCGCGTAGGGCCCAAAAAGCTAACAACTAGGGACTAGAACATAACATTCAGGTTTTATGAATAAACTTTTTATCCGCAAAAGGTGCTATTATTATATCTTCTTGAAAACAGAACGTATTCGAAAAAACTTGTAAGTTATGCCCTAGCTATACCCTATTTCACAACCATCCATCAAGCTTTGTCGTCTACTGAGAACAGCTGATCAGCAAGTGACATTTTTGTGTTAGTCTGCAACATCGGCAATAATGAACCGAGTGTAAATTTAGTAAAACTTGTTTGTAGCGTTTTGTTTTTTGTATGCAAACGAACTTTTCTCAATAAAAGAGCTTTTAGTAAGTACAAAATGAATCTGTGAATTTTGAAAAATCAGCTGCCATTTTACCATATTGAATACTTGTGAAAAATACTATAATTAGCTTTTAGGGTCCTACGCGTGAGATTACACTATTCAACATCAAAAAAGAATTTTTAGTTTGTAATTAAAAATTTTCCTTCTGGAGATCTAGATCTCGGGATTTAATCTTGCTATTTTTTTTTCTTTTGAGGTTTGTGTTTTATTGACGCGTTTCTTTGTTCTTAATTTATATTTTCGGAAATACGTCTGTAAAAAACGAATTTTCAAAAAATGTTGACACCTTCTGAAGCTGTGTAGCATGTTTACATGCTTTTTTTATTACAACAATTAACCCTTGAAATTTGATTATTTTAGAACACCCTGTATATTGTTGACGTATTTATATGAAATTATAAACATCCTGCCTGTTTATTATTTGCAGACAGATTATCATCTATAATTGATAAAGAAGATAGTACACAAGGTATTAATGAAATCAATTAAATATTCATATAACCGTGACTAATATGGGTGCAACTGTATGTTTTGTCTGCTTTTTGGTGGAGGTTACGCTTTCAATAGGGAAAATAAATAGTGAAAAGCGTTTCAAAATCAAAATGAATATTTTCAGTCGAATAATTTCGCGGATTGAAAAAATGACGTATTTTCGATTGCTACAAAGGATATTTTTTATATAGACTGGGTGTAGCTATATACAGGGTGTCCCAACAAAAACGGAAGGTTAACGACCAAACTGGAAAAGATGTCAAAAATCTGTTTTCGTGGCAACCTCGATATGTTGCTAGTGCATATTAAAAGATTATTTTAATATATACACGGCATTCCATATGCTTGCAAAGGTCAATATACCTATTAAACTCGGGGCATACCTAAACCGTAAAGAAAACATGAATCTATTTTTGCCATGGATTACCACCTTTTAAAACAAAACCATGTCACCTACTTGACGCCATTTTTTCACCCCGATTTCGGCCTCATTATATTTCAGGATGACAATTCTTTCTTAGAAATAGATTCTCAAAGCATTAGGAAAATATTATTCATCCTCAATCAGCTTTTTCTGTATAAATACCGATATGTGGGAATCACGTATGAAAATAAACTTTAAAATAAACTTCGCCGTCTCTCGATTAGATTTTATTTACATTTAGGAACAAGGAAAGACGTATAATTATTCATAGAATAATTCCAGCGATATGAAATTCTCATCTAAAATCACTTCTAATTTTATCGTAAGTAAAAATCACGATTTTTAGTATTCTATCGATACGCTCACAGACCTTAACAAATGAACCTACTAGGTCATTTTAACTCTGTTGAACTATTTACATCACCAATAGGTGGCTTCTTTGCTCCCCGTAGAGCACTTTTCTTGACGAGCTTTTCCCAATTCTACAAATCACAGCACTTAGAATCTGTCTTTGCTGCTGCTTCAGTATAAAAGTGATACCTAACACATCGGTAGACGCTGACTAGCATTAAATGAGAATTATTTTAAGTTTCTAACGGTTTAAAGCTGACCTAAAAAAACTTATAAACATTTGTAGATATTTTTAACTACACTATTTTAATCTCAAAATGATCGAATACTCCAGGATACCATTAAAATGTTCGCAAGATGCGGTTGCACTACTTTCCATTTGTTACACAGTAATATACCAGAGTCGGTTGAAAAGTTTTGCAGGAGATGAGGGGCAATGTGGATTTAAATAATAATGTTGCCAAAATTTTGATGATTGCCTCAAATTACCGGGTATTCCAAGTTTCGTTCGCACCTATTAAACTGATTCGCTTGAATCTAGCAAACCATGCACCTGTTTGATCAAACTGTTTAATCAGATTAGGTGATTTAGTTTATGAAGAAAAGGTAGATATGAAACAATTAATCATTCGTAAATAATCGGGAGTATGTGACAAGGAGGTTTTTTTTACTTAGATCAGGTAATTTAATTTTAGTAGTTGATTAATTTTATATAAATTGATGTACTCAGTCTAAGTAAACTTTTTAATAAATCGAATTAAATGGTTACGTTTCGATTCTAGCAAACTGTTTCAAAAATCGGAGTCAAGTAAACTAACTAAACTTGTTAGCTGTTACATAGTCTATTAAATTTTCTAATTGGGCAATTAAAGGTGTAATTGTTTCAATAAAATTTTTCTATTGGTGTATTTTGGGGTTTTCAAGCGATCATACCCTTTCGTCCATCTCCGTCTCCAAACCTAAACAGCACTGATGTTGCTAATGAGTATATAACAGCGCTGTCTGTAGTTGGTCGCACTGAGAAAACGTGGCCAATTAAACTTTTTCATTACCCGTAATGATTTTTTTTAATTATTCCAAGTAACCAAATTATTCGGTTTAATTAAATTAAATATTTTGAAACCAGTTTAACTGAAAGCATTATACTATTAAACTAATTTGCTTCAAACTAGCAAACCATGTACCTCAAACTGTTTAATCAGTTTTGGTAAATTAGTTTATAAAGAAAAGGTACATTTAAAACAATATAAACAGTTATGCAGTTTATTTGAAGCGCGTACTCAGCCCTTCATTCGTGAATGATCGGTATTGGACATGCGGAGTTGTTTTACTTAGACCAGGTAATATCATTTTAGAGGTTTATTAATTTTAAATAAATTGATGTGCTCAGTCTAAGCAAACGGTTCAGTTCATTCAAACTAGTTTTATAGATTCAAGTGAACTGTTGAAAGAAACGGAGCTTAGTTACACTATTAGCTGTTACGTGAATAATTAAATTTTTTAATTGGCCTAATTAAACTTGTAATTGGTTTAATTAAATTTTTCACTCAGTATATTTTGGGTTTTTCAAACGACCATACCCATTGTTTTGATTTTCGTTGATCTATCTCCAAGTGTACTAGACCTATAGAGTACTGATAAATTTGAGACTATAAAGCAAACCCTTTTTTTCGATTGGTGGAATGTGTCTGTGTAACAAATTTTATCCCGGGGCGTAAATAAATAAGTAGGTTTTTGTACCTAAACCAGGTGATATATGAAGTAATTATTGATTTAATATGACAATTATGGACCCATTTCACACAAATCTTATGAATTTTCCTAACTCTGGTATATTAGATACTTGTTCTACATTAGACTCAAAATAGTGATATGAAAACATAGAAACATGCTTAGATAACTAAACTACTGTTAATTATACTACTACGCACAAATTTGACGCTATTTCACTATTTATTTTGCTATGCTACTAACACAATTTACAATGTATTGTTGCTTGGCTGTTCTTATCAGTGTATGTAAAAACAATAGGAGGTTCTAATATCAGCATAAGCATGAGTAATAGTTGAGTACTACATGCAAAACAACAATATAAGTTTTGGCTAAACAAATTTCAACTTTGGTGATATTAGATCTTCATCGCTTCTAAGTATCTCGTTACACTGTCAATTTCCAGATTCTTAAGGTATATGTCTGCAGCTCGTTTGAATGGCTCTGCACATTACACCAAAACTAGTTATACCAAGAGAGAATACTGCGGAATGTCTTTGAAATTTGCCGAACGGCTTTATTGACCCGCATTACTGGTTTATAACAAAAAGAGCGGTCTAAGAGCCACCCACCTAAAAAGGATGATCTATATCGCAATACCGCATGCATCCCTCGCCAAACATCACGTGGTTAGATGTCTTGAGGACGCAATGTTTTTGATTCGACCAGTCCACATCTATCTACTTTATCGCCTTATCTGTCCTCCCTTGGTATAACTAATGTTTGGTCATACAAGGTCTATCGCAAAGTAAACAGGACAAATAAAAAAATGAAACAATTCTTATTTCGGAAAATCGAATTTATTTTATCCAAAATAGTCTCCTTCACTCTGAAGTGTTAATACAGCGATTTACACGGATCAAAAGATATTCGAATGATCATTTTAGCTCATTGATCGGGATGTCCTCCAAAATGGTCGTCGATGCCTTTTGGATGGCCTCTACGTCGGCATACCGCTGTCCCTTCATGGCCAAATGTAGTTAACCGAACAGAAAATAGTCACACGGTGACATATCAGGAGACTATGGGGAGTTAATGATGGTTAAAATGCCGTTATTTGTCAAAAAATCGGACAAAAGCGTCGATCGATGAGATGGTGCATTGTCGAGCAACAAGCGCCAGCTTCCTTCTTCGCGATATTCTGGCCGAACAGGACGAATACGCGACAGCAAACGCTTCATAACACTAAGATCAAACACAGCTTTAACCGTTTGGCCCGGTGGAACGAATTCTTTGTGAAAAAATCCCTTCGAATCATAGAAACAAATCAACATTGTCTTCACTTTAAACTTTTCCAAACGGCTTTTTTCGGATTTGGCTCGCCTGGATGCTCCCTTTAGGCACTTTGACGCTTGGTTTCGGGATCATATTGAAGACACCACGTTTCGTCACCAGTCACAGTGTTGTACAGAAAGTTTTTGTCTTTTTTGGCCTCTTCAATGATGTCTCTCGAATGTTGAAGCAATTCTTGGTCCGTTGTGCGGAACAAACATGCCCAAATTCTTGGTCAAAATGCGATGGATGGAATCTTTAGAGATATTTAATTCCATTTCTATGTATCGCACTTTTTCGATGGTTTTGGCGTAATCACAAATTTTGGCTGTACAACATGTTCGTTGTCTTCCAACGACCCTCTTTGAACCGTGTAAACCACCCGTGGATTCGGCTACGAGATAAACAATAATCACCATACACTTGCATAAACATCTGATGCGTTTCGGTAAACGTTTTACCAAGTTTAACACAGAACTTAATATTGGCTGTTTGTTCGATGCGCATTTTTCGACCGGTGCGAAAAAGGTACTGTCACTTTGAGCGCGATAACTCCGCGTGAAGTGGTCCGATTGTCATTTGACAGGGCATCAGTGAAAGATGTACTTATCCAACGCTAGATCGAGCTACTTGCATCGGACATCTTTCAAAAGTCCTGTTTACTTAGCGACAGACCTTGTACAGTATCCGCCCGACACATTTACTTCGGCATGTGCAACATATTTTCGTACAAAGGTGCGAGACACATGTTTACAACTGAAATGTTCAGGCGCACGTTGCGGTACATGTTGGGCGCCTCATTTCCTCACAATTTCTGGGTCACGTGCCACCACATGAGCCGCATCTTATGGAGCTCTGTTATAACCGAAATGTACCTTCGAAGTAAATTTAGAAATTGATGGTGTATATCCGAGGCAAATTTTTTGAACAGCAGAAATAGTGTACATAGATTCTTTTACAGGGCAGTCGCTTGGCTACGGATTTGTAAATTATCACAGACCCGAAGATGCAGAAAAAGCAATCAATACACTAAATGGACTCAGGCTACAAAACAAAACGATAAAGGTGAGTGTAACAAACACGATCATTATTTTTTTTCAGATTATGTTTCTAAATTGTACCTGATTATTTGTACTTCCTACACCACTGGGCGAGGAAGTATTGTAATCGAAAATGAGGTATGTTTTTTGGATGTTATACTAATTTCTCGAAAAAATTCTTGAAAGGGTTGAAAATTGGGGGTTGGGGCGCAATAGGTAACTAACTCGAAATGGTGTACTGCGGCGATGTCGAGTCGGACACACCGCTATAGATGATTCTTTATATATTTTAGGAATATTTGGGTATCAGGAGTACCACTTTAGCGTTCTGCGATGCTTTTGTAAATGATGACTTAATTAACCTCCAATGAAGGTGCAGTAAGTAGAGTCAATCTATTTAACGCCGTTTTTTCTTTAAATCTAAATATACCTCAATCCTTATGTTTTCGGTGGAAGAAAATATCCTAAACCAGACCCCTGGTCTCATTGGTTATTCATTTTCCATAAACCATTATAATTTCGTCGCCGTTAACAGTCGTCTGATTTTATTAGAATGCTTAGTTTTTAACATCCTGTATAAAAAGCCCTCACGCCAGCTGTAGCGTGATCATCTGGTTAAAGAAAAATGCCAGTAATTCAGAGACCACATTTCTTTTAAAGGAATCGTACTATAACGCATAGTTCGAATAGCGATTCCGACCTAGACTTGGCACTAGCTTATCGAGCTGTATGCCAAGGAAAAATTGTTTAAAGAAATTTTAACATGGGAATAAATGTACTCTCATAATATTGCCGTTTTTTGGCCTCTATTGAATAAACATACATGAGTTTTGGAAAAGTTAGGATGCCGTCTATAAGCAAATTTGTTTTTTAAATATACCTGTAATTACTTCCCGAATTACAAGTCATGGCAAAATGTGTTGGCGTTCTACACGTTTCTTGTGAAAAACAAAACAGTTTCTATCGAAGGTTAACATGTACAAATTGCATATTTCCAAAGTGCAATGATCGTCCAACTCAGTTTAGGCGATATTTTTCAATGTTATACGATCTTCAATGCTCTAAAATGAATTAAGCTCAAAGTACCCTCCGGGGTCTTTTAGGGGAACGTTTGACCTTCATTAGTGTCACGTCTATGACGTTCCTCAGTGGAGCGTTACTGTTTGTTCAAAATCTAAGGAAAATCTATAAATGCCACCTTTAGACTTTTGGCAAACACAAAAACGATTATTTTCAATCGAGTTTTTGAGCATTTAAAATAGCAATTTTAAAGTTTTTCAGACTTTAAATCGCTTATACTTCAACAACAGTCAACCTTAGAGAGTTTTGAGGACTTTTTTTTGTTCAGAATGACCCAAAAAAAACTTAAAAATTGTAGCAAAAAAGACACAATTTCTTATTCCAAGAATGCGAGGTCTATGTAGGATAATAATTACTGAAAGATGCAAAAGATGCAACAATACAATGCCAGCTTTTTTAACTACCATCTTTCACAAATAAAAATCCTTATGTTCATATTGTTCGCCAAGTAGTAATTTGTGGTACAGGGTACAGTCACGTGATAGAAATCGGTGTGTTCGCATGATACGACAAATTAAGTCAACCGTTAAATTATATTGGTTAATGATAGGGCTGCCTTGTATCTGTTGATCATCTGGCATGTTGACAAGTATACATTGCACTAGCGTAACTACTGGGGTTGCCATGGCATCAAGCTAATGAGGAAGATTCCCGTTTTCCAAAACTGGACTAAAAACATTTTGCAAATATTTCTAAAATTCAAAAGGTTTGGTATTTGCAGCCTCGTTTTACTATGACCGTATTAATATTAGTCACACTGGCTGATCAGCGCATGTCGAGTTTTCTGCGAACACTGAGAATATTTTTATATCCACAGATCCTCAAAAAAAATGTCTGCACACACTCTAATTGGTTGATATGTCAGTTTAAATAAAAATAAATTGGGGACCAAAAGTATACACGAAAAGAGCGGGCCAAAGAACAATATAAAATCGTAACAAATCAACACAAATGCGATTTATAAAAAATAACATCTAAAATTCACAGTTGATTGTTTTTTCAGTATGTACGTTAAATATTTTGAGTAAAAAATAACTCGCAAGTCCTTGATCTGGTCTGTAGTTTGTAAAGATCTACCGTTGATGCTATAAGAATAAGTGATAGGAGACCGAGACCGATTAAATAAATATAATTTTGTTTATATCTCTTTGCAGTAATACAGCATCATGTTTGTTTCAATTAATTCTAAAAATCACAAGACCATTAATAAATATATTAAATAACATCGGACTTAAGTGGGAACCCTGTGGGCTCTAGAAATTACAGGAATACTATGAGATGTACACCCACTATACCTTACCATCTGGAACCTATCAGATACATAATTATTTACGTGTGAATAACAGTTGTTGTCTTCATTCAAAGTATATTCATATGAATATGTCTGCAAGAGTTCCTTTTCTCGCAAGTCCAAATGGAGAAGCTCATTTTGTTTTTTATTCCAGGTATCATACGCAAGACCTAGTTCAGAAGCAATCAAAGGTGCAAACTTGTACGTATCCGGTTTGCCGAAAAATATGACGCAGCAAGATTTAGAAGCTCTTTTCAGTCCATTTGGTCGGATAATCACATCACGGATTTTATGTGATAATATTACTGGTGAGTGAGAGAAACTTGTTGGGTATAGTGATTCGTCCACGATAGCCATATGGCAAACCTATCAGCAGAGCTTAATCGGATTCGGTTTCTAAGTCACAGAGGCGTTCAAAAATTTAGTCATCGATGCAAAAAAAGAAAAAAAATACTAGAAATGACGCGTACCTCCAGGTTCAGATCCCGCAAGCACCAATTTTTTTACGATCAAGTTTTTTTTTTAATATATTATGTTCGCTCAAAAAACAAACATTTTTTTCCAATTGATATCGTAAAAATATCATAATTTGCTGAACTTTGCTGTATGTTTGTCTTACCTTCGTATGAGAAGGCGAATATCACTATTAACTACATAATATTAAGTATTCGTTAATCTTTGGAACAATGTTATAATATTGTTTGAACACTGTTGTTCCAAAGATAGAAACTTCTATGCCACAATCACAGTAACATACATACAAAATACATAAACATACTTGCAGTTTGTTTATTGATTAAGGTTAATTTTTTATTATTTTCATAGGAAATTGTAGCTTTGATTTATTATATTTTTATTCAGAGTTACTGTTGACTGAAAATGACACATGATTATCAAGTTTTTAGGTATTGATATTATTTGGGCTTTTTCACACATTATTTATCGGAAGATCATCATTATCGGACGTTATCATCAAATTTTGTTGTTTCTTCTCATCTTTCCCAATCCTGTGAGAATTAAACTGTTTGTAATCAACTTTTTTTTTCTGATTTGTTAGATTGCATTTTTTTAACTATTTATTATGCGTCATCACGTTTTCAAATTCTCATCTTAATTTCGTCCATTTTCAAACCTCTCAAATTAATATATTTTTTTAAATATTAGTGCCTGAAAAACCTACCTAGTCGTGTGACATATTCATTGGCTTTTGATATTAATAGGTGTTCGTGGTATATAATACCCGAACACTGAGCTTAGGGCCGTATCGTCAGTCGTTCCTACAATTGTAAGACGCCTTAATGGCCTCCATGATTTTCATAGTTTTCTACTTTTCCGTGTCAGCGCTCTATTTTGAGGTTATGTCACAAATATCTATTTGCATCAAGATTTTCATGCTTTTGATTTATATGATGTCTTATCAGCCTGAAATTTCCTACTATTCAAAAAGAAAACATAACTTCACGACGCTCACATGAAACAGATGTAATCTAGAAATTTTTGAAGGAGAGAAAAGACTATCACAATCAAGGTGGCCATAAATGCGTCCTACAATTGTAGGGACGACTGACGATACGGCCCTTAGTGATTGTTGAGAAAAAATATTCGTACGATTTGAATTTCTGATTTTTAATTGAAGGAGCATAAGATTACAAATAATGGTAACTAAAATATAGATGGTAAAAGAACCATGGTTTTAGAATACAGTACAATCGAAATTAGATTTGCTTATTTTTTTAAACATCTTAGTCTACGAAGAAACGTTTTTAGCTTCAAATATGTCGGCTTTTCAATATTTGGAGTTTTTCAAAATTTGATAAGAATTCTATCAAATATAATGGATCATAATAATAAAATATATTCATATGCTGTTACGAATGATTCACAAATATTTACAGTTAAAATAACGATTTTGAAACGAATATTTATTCCCATCACTAACACTATAGTCCAGGCGGCTAGAGCATGAAAACGTATTGATTGTTGCATGAAGTAACTTCATTTTAAATGGTGAAAACCACAAAAAAATATTTGGGATGCTCATTTAAAAAAAATCCATAAAAAGTCCTTCATTTAAGAAATTTCTAACTCATTGCGTATTTTCTTAACAATAATTGAATTCGGGTTCTTGGAAGTAATACTAGCAGCGCAATCTGCAGGCTGACGAGCTTGTCCAGGTTTATTTTTGATACTATACTACCAGTAAAAGTCCGTTGATTATGTATCTTTTCGTAGTTTTCCCTTATAGCCTCTTTACACAATCAAATAAATTCACGAATAAATTGTGAGAAAAATTGATGAATTTCTTCAGGGTAACAGGTGGGGAAATTATATGATGCAATTTCTTCAAATCAAGGATACTAACTCATATAGTCACTTCCTAAGATATCAATCTCTGGAAATTTATTCATGTATTTATTGTTGTGAAAAATTGACTGTAATTTTTATGTTTAAACGGTCCAACTTCTTCAAGGCCAAAAAATTATTCAATTTACTGGATCGGGTAAAGCGACTATTGTTTTACTATATATATAAAAATGGAGACAAAAAATCCCTCGATTTTCTGTTTGCTTTTTCAATGTGTATTCCCAAGTATTGTTTAGTATGTCGTTTTTTATCATTTGAAACAAAACAAAAAACTAATTATTTTAAGCAACAATCTTTTGATATGAGCTACTGCCTGGTCTAACTCACCAATTTATTTATTGTTTTACTGTTCCTATATTTTGCGTTTTTTTTCTTCTCTTCCCTAGTACGTCAATTTGTCTCGGGGGCTGGAGATAATTTGCCTGGTATGTACCTTTCTCTCTACCATGACACCAAAAACTAACACCACCCATAACCACTAGTACCCACCCTTCTGGTTGTTCTGTTAAACCACGATAAACTTCAAAAATAAAAGATAATAATCAAAATAAAAGAACCTGTCCCATAATGGTCAACAGGAATCCCCCTAATCAATTGACGAACACTTGTTTCGGACTTTATTTTGCATATGTTTATTTGTTTTTTTGATTTATTTTGTATCTTGGCATGCTTTTATTTTGTTCCGTTAATATTTTTGTTCTTAAAAGCAGAGCAATCACTTAACACTACATTGACACTTTAATACTTCACACTATCATAGAGAGATTGGCAACGATATTGTTTTGATATTATTGCTACTCTCATCGTTTTCATAAATATAGGCTGAATTGTATACTTCCTTTTCGGTGTTTGTGCTTTAGATGTGCACACACTCCTATAATTTTCTTCGCGTAAACATCCTATAACCAAAGGGTAGTTATATCAAGAGAAGAAACTTCATGGAATGCCTTTATATCTGCAATATGCAATTTGCTATTTAGCCTCAAAATACGTAAGATTTGACTAGTTTCTAACATTCCATAGCAGTACGCGATCTAGCCAAAACTTTGCGGTCGGCTCTTGGACTATTACTGGTCCTTGGCTACCGAGGCGGTGTTGTCAAGCTGCCATAAAATATGTTTAATATGCCACATTTATGCTAACCAGAATGAAGAGCTCTTGTGCGTTGAGACTGAATTCGGCCTATATTTGTGTACTGCAGTGGCAGACTTATCAGCACTACTTTATAGAAGCATGTTGAAAAACATAAAATATCTCTTTAATATAGCCTTTTGTTGTAGTTAACTTTATTTGAAAGAACAATTTTACAGATGTTTCTTTTCACGGATATTTTGATATTTAGCCGAGCTAACAGTTCCGTGTATGAAGTGAAGTTTTGCCAACGCCAAAAGCAGATTTGCTTCCCCATATCTTCAAATCTGATGGAAACTTCACCTATCTCTTTAGGCAGTATTTTGTTTCTAATAACCCGAGATCGGTGGTCACCCACACAAACATTAAATTTTCATCGCTAAAAATAATCTTTTTCCAGTCTTCGTAGCCCACGCTAATCGCCTTTTTTCTGTTTTTAAAAATGTAAACCAGACTTACAAAACCACCGTATTTGTTGTGAAACATTTCCTGCTATTTCTTCATTCGCCTTACAAATACGAACAAGAGATCTTTGCATTCTAGGACTGATCTTACGTGGCATACCAACACCGTGTCTTGAAACTTGAGTTGAATCTGTGTCTCTATACTTTTTAACAATATCTGCCACTGTAGACGTGCGACATTTATTTGAAATTGATTCACAGAAATGATTCTTAAATCAAAACTTCAAATTGAAAACCCTTTTTAATCTCCATGGTCTGCTATTATTTTCTGTTTACTATCGTGTCCGAACATTTATATGGCAGCAAAATGTTGCGTTGTTATCAATATTGGTTTGATTTTATATTTTAATATCATGTTACTTGAAAATAGTTTTGTTAATATAATGTGCAAACAATATATTTCATTGTCTTACAAAAGAAAAACAATGAATTTTTAACTTTATAAAAACAAACTTTTAGATAAAATTAGATAATGTACGAACTTTTTTGTGTTAGGGCTCGTAAATTCTTGGGTGTTTATTTTGATGAAACTCTTACATGGTCAAATCATATAGATATTATTTCCGGTAAAGCAATAACACATTGCTAAGAGTATACATTATGGCAGTTGAAATTATACCTCAGCACAGACGTTTTGTTAATGTATTATTTTGTCTATGTATATGCTGTACTTAATTGCTGCATCATCTGTTGTAGAAACTGTACTAGGATTAACGAAATCTTTTCAACCCAAAAGAGAATCTTAAGAACAATATTTCGCATAAATAAGAGATTTGAATGTAAATTATTCAAGGACAATAATATTACGTCAGCATTTTCGTTTATATTTACAATTGCGTTGTTTATGTTGAAAAAAATATCAACACATTCAATCAGAGATACACAGACCAAAAACTAAATATCTAAACATTACGACTCCATTTGTAAAAATAAACATTACTACGCACCGCATATACATACTCATAATGTCGGACAAAAGTGGCGTACGCGAAAAAGCGGTGCTCAACCGTCCACTGCTCCATAATTTCTATTTGTAAAAATGCTAGGGACGCCCGAGTTGAACGGCACTCTCCCCCGAACAGGCGGAGAGTACTAGCAATTCCAAAAACATCCGTCCTTTGTGCCGGATCCTGTATTTATTTAAAACTACTTAAAATCACCTGAATGGTATTATCAGTGATATCGCATCCTTGACACTGCGCAATAAGTGTCAAACACATCACACGTTCTCTTAACAAGAGACATGTCTGATATGCTGGTTCTACCCCTAGCGCTGTAAAAAGTTGATCTCTTTGGCACCACAACATTGATTTTAGATAATAATTTCGGCCGATCAAGTTTATTATTAACCAGACTATGAAGCACTGTTATGCCATTTAATTGACGACGGTAAACAAATGTATCAAAATTCATGACTTGAAGTATCATATTGTGTAGGAAGCCTCTTCCAGGATATATGCCATAAACTTTGAAATTGATGTATTTCAGGCTCTTACGCTGGACAGATTCACAAGCTGAAACTGGCGACCAAACCAGCGCAGCATATTCCACCTTACCCCTAATAAAAGATGTATATATTGTTCACATCAATAAACCCCGACAATATTTCTAATATTTTATTTGAATGTTTGGCATCTCTCTAGATTGATGGTATCAATGTAGTAAGTAATCAGGATAAGATAAACCTTGAGAGTAAATCTCCAGCTGCTATGCTTATATTAAGTTTGTTGCAAACGCACCATTTACTCAACCTATTCAGGTCTTGCTGCAATTCCGTACAGTCACTGTAGTTTTTGAATAATTTAAGAAAAATAGCTTCAATTTAGATAGCTGCAATGCCAGGTCATTAATGTATATTATGAATAATAGAGGCCCCAGATTTGATCCCAAAGGCACCCCTGAAGTAAGAGTATGGGGTGAAACCCACATACTCGACGATTTGTGTCTATAAGACTGCGTCAGGGATACTAAATCTTCGGAAGATCAACTTTGTGATTGAAACGTTTACTGTAGTAAAGAAGATAATAATAATAATAATAATAATAATAATAATAATAATAATAATAATAGGCTTTTATTTTACCTAGCGAATATCAGCTATCTACTTTCACCACCAACAAAACAGTACGATTTTATTGAAGGGAACATATTTTTTATGCGGCAACAGTCTGATAAAGATTTAAATAAAATAAAATAAGTAAGCACTGTTAAAGTAATCTGGAACAATCGATTATACTACTGTATCTGCCAACAGATTGAAAAGAAAATGTCACGAACAAGCACTAACAAGGCACTCACTGAAAAAACGACTTGATGAAAGAAGGCTTGGAACAAAAAAAGAGAAGAGATTTTCCACAAGACACAATAAAACATATGCAAAAATTGCTTTATCTTTAGAATACCTAACACAGCGATTTTGAACCTTTTGAATCCTGTACGACTTAGCCTGTGTCAAGCATGGACCAAACACGGAATCACCATATTGTATTTTAATCGAAATCGGAGAATCAGAAGGTCTAATTTTCGTTTTTTTGGGAGAACGTTTTTATAAATATAAAGATCTGTCAATACATGTGGTTTTATTGGCCAAACAAGCATGGGAGATTATCTTTGCATGTGCTGACAGGTTTTATTTCTAAGCCACTCACTCAAGTTCTTTCACGTATAAAATCTTGATTTACGAATCATTTTTGTGTTTGCGTGTAGCAAGTTTGAACATTTGGCGTATAACCATTTTCCAACAATGCTGTTTCTTCTGTAGGTTTGTCTAAAGGTGTCGGTTTTATAAGATTTGACCAGCGATTAGAAGCGGAACGAGCAATCCAGGAACTCAACGGGACCATTCCCAAAGGGTCCACAGAACCCATCACTGTAAAGTTCGCCAATAATCCAAGTAATAACAATAAGGCTATCCCTCCTCTTGCGGCTTACCTCACTCCTCAAGCTACAAGGCGATTTGCTGGACCCATTCATCACCCAACTGGAAGATTCAGGTGAGTTCTTGATGAAAATACCGTATAAGTAAAACATACAACATTATGTTTCTTAGAGACTCATGCCGAGAAATCCTCAGGAAATTCGAAATCCGTGGATCTGAATGATTTCTCGCCGTCTCGTTCTCGGTTTTGCGTGATTTCCGATCAGTGTACCCGTATTTTATACCAGATTCAAAGTATTTTTCAAGAAGGACGAAAAATACACAATTTCTCATTGAGAAGGCACGCAAGCATCCAAAAAGCGTGAAAGCGATTAATTAGTCTACTGCCAATATCGTCCATTAGATGTGACTCTAGTCAACTGTGTTCTCGGCAGTCTTGGATTCGTACCGTGTGTAAGTGTTTAAGTAATAAAGCCAGAATTGGAAACGTTTTCCTTTCACTACTAACCCGAAAAATCGCCATTATTGACTGCAGTGCCCTATTGATTAGTAGGTTTACTCTCATTGGGTAAATAATGATAACAAAAAATACCTACCAAGGCTTGATTACCGACAGGCAGTATGGTTTCCCACGGGGGGCCTTCTAGCTTACATCACGCAACTGTATAGTAAACTCCTCAGGGGCCAAAAATAGGGGTTTGAATTAAAATTTTGACCTTGTTTATGCCACCCACAGTCACCGCGAACGCGTTTTAACACGCAGTATTTATAAGAATAGCCAAACAGTATTTGAAAAGTGGATTTTAATACAGGACTCGAATCCCGGAATTTAAATACAAAGTGGGTATTCGAATAATGGGATTGACAAGCGGTATTCAGAATCCAGAATTCCGAGTACTGGCCAAAAAGATATTCAGTTGAATACCAAATATATTCGAATACCAGTCAAATGTACTCTGAATAGTATTCAAAATACCGAGTATTGGAGTATTACTCAAGTCTGATTGGAAGTAACCCAGTTGTGTATGCTGGTAGATAGGCTTTGGTTTGATGGTTTCCAGTACAGTTAACCAATAATTGCTTACGTCTCAACCTATGTACCTCAACCTATCCTTCGATATTATTCTGTCATTTACTTACTACCTTATGATCGAAACAAGACATTTTGAGATACCCTCTACATAGATATCTATTAGAAGCAGACTTGGGCCGAATACTGAGATCCGGTATTCGAATACGAATCCTCTATACTGTAATACTCAAGATTCGAATACAAAGAAAAACGTATTTGAATACAGCTGTTTTGCTTAGCTTAGTTTTGAGTAGCTGTTTTGTTTGTGCCATCCAAAACCACCGCGAACGTGTTCTGACACGCATAAAGCGGCTCCCACGACCACGAGAACCATCTCCTGAGGTAACGGGGGGATAAAAAGGAAACGTCAATCTGCTGGTCTTAGACGGTCGTCGGCGCTACTTCAAAAAAAGGAAAGGATGACTGCGGGCGCATACCGTGGTAAATTTCCATAATAACAGAGTCAGATTTCGATTGGCGATCTGGCCCTAATAATCCTCATTATAAATATCCGAATTTATTCTTCCCTACTGTCGGGACATAAGTTTAGAAGAAACATTTACGTAACTAGTTGCGAGCCTTTACGTAACACCAGCGATAGCGATTATGAACACATTTGCAGAATGACTTATATACACGATTTTATATGAAATTGGACAACCAAATTATCTGAATACGTCCTTTTTTAGTCCTTAGATACCGCCGTGTTGCTTGGGCTGGCAGCACGAAGCAATGAACCCTTGTAAATGGCTTGGAATTAACTGCGTCGGAGCCGCCTTAAGTTGCGTAAAGCGCAACGCAGTATTCATACGAATAGCCAAACAGTATTCTATAAGAGGATTTCAATACAGGATTCAGATTCCGGGATTTGAATACAAAGAGGGTAATCGAATATTGGGATTGACAAGCGGTATTCAGAATCCAGAATACTAAGTACTGACCAAAAAGGTGTTCAGTCGAATACCAAATACTAAAAAATGTATTCGAATAGTATTCGAATGCCAGCCAAATGTATCCGAATACCTGCCAAACGAATTCGAATACCAGCCAAATGTATTCTGAACAGAATTAAAAATACCGAGTATTCGAATACTACCCAAGTCTGACTAGAAGTAACCCAGCTGTGTATGTTGGTAGTTAGGCTTTGCTTAGATGGCTTCCAGTATAATTGAGTTGACCTTGAGTTATCTTGCAGGTACTCTCCGCTGGCCGGAGACCTGTTGGCCAATTCGATGTTGCCGGGCAACGCGATGAACGGCTCTGGTTGGTGCATTTTCGTCTACAATCTGGCTCCTGAGACTGAAGAAAACGTTCTCTGGCAGCTATTCGGTCCTTTTGGGGCAGTGCAAAGCGTCAAAGTCATACGCGACCTTCAGACAAACAAATGCAAGGGATTCGGCTTCGTCACCATGACCAACTATGATGAAGCTGTCGTCGCTATCCAGTCGCTGAACGGATACACGCTGGGCAACCGAGTCTTGCAAGTCAGCTTCAAAACGAATAAGAGCAAGACTACATAGAGTGAAGGCAAACAGTAGACAGGATGTTCCCCGCGCCCTGATACATTTGTCACCGATACATCGTAAGGTTTCTTATCATGTCACTATATTTATCTACTTATTTATTTGTCTGCAAAGGTATATCACAAGTGTACAGTTTGTATTGTAATTGTCCCAAGAATCATGGATGTCGTTCATTGTGAGCGGGTTGTTTGGCAAACTTCGAAATTTGTCATGTGAAAGTAAAAGGCTTTTTTTAAAGAAGTCGTGTGCAATACAGAGATATATCAATGTATACAGGGTGTAAACGTTATGGTAGTCATTATTGAAAAGTCGATAGATTTTTGTCTAAATGGCTTTATACTTTACAACTTTAAGTGTTTTATATCGACCACAATCTTACTAATTTTTATAATCCAATCTAAAACGTTTTTAAATTGGGTAATTAACAAATAAATGGCATTAAATTTTTCTAATCGATCGCAAACGGTAACAGTGGTTAGTTATCCTTTTGCATAGTTTTTCGGCGTTGTCAGATTTATTTTACTTTAAAGTCACTTTTCTCTAAAAAAATGCCGTTTTGACCCACATGTTATATGAAACTTTTTGCTTCTTTTAACCCCCTCTATCACCCATTTAAATAATGGCTATCATAATGTTTACACCCTGTATATTTAACTAGTTCAATGAACTGTCACAAAAAATATGATTTCTGATTTTTGATTACAATACACTTATCCAAAATGACCTTGAAGGTTATGGAGCGGTTGCATTTTGCAGATTGACTCGGTATTTAAGGATATTTATATTTAGTTTCAGTGACTTGATGCGGAATAAGATGCTATTTACTGATCAATTTTAGATAAATTAATGTGACTGCACTATCAGGGTGCTGTGAACCTAGGGTAAAGTACCTTCCCTAATTAAAAAAAAAATAGTACTTATACAAAATACGATGCTAGTCAGAAGTGCATTCACGTTTCCTATGGCAAACATTTTTACGGTCTCATGTTTTTGTATCCCAATATTAAATAAATCTCGTGCCATTGCAAATAATTGCTACTGGGAATCACCAAAAGAATCATATTTAATTCAGTTTAAAAAGAAAAATTTTTGTATTTAGTATTTATTATAATATGCTGAGTAAGTCGAAATATCCATAAAGCACAATATTCCGCCAGAGAAACATTTTTGCTCGACGAGATTTTGGTTTTGAGCACATGACTTTCACATTGACTTTGAAACTGAGCAAAAAGCAAGAGATTGAAAAGTTCAATTTGTGTTTTTATTTATACATTTGACCTTGGATGCCATTCTATGGTAGGTTGTGGATTCCTATTTAAAAAATGTAGTTGACCTTGAAATTCTACACCAAGGCCATTTGTGCAAAGAACATCGCTGTGATGTCATATTATGTAATATATGTACACAAACTTTAATCTTGGAATGGCATCCAAGGTCAATGGGCTAAATTTCAATGTTATTGTGATGGTCAGTGCATCGATTGTTTTTTCTCTGATGGGATAATTTGCTATGTGAATAATTTTGATCAACTGAGTATTTTTTTGTAAGATTAATTTATCCATGTCTTAAGTAGAGTAATTTATGTATTTGTATGTAGTGTTTTTTGTGTATTATTCTTAAAATGAAGCTAGTCGCATAGCAACGGGCACACAGAGCAGCCAAATAATAGTTGTTTGTTTTGTGGTATTGCAATCTCGTTGCACTTGTGTTTTTTTGTATTTCATAGGGTGGAAATGGTAGTACGGACAAACTATAATGAGGTGTTATGGTAAAAGTCCGTATAGCTGACTGCTCTTCTATTCTTATATGTGTGTTGTGTTTAGTTCCACATTACTACCAGTTTTTCTAACATCATATGAGCTTTCTATCCAGAATGCGTGGTTTTGCTTACAATGCCAACTGTTAAGCGAGAGGTGAGACCACAACTGTCTATATTTCATTCTTTTCTTTATTTTTCTTGGAGAATACCATGTTTATTTTGCTACTTCATCTATTTATTTAAACTATAATTTATTAGTTTGGTTTGTTATTAATTTATTGCTGCAATTTATTTTGATCAAATGTTTGATTTCATTCTGAATATTAATTAAAGTTTACTTATGATTTTAATTTAGTTTTTATTTTTCTTTCTTTTCCCGCTGTTGTGTCTCGTAGTGTAATCGCTGAAGAGGACCCAATATGCAATAGCGTCTAAATTATGGAACTTCCTTCATTTTTCACCTAGAAAAATCCCGGGAAACACAGTTATTATCTTCTTGGGACATTTGCCAATCTTCTTTCAGTAAGTATTCACCTTATACTTGTTACTTAGCAATTTTATAGAGATATTCAAAAATCAAGAAAGTTCCATGCTTTTAGCCACTACTGTCGATATAAAAAATATCTATCGCCTATTTCACCGAAGTTCATCTTTGCTCATCAAACTCTAACTACGCCATTATTTTCTGAAGCTGCCATACACGCTAATAATAATTTGTTTACAAATACACAAAGTTAACATGTATGGTCAGCTTAGACTCTAGTAAAAATAATGATCACATGGACCACGTTTATCTCGTGAAGGGTTTGGATTAATACTTGATTAGATTATCCTAATCTCACAGCGTTTATGACGCAATAAAAACAAAGAAATACTCCCTACGTGTTCTTTATTTAGCTTCATATTTCACTGAAATTTATAATGACCGAATATTATCCAGGAAGTCCCCTGTAAACAGCTAGCCTAATCTCCAAACTTGAAATCACACGGGAACGGCTAAATGTCAACATCCAGTTCTGTTAAAGTCAGCGGCAAGCGATGGATGACGCTCGTAATCAGTGTGTATGCTTGCCGGATCCAATCCAAAGGATAATCTAAACCGCCAAGAAATCGGATTGGGATCTTCCTAGGCGTTTACTAACGATTTAAGGGCCGATTGTGGAGGGTAATCCAAATTAAATCCTCGAGATAAACGTTATACATAAAATGACATATTTTTCGATACATAATTCGTTGCTGTCATTTGAAAGGTCATGAAATGAATTCTTTGAGATAAGCGATAGAAATAACGCGCTATGCACAAATGGCAGTCCGAAAGATGACGCTGAATATATTCTGGCGATTGGTGTCATCTTATAACACAGACTAACCCACTTCCACTTTGAAACACTTTATTTTTATAAACAGGCATACCTTGCGATTGGAATGAAGACGATAGACTATTTATAGAAAATTTTAAAATGCGGCACACTGATCGCGTATATACTTATTATCGGGGATATAGATTTATCAGTCACAATTTTATGATTTTCACCAGTCGCTCGTCAAGTTTCACAGTTCAAGCTCAAATACTCGTACAAATTCTTTGGGAGTGAAAGAAAAAAAGCAATGCATGTTAATCCATTGCCTTGCTCTAAGATAGAAAGCCTACCTACCTAATATGTCCAGAGGAAATGAAAAGGGGCATTAGTCCAAAATATTGCGAAGTTCCTAAGAACTCGTGGCTAATCAGCAACTGAATCCCGAACCACTTGCCATTGTGAATATTTGATATTTGTATTTGCCTATTGAACTGGAGATCATACTGAAACGCACACACCCAGTTAGCAATACTGGTTACAAACCGTATAAAAATATGATTTTTTTTTCGGAAAAGACGAACTAAAAAGTACAATGAATAACCGAGGAGGCCGAAATTCTAGTCGAATCACATTGGGACGAGTATGGGATATTTCTGTTTTCTACTTTGCGTATAAGCTCTTAGAAAAACATCAAGTAACTTAGATGCGCACACATAAGGAGCTACCTGCCAGACACAGGTGTTTCAACGTTTAATCTGTCAAAAGTTTAGGCTAACCGACAGAAATGTTTAGATAATGACAATTTAAGTCGGAACCGAAATCGTAGCAAAATATCTGTTAAAGCAATACACGATTTTGATATAACGTAATGCATAGGCAAACCCGGATATAGTTTGGTTTATGGAAGTCCTATATAGTGTAGTAGACAGTATGCGGTCTTCTCAATGATAGCTTTAAAGATGAGCGGGGATATCTTGTGGACATGCGGTTGACTGTCTTTGGGACTAGTCTCGACTTGAACGAAATATTCATACACCTTACTCACTATTTTTGGCTACCATGATGTAGTGTCATTTTGATCAGTTATAAAACTGCATCAAATAACATGGATAGAGGCTGAGCAGATTGCGTTCAAGGGTAGATTGATTGAAACTTCTGTCAAACATGGTTGATAAAGGTGGTTTGTCATCTCTCCTCCTCAATAAGTGAAGGAACGAATATGCATTCTACCCTAAGGTTTGCCAATCGTGCATGTCAAAAGCTATCTATCCTTGAATGCAGTTTGGAGGCTACACCAAGTAGTTCGTTAATGGTGAGGGTAGGTGTGTATGTCCTTGAAAAACTATGTAGATATATAATCATCAATGCCAGTAGTTTTTCTTCCTGCGATTCCCTATGTGAAATGCTGTGATCTTAAATTAATTCGAAGGTATAATGTTTGGTGTAGGTTAGATTGTATGAGGAGAGTTAGGTGATATAACCCGTACAGCATCAGCTGTAGCAGCACGATATTGCGATATACCCAAAGTTTTAACCTAGTTACTCAAGATAACCTAAAAGGTACAATTAGACTTGATTATGCAATATATCAAAACCTCGTTGAAAACATGTGATAAAGTATACTCGAACTAATCATGGTTACCTGATATATCCATGCATTAACTTCAGTGAAGTTTTGCATTAAATTATACTCTACCGTTTCACTTTTATAAGCCCATTTTGTGAGTGGTGGTATTTTTACGATAAAACCACATCGACAGGGCAATATCGTATGCTTTTCTAGAGGTATGGAACTTTAAAATGGGATAAAACAAAAATGTTTATTGTCGCTTGACTTGAAGAAACTGGATTCTGAACGACCAGCTTTACTGATCTGATATTGTTGAATCCATAAAAAATAATCCAACATATGGTCTTAAGTAAATTGACGTTTCGCACGCCGCGTGGCATCATCTTACTGAAACCGCATTTCGTTCACGATTATTCCGTTCATTTCCTCGTTTTATAATATTTTTAAGTTCTATACATTGAAAAAACACTCGATATATCCGTTTTCGTAATCAATTCTTACAAGTTTTTTCGTAACCAATTCGTGTTAAAGCAATATAATAACTCAAAAGTGACAGATCTGAGACGATGGATTCTTTTGATTAATAGGTTCAAGTACTCACGCACAAACAAATGCACATCCCTATTTATTTGTAAAGAAAAAATGAAAATATGAAGAGAAAAGAACAATTTCACATTTGAGAGTGAGACTCATTTCTGCCAAACTCCCACCTTGACTCGAGTTTTCATACTAAAACTTGTGCTGTCATAATCCAGCCTCCACATAATAATGTGGAGTATCAGTTTCATATACAATGCTCTCAAAGACCTCAAGTAGAGCTTCGCTTGAGATCTCTGCTATATCTCCTTCTTTGGGTTTCCCCCATTTCATACATGTTTATATTAAATATGCGTCTTTGGTATCGTACACATTCCAATTACATTGCATTTACACTGTACAAAGTAGGTAAAGCTCCACATAGTGTCATTGAAGAATGAATATTGTATTTTGAGGTACGCTCATACATTCCAATTTTGTCCAAAGTGCGAGAAGTTTCTTTCAATCCACAGAGCTCTCTCGAGTCCAGCATAGTATAGTAAGACCTCTGACATATCTAATAAAATGTGAGTGTAAGAGATATCTACGTACTACGTCTTGAATTATGGATTATTTATCGATTCAGGGTTAAAACAGAATTACCATGTATGGAACTACAGCACAAAGTTTGAACACATATCAAACCAAATGCTGTTGAAGCTTCGTGCGTTCCTATCTATTCCATACCGCGGAGATTGAGCATAAGAGTGGTGAAACCCAAATATTTACTGTACAATGCTGTATAGCATCGATTGCTAAATTTAACCAGTTGCAATTGGTGAAGAAAATCAACTATCAAAGTTTCCGAACTTTATCATTTTAGCAGACCGCGATACTACGCGCAGATGCGAATTGGGCGCCATTTTCCCCAGATTGAAGAAATTTGGAGCAATTTCGCAACCGTGCACCGTGACAATGAATAGAGATTTTGAAGGTCGGGATCGAAATTTTTTCATTATTTCCTTGATCTGGAGAAATGCCGCGCCATTTCCTGCACGGAATTTCACATTATTTTGAGATTCAAAGCATGGAGGTGGAATGATGAATGATATGAGTCAGCTAACAAAGAGGCTTCCTCAATATGCGACAAGCAATCGCGTACGCCGTACGGGTTTAAAATGTACAATCTTAAAATCATAAGGCAATAGTTGGGTCAATCCATGTCTAATCAATCTATCGGTTTTGGTGGCATCCGAGACATTGTTTTGATTTTGGTATTGAATAATAACCTCTAGGCTACTCCTCCGATACTGAATGAGAGAGAAAAAGACAACAATAGCGTCCTAGTGGGCCATTTTTAGCACCTCTATCAATGTTGGTTTCAACCTAAGGTGCTTCGTGTTGAAAGTGGGCATCGAATTTAGAAAAATATCGAAAAATCACCTTTGAGAATTTTGTCTGGAACAGCGATACGAAATGCCAATATGATCAAAATCGGAAAACTTTGATTTCAAATTTATAGACGTGGAATGGCCCAATTCGAAGCACAAACTAGGCTTTTTCCTGAAGAAACTGAGCTTGACATGGATCCAATATTGTCAATCGGGTGCCATAAAAGTCTATCTTATCATTTTACCATGGCAAATGGGCATTTCACGTGAGGTGTACAATCATAAAATTCTTGATCATGATTTCGTAGTTTCCATGGTTGACGATGAGCGCATAGCACATACTCTGTATAAGGCAGCAAATTCTGAGGAGTACGGTTTCGATAGCTTTAACGTTACACAGAGTGCAAATGCAATGCGATGAATGTTTAACCAGTCATTTTGCCCTGAATTTGAGAAAAATTATAAAAAATGAACTCGCTAAACATATAATCTCCCCAGAGATGACAAGAACAATCCATATATAACTGATGGCAAACCATTTATACCGGATCTAACGAAAAATGTAACAGAGTTTCTGCTAGGGCTGAACAAGAAAAACCCTGAAACTCTAGTGACACTGTGTACATGCAGATTACGTTGGCCATATTATTAAAGTGAAAATATTTCGCCGTAGCAAAATAGATGC
The DNA here is from genome assembly GCA_963669975.1 of Acanthoscelides obtectus. Taxonomy (NCBI): domain Eukaryota; kingdom Metazoa; phylum Arthropoda; class Insecta; order Coleoptera; family Chrysomelidae; genus Acanthoscelides; species Acanthoscelides obtectus. The sequence continues at coordinate 25,134,034 of CAVLJG010000002.1, forward strand.
TTCGTAAGTCACTAACGTGGTGTTACATTGGAGTTATGTAAAAGCTACGTCAGCAGTGGCGTACGATAAGTTATGTTGATCTCTTCCATTTTAGTATATTACTATAGTAGGTATCTATAGCAGAAACAATACACAAAAGATCTTGAATCATGTTGATTGTCTCTTCATGTGGAATGCAAAGTAAGATGAGGTGAATAATACTGGTGATATCACGCCCTTTCTAGGGTTTTCTTCTAGAAGCCTGGTATACTAGCGACGTAGATGATGTTATTCGTTTAACTGGCCTAAATCGAAACACGTGTAGACTAATTCCATATACAGAACAACGATATATTTCAAATGATATTACTTATATATATCTGTCATCAATGCTTATTTACCATTCTTAGCTTCTATTTGACTAGTGTTCGCTATATATGATATGACTTGCTTAATGTTTTTCATTATTAATTGATGGTTGATTATTAATTAATTATAATTCATTAACGATACCGTATTGCACTATTGCATATGCGTATCGTATCTATATCTACATAAGTGTTAACTCTTTGTGTGTTGTGTAGATTACTAGTATAAGTGTAACATAGTTCATATTCCTATTGTTTACTTTTTCTCTATGTGTGTAGCTGGTGTTTTTTCTCTCGATCGTATTGGGGCTGCCCGCCATATCCTTGTAGCTTCAATACGATCGCAAAGGCGGCTTTCGATTTTCCAGCACATCTAACTGTCACCAAACAACGTCCTGGGACTCTAAGCTTGTACTTACATAATCAGGAACATTATCCATTTATTAAACGAACGAGTAAAACCCTTGTTACAGATACAAAACAGTCTTGAGTAAAGAATTACATTGTAAGAAGACCGAGTTATGGATCCATTTAAACCATATTTTGTTTGATGAAAGGGAACCAAGAAAGCATCAGTGAAACAGCTGGGAACAAACAATGTGACCATTTATAATTTTGTGCAATAAAAATATGGTCTAAGTGTCTTTGTAGCAATTCAGTATCATGTTTGTTCCCCATAATTCTAAAAATCTTAACATCACTGCGTACTAAACTCACAAGATCATTAATAAATATATCAAATAACAACGGACCTATGCGGGAACCCTGCGGAACTACAGAAGTTACACGGATTAACACGTGTATAACGGAAAAAATGTGCATTGGCCAATAATAATGCAAAAAGACGTTTTATGCCTCAATAGCAATGAAATGGAACTCAAAATACTAATAATATTAACATTTTCTCTGAGAAATTCAACTTTAGAGCCTCCATATGTACTGAAATTGGTCTATGATATAACATACAGGCGCCATAAAGATATAAATAGCTGGAAAAGAGTATTGTCGGCTGGGAAACCAAAAACTTCGAAGCTTCTGTTTGTATCAGGTCAACCCTACATAAAACGGTGGCATTCAGTTTTCGAAATGGTGAAAACTATTTAATGGTTAGACTGTCTGTAGCACAACTGAATTTTGTCTTTGACAACCTTGTTACAAAGGTGAACCTTGAACATCAAACTTTTTAGCTTGAAATATATGAATCGTTAATATGATATAAACTAGGAAAGGAAAGAGTCGAACGTTAAGCTGCAAATCAATATTACTGAACTTTGAACTATTATCACCCACATTATGATATAAAATTGAAATCAAGATTTAAATATTAGCAAAATAACTTATGTCACAGCAAATTCTTTGTCTTTTATTTGATATAATCAAGTCCCGTAACCACTTTCTTTAAAAAAATTCGGCCTCGAGTTTAAGCACCCGAAACATACGATCTAGAGAGATTATGTACATGTGCCTTAAAAAAACATCTGTTGTCATGGTGTACATTTTGCGTACACTGGAAAATTTGGCGATCCGTATGCAGATTCTAATTTCGGAATTGAACATTTTCTTCCAATACGTCTTCCCGGTGAGAAGTAGTTTGAATCTATAACATTTCAAAATGGATGTTGTGAGATGTATGTATTCTACTGTTTTTTTTATGATTTTGAATAATCCGACATATGGCATTAAACATTTTAACCGTTTTTTTTTTGTCTCGAGAAGGAGAATAAAGGAAGTAATATGTTGACCTCGAACCAACCTGCGTTGACGAATATACTTCTCACCAAAAAAAAAAATCTATCAATTCCAGAAATTTACCAAATTAGAATCTTTCATTAGAAAAGCAGCTTGAAGCTGTTATCACAATGTGCCTTGTATTGCAGCTAAACGTTGAACTTAAGTACGAATTCGAAAAAAAGATTTCTGAAAACAGCGGATGACCGACAGAAAAATGTTTTGCAATATATGGAGGTGCTTGATTAAAAAAAATCTCGACGCATATTCTGTGATGTTACCACTAGACCATGATATATCTAGAATTTCAGTAAAAAAATGTATAGGCAGATTTAAACAACGCCATATGAAAAAGTTCTTTATCCAGAGAGAAAAAAATTAAACCTTTCTTTAATCGTCAAAATTGAAAAGCATAAGTTTTGGTCGTATATGAAAACTATGAGGTAATTAAAAAACTGCTTCAAAGGAAACTTGTAGACCTAGCTGCAAGAGCAAAGTGCGCGCAAGAAAATGGTATTATATTGCCGTGTCTTGGTATAAAAACTACTTAGACCTGAATCATTTACTGCCACGAATATAATTCCGCTGTAAAATCTGTCTATACATTTTTTTCTATAACAGGGTCCATTTATGGCCCATTTACACAGCCATACGATACTGGGTTCCAACACTTTGGATCCTGTGACCGAGATGCAACCTAAGGTAATGAGGGCGGGTCCCAAGATATATTATATTTATGTATATGTATGACTAGAGAAACAATAGTGATGCAATAAAATAAATTTTGTAGATGGTATGAATGCCATAACTAATAGATAGTGACCATTAGGTCACGCAGCGTTTATGAAGCTTTGATATCAATATTTAGAAGCTTAGATTGGCTTTGGTGAAAATAAGACATGATTCATAGGGTAGATTGGATGGTTGGTTCAGTCAGATTTGCTGGAATATCTTTAGCAAGCATAACTCGGCTCCGCGTTTGAAAGCGGGGCTAAGCTCAAACATTGTTGTGACGAGAACATTCCATTATTTAAAAAATCACTGATTGATATTTACATATATTATATATACTCATGCCTATATTCTATCTGTTTTGATAAAATTGTGGTTACTATTATAAATATCTGGTGCAAAAGTTATATGTACAGAGGTTATATATTAGGAAGTACAGTACCTCATAACTGTAATTCATGCAATAATATAATGTAAGGCAAAATCTAATTACAATATTAAACTTTAGCTTTAGTAGTTTTAAGAAGCGAGGTTTATACGATTTCTTGACATTTGACGCTCGATTGACACGTCCGGGGCGTGTTCACCGAACGTCTGCCCTCCCCTTAACTGCTAAAGTCACCCTTAACGCATCTACTTACACAAGGTTTCAAACCAACGCATTTCAAAAATTCAGATATAGCAACGGCATATGTCATATAACAAGAACAGTTATTCTTTTTATGTTTATCATTTTTGGTTTAACAGCAACAATAGGTATTGAATCCAGAAGTTGGTTTGAAACGTGTTGTGCATACCCTTGGCCATCAAAATTTGCTCTACACAGACCACAAGCTAAAATTTCATCAAACCTTGAACCTCATTGAAAATATGTAACTTCGCTTGAAGGTGATTAAGTATATACTGCAAAATCGGTATAGATGCGAAAGGACGTCTGGATAATCGCTGAAAAAAGCAACAGCATATTCGGAATTTATGTTAGGGCTGGAACACGTACATCAAATTTTGATATTTCTTCTCTTAAACGAGAGATGCCACGAATATTCGGTTATTAGTAGTAATAATAATAATTTATTGGTGTTACTATACAAATGTCAAAAGAGTACTTGTTGAAAAAGCATGTCTGCCTTGACGAGCGCTTAGAAAACAATTAAAATGAAAGAAAAATGAACTGTAACTCATATAGACATACAAACAAAGTGCAAAAGCGAAGCAGCAAAATAATATTCGGCATCAGGTCACTATTTTTAATGAAAAAATATCACATTTTTCTCAAATATAAATATATTTTATCATCAACAAGCATTGCAATTATTGATTTATCATAGGTAAGTTATGATAAATTAAAGGCATTTTTTCATAGCAGTTGATTCCGCTTTTCGTCATACACATCGTTTTGATATGTTTCACTATTCGTGGCACCTCTAACGTAAACGTTTGATGAGATACGTAGACATGTTTTCAGTGAGTAGCTTTCGCTACAGTTTGAATTGTGACGAAATTTTGTCGTTCATTCAAGTTAAACCTAAAACGACTATACTATACTAATCGCAAAGGCATTCAACATCTATTTATAGAATTATGTTCCTTGACAATGTTTAATGGCAGCATATCATGCCAAATACTGTGCACTTGAATCGTGATATTTCGCGATTATTTGTAGTTGCAAATATACGTTTCACGTAATACACAAAATAATTTACGTTAGAAAACTCAGAATTCAGCCACATACGCGCATAGTGAACAAAATAGAGTGAAAGAAACTTTAACATTAGATCTTCCAATTTAAACGAGAAACTTCCCTAGCAATTTCAAATGTGATAGCTTAAAGATTTTCTATACATTTTCCGCCAACAACAAAAATTATACTCGTTTTAGGTGTTTCTGATATCAGCAAATGATAGATAATGCCAAGTGGTGCATATTACCTTCTTTTTATACCCTACCCGTATCTACAAAATCAACTGCATTACCAAAAACCAAACAATCGGAAATACAGGGGTCTACAAAAAAAAAACGCAATGATTTTACTAGCAAGCTATGCCATTGAAAATGTCAAACGTTACGATATCAGAGGAAATCTTTGTTTTTTTTAACTCAGCTATGACGGACGTTAGAAAGTTCAGTATTTCCAAATGCAAATAAACTTATGGTGCTTTGATACAATTTAATATCTAGTTATCCTGAGAAAGTACTAAAACGTGATATGCCATGAAAAATCATTCAATACTTTTCAACACATAGGGATGGTGTATTTAAAATATGTACTAAAAATCTTGATAATGATCACTAGTAAAGTTTGTTCATATGGTAACTTAAAAAGTATATTAAAAAGTTTAGACAAATCTAGACAGCAATTGTAGTGAGAATAAGTTTTATATAATTCATGTACCTGGTATGATGCACTGTTCTACTCATATATCGGTGGAAAATGCATTTTTGAAATAACACTTTAAAGTTTCTAAATAATGTTGTCCAGAAAATATATTAGCAAGGACTTAACTAACCTTTATGGCATTTTTATCAGTATTATTGGACACTGAAATATAATATAGATCATATTCCTTAGAATTTACTGTAGTCTGTTTTATATACAATATATAGATTAAGAAAACATTGAACTAGAATATTTGTGGATCTTTTAACAATATCATCAATAAAATAAATCTTTACCCGTTTATATATTTACTGAAATCGTAAGTTATTTTCTGGATTTCAAATCCACATCTTTTCACAATGAAGTATCTCAAAATTTTCCGACGAGTTAAAACTCGGTTGGGAAATCATAAAATACGCGGAAATATGCAATGTAGAATATTTAATCTTAAAGATCAAAGAGTATATGGGAGTAAGAAATCTACTTCAAAAGTTTATTTTTAAGCAATCTACGGCATAAAAGCAGTATTTGCAATAAATTTATAGCTGAGATTTTTCGTATGAGCGAATATATTTTTGAAAAAACAAAACATCTTGAGAGGTAGGAAAATATACAGAATTTGAACCCAACCCTTCGTGAATTGGCCTTTGCTTTGTCCTCTCAAGCTGTTAGCTGTTTTCAAAAACATATTGATGCTGTAATAATAAGAAAGTTATCACCAATAAAGCACGACAAAGTTCCAATCAGAATATAACATGAATGGAATGAGATGAAGGTGGAGAAAATATTTTTCACAAGCTTACGTTTACTTGTACATGACAACTGTTCACTACTACGGCTACTCTAGAGCAGACTAGGCTTATAAATAAGCAGTAACAGTAAATGTCATGTAAGGAAACAAAGTTTGCGTTTCTTTTTTTATTAATGTTATTTCAATTTTTGAGAAAAGGGAGCAGATGAATGTTTGGTTTCGTTGGTAGTGCAGGTATGAACGTGATTGTTCCTTATTTTAAAAAGGGCAAAGAACGTATATATGCTTAGGGGAGGCGGTAGATGACATATCAAATGAAAGTACCAATCACGAGACTAGTCAGTGACTTGGTGTGAAATGTAACCCCGCTGATTCAAGTCTTGAAAAAGCCCCAATCCTGTGCTATAGGCAAATCAGTCTCTGATGTGCCTTTAGATATATTAAACGTTTATATACATTTAACCATTCCCGATCAGAAAAAAACACACCGAAATATCCGTTACTGAATACAGAAATGAACGCGGATGACTTGACTATTTTTGATACTCACTTTAATATCTGAGTGTCACATCGGATATTTACTGACATGGAACCAAGCATAGGGTTTGGGTTGACATGAGGACTCTATGGAACTGAACTGATCACATACTGATTACTACTAAGATAATTCTATTATGTGCTAAATCAAGCGACAGGTTCACTTACAGTCACTGAAACCACCATTAAATTACCCTTTCATACACCCGGTTTACATCATCAATCTTTTCACCAATTTATTCAGACGGATTTCTTCAAGGTCATCCTGATTAAGTTTTACAGTGTTTATATCAATGAACAAATTCATGGATGATCGTCAGTAGTCAGTGCAACCAACCACACAACAGATTCTTGCTAGAAATATTTTGAGCCTGTATGTCTATTGTGGTTTTGATTTTGAGGCGAATCCCATAAAGAAAAAACCTTATTGTTTAATACTGTACTTCTATCAAAGATCTATAGCTGAAGTGGAAAGTTGTTCAATTTAATGGAAAGAAAAGCAAGGTTGGCACCATGAAATTTGAACAAGTCCTTATTTCGCCAAGAAATTCACGAACTTCATGGATTTTTGTTTTGAACTTTCGAACTTGGTCTCAATTCTTGAAGAAATCCGCGGATTTATTGTCAATGTAAAACGGACAATACACTTTGTAGACAGATAGATCAAAACAATTAGAAGAAAATTTTTCGTTTGAAAGAGGGTAGAAATCAAGGGAGACATTTTAACCCTGACTGGATGATGAAGTGAAACGAGAAAGTTCACTTTATAGGATAAAAGTCAAGTTAAAGGTACTGTCCAACGTAAGTTGCATATGCACGTGCCGGGAACATGTTGCGGAGGAAATTTGTTATAATGGAAACGTACCTCAATGGTAATGGTAAAATAGCATTTCATCGGAATATTGAACTGTATTCGATGCGATACGTTAAAATAGTGGTTTAGTGGTGGTGGACAGTTACTAAATAGCCGTAATGCGTTAAAATCGCTGTTCCGACTGGGTTTAACATGCGCTAAAGCTCTATTCTATGCTTCAGTCGAGTTTCTTGCCAGCAACACCATCACATATTGAACTAAATGTACAAAATTTACCTATACCCTGAGGAAATGTCCTATAACCTTGCAAGTTCAATGAAATTTCCGTGGTAAATTTGTGATATAGTATAATATACAGTAAGTTGATGCCAAGCATAGCTAACAATTTTTGAGGTTTACTGTAGCTCATGTACATATATAAGGGCAGTTGTAGGTGATATATTAGCGTTATTCGAGAAGATACCACGCAGAAAATGTGGTGTTGGCAACACGAAACCTGTCCAGAAGTATAGGCCCATTCAGGTTTTAAACTGTAATTGGGGTAGGATATTCCTCTGTATCAAAGTATACAAACTGAAGAATAGTAAAACCACTCTCACTTTCATGTTCGAACTCCAGACAGTTCAGGAGCCCCATACTTTTTTGGTGCTAAAAATAGCTACTCACGGCGGTCACAGATACCCGGCTGCTTCGCGGACGGGGGACAGACGTAGGGGGAATCTAGTTTTACTACGGGGTAAAGAATTGGTATTCTGATTACCAGACCAATAAGTATTAGAACTTTTCAAATTAAAAAAGTTCATCAAGATGAATAATGCGATTTTTTTACTGGTCTCGTGGTTAAAATCAAAGAATTTTTCATAACTTCGACTCACTTGTACCTCAAAGGTGGTTGCCTCCCGAACTGAATCTCCTCTGGATGTATAAATGATCCATATTGCCAAAATAAATTTTTCCGTGATAGGTACAATCTTCTCGTAAAACTATTTTTGATATCATTTTCGATGTAAATCTTCCAATTGCAGTATATGATTTACTAGTTAGACATTTGACAGCGTCAACAAAGAACGTAGTAGCTTTTCAAGTCGACGATTTGGGTTGCTTATTTTTATCAACAATTTAGGCATCTTTTCACGTCAGTGCACATGAAATAGCCATTAATGTATACAATCTCACGAGCAGAAAGAAGCATCAAAAAATTTCTTCCTATGTATGTCTCCTTCTTGGGAGGAAGCCAGTGCTTGACGGCCAAGTAGCGTTTGCCTTGATTGTTAAAAGTGCAGGTCAATTTTAAATGAAGGAACCGCTTTGATGAGGCTGTCCGTCGATCAAAAAATGTCTGCTTTCTGTGAAGGGTATTAAGTTCGAACATGAAAGTTTTTTAGGCCGAGTGATTTTATGACCTTTGAGTCTGTGTTCATTGGTTTCTTGATATCCTCAATTATGATTAGAGACAAACAAAACTTACCTATGTAAATATGAGTCAGATCTTGTCGGACTGAGGTATTGACGACACTCTGTGTTTCCAAACCGTTTAATTTATTCGTTTAGTGATAACGTATGTTAAGTTTACCTGACGGTTATTTGACTTTTCTCTTGCTTATTGTCCAGTGTCATATGCTGCATTTGTGTGTATTTATTGTCATTATTCAAGATGTTGTTTGGATGTTATCATAACCTATCTATTTATTGTATCAGTACTGACATTAGTATTAGTTTAGAGATTGTGTAGTGTATATTGGACCATGAACGCAGAGTAACGGTATACCTTGAACATTTTAAATGGAAGGATCGCAAAACGGAACCAGGTGGGTCATAAAATAGCACGTAAGACGAAGATACACTGGACACTAGCAAATACCTGAGAAATTGCAATGTTTCAGTTGACTACTGCGCTAGCATACTACCGATGCTCTTCCGTTATGGTCTCGCAAAAGACAATATGTCATAAACAATGGTTTTTGTTGGGCCATAATGGAAGTGAAGCAGAGATGGTCAACATAGTTCATTTTACAATGCAATTGTGTATTCCAGAGCTAGAAGCCAGTGTAATGCAATATTTGTACTTTTCCATGTTGAAAAAACTCAATACAATAAAGTATAAAAGCTACATTTACAATGGATTTTTTTCGATCTTCTAAGTACTTGTTATATAATAATGTATAAATAGATCCGATACTATACTAATCCATTCCTGTTGATTTCTTCATTTTAACCCCCACCTAAACACCATAGCCTATGTTACCACAAATACATAGTCGCCCTTTCACATGAGACCAGCTTATTTGCCCTGACAGTGTGAGTGAAGTCAAATATTTTTTTAATGAAGAAATGCGCCCATTTTGTTTCTCATGTTTCCAGAAAGCCTCAAATTAATAATTTACAACTACAGATAATGAAGAGGCGTCAGATAGGAATATATCTTTAGCACTCTCAGGTGATAAGGCAAATAAGGCTAATCGCAATAAGGAGACCCCAAGGATAACGATTATGTATGCCTATGCCCTGTATTCCTGGGAATTCGAGAAATATAGGAAGTGAAATGAAAACACCGCCTAAATGATATCCGCCTTATCAAATCTCTGGACGGAAAGCAAGCAGCACTTGATCAGCGTTGCAATGGAATTCCACGTTTTTTCTGGCAAGGTTACAACATTTATAAGGGGAGTTTTTAGTGTCTAATCGGTGGAGAGTTCCGTTATTTTGAAAAATATCTAAAAAAATTAATTAAATCGTTGGCAACAACAAGCACCTTTCTTGGAAAATACTGCCCTATATTCAGGGTGATTCATAACTACATACGAATATAAACATACAGGGTGGCGCATCGAAAACGAAACAGACGCATTTACTGGCCTCTGTTTTTTTTTTAAAACGCTCAGACCCGTCGATTTTGTTTTCGAGGGGGACACAAGTTTGGCGAAAAATCACGTTAGCAATGTTGAAAATGGCCACCATGACTTTCTATGCAATAATAAAGATTTTGCTCAAAACGGTGCCGCACATTTTGCAATATTTGAGGCGTAATTTCACAATTCTTTGTCGCAAGTCTTCTAATTATGTTGGCTGCGTAGCATAGATTTTTCTTTTTAAATGACCCCACATAAAGAAATCCAAAGGTGATAAATCTGGCGATCTTGGGGGCCATTCAATGGCACCTCTTCTACCAATCCATCGATCTGGAAACGTCTGATCTAAATATTGTCGAACACGTAATGCGTAATGTGGTGGGGCACCATCCTGTTGGAACATCAACCTATTCGCAATGTACTGCCGATCATTCTGATTTTCAGTTATGGCTGTTAATGCAGGATCTATGGCGTCTTCCAGTATTTTTTTGTTTATTCAAAGTTTATTCAAATTCAAAAACCAATATAACTTACAAATTAAAAAACAACCTTCAGTACAATTTAAATAAAAAAAGCTTCAAAAATACATGAGCTTGTATACTCTTGCTACCCTGAATAACCAAGATTGCAACAGAAATCTGAGCAAAGATACTAGCATCAGATCTAGAACCAGCAAGTAACGGTATATGAATTGTGAAAATTCTGTATACTTTCGTAAAGGGTAAATGTCTGAATCTTGTCGTCACAAATCCTACATTACGTGTCTGCATAAACAAATCTAAAATTCATAACAATAGTCCAGAAGCATACTAAAAACACTTAAGTATAAATATAGAGTACATAAAATATGAATACCTGAAATATGAGAATATAGGGATATTTCGAGTAAGGTCAAACTATGCTGTTTAAACAATAAAAATTTTGCGTAAAGGTTAAGCAGAGAAACAAGAGTACCACAATTTACTACAAAAGAATAGACACCTAAGCTATAAGCTTGTGTGTGTCATACAATATACAAATTCAATGCATGGCTAATGGTTATAAGGTATATTATGAGCAAATGTATATAAAAAAAAAGAAATAAAAAAAACATTAGATAGAAACGAAATTACTGAGTTGAGTCAAGCTACCGTCGATGCAAGCATGTCAAAGTTATTTAAGATGAACTTCTTAATTCTTTTTTGAAACTATACTTCGAGAGGATTTTATATTCTAGGGGTAATTTATTATACAACCTAATACCATCAAACTTTATGCATTTTTGGCAAACAGATTTATTCACTCTGGTATAGGTGTAACTTATATTTATTTTAGTTCTTGTTTCATAAGCGTGGCTGGTTTGAACATTGTTTCGGGAGTGAACAAATTTTAGAGCAGCAAAAATATATAAACCTCTAACATTCAAAAGATCATTTTCAATGTAAACAAATCTGCAACTTGACCTACATGGGATACTAAAAATAGTCCTGAAAATATAATTTTGCGTGGTTTGTAGTATTTTTAAAGTACTAGTGTATGCGGCTCCCCAAATACTTATCCCGTAAGTTAGTAGAGACCCCACAAACGAGTTATATATTGAGAGAAGACTCTTTCTGCTTAAAATATTCCTAAGAATGAAAAACTTATGAATAATTCTCCTTAATTTCGATGCCAAAAGCTCGGCATGACTCTGCCATTTTAAATTACTGTCAATAGTGATTCCTAAGTATCTAATAACTTCAACTCTTTCGACAGTGTCAGCACTATCATTTATAATTAATGTTCGGTGGTGTAATGGCATGCCTGCTTTGGTTGGAGAAAACGTTACATACTTAGTTTTAGAGATATTAAGTTTAAGTAAATTGTTATCCAACCAGCATTTGACTTTATTTAATGACAACTCGGCATTCCGTATTGCGTCATCCCATGAATGACCAGTGCAAACTAAAACAGTATCGTCTGCATATGATATCATTTTACAGTTGAAATGACATCGAAGTAGTTCATTTATGTATATGAGGTACAGTGTTGGTCCCAAAACCGTCCCCTGAGGCACACATCTTTTTTTATCTTTTGAATGTTGCTTAAATCTGACCCTACCTTAACTTGTTGTAATCGATCAGCCAAATAGTTCTCAAATAAATTCAGAACTCCGCTACGCACTCCAACACTTTCTAGTTTCTTTAATAAAATTGTATGAGATACTGAATCGAAAGCCTTTTGAAGATCTAGGAAAACTGCAACAGTCTTATTTCCATCTTGAAAATTTTCAAGCACTTGTCCTGTAAGTTCTTGTAGAGATTGCTCTGTATTGCAATTTTTGCGGAACCCAAACTGACAGTTCGATATTATGTCATATTTCTCAAGAAAAGAACAAAGTCTGTTATTTAAACACTTCTCAAAAATCTTCCCAAATACATTGATAACTGTAATAGGTCTATAATTGAACATATTATCTTTACTTCCAGATTTAAATATTGGTGTCACTATGCTTTCTTTAAATTGGCGAGGAATTACTGAGGATTTGAAACAGAGGTTGATAATGTGAGTTATAGGGTGACTGATATACTTCATGATCATCTTGATAGTTTTAGTGTGTAAGCCATCTTTTCCGGGTGCGCTATTATTTTTCAGATTACAAACTATTTGTTGTAACACTATGTTATCCACTGGAGTTAGAAACATAGAGTGAGCAATGTTGACGACATGAGGATCTGATGTATCAAGAATTGAGTATTGATCAATTTGACTTGTTATTTGCTCACCTATATCAACAAAATATTTATTAAAAACACAGGCTATATCAGTGGGAGCGTCCAGCTGCCGATTATTGTGATTAATTGATTTTACGTCATTTTTTTTATTTTGCCAGCATTAGTTACCTCATTAATAACATCCCAGCTCTATAGTTATTACCAGCTAAAATGAGATTTTGTGTATAATATTGATTTTTAGAGATCTTAATAAGATTAGTTTCTCTGTTTCTGTAGGAGATATAGGACTGTCTCAATATCAAATTATCATTATCTTTCGTCAAACTCTGTTTCAATTCATCCCTCTTCTTGATCGAAGTAAGAATACCGTCAGTCATCCACGGCTTGCGTTTTCTAGTCTTACTATTTATTTTTAAATAATACGTTGAATGATCTATGCCTTTATATAATTCATTATAGAAGTTATCAGTTGCTTTTTGGACATCACTCTCTGAAAAAACACTGTCCCAAGTCACCACTTGCAAATAATCTGTCAACTTTTTCTCATCAATTTTATTAAATCCATAGCTGTTTTTATTAATGATACAATTACTTCCTTTCAAATAACCAAAATTGAACAAAACAGGATAATGATCGGTCACACAATTTTCCAAAAGTATTGGTTTACACTCAATTGCTGTTTCAGAGACCTTAAATCTGTTTGTCTTCAAAAATATGTGGTCGATAATCGTAGATGAGTTAGAATCTACCCTAGTAGGTGTATTAATCTGAGATATGTACCCGTTCTGTTGTAACATATTCACGTATCTTAAATTGCTGTATTCATGTTCTCTCAATAAGTCTATATTTATATCACCCACCAACAACGACATGTCACAGTTTGCAGTACTTCTCAAATACGAATCCAAATTGTTTACAAAATCCTGTACATCCGTGGGATTAGGCCTGTAGATACCAGTAATACTGAAACTGTTATTGTTGAAAATAAAGCTACAATTCAATGCCGTCACTACATCTATCATTTTTATGGAAACATTTGCCGAAATGTCATCTCTTACATACATACAAACACCATCGCATTTATTATACTTGGCTTCATTATAGTAAATTTTAGCCATTTATTTTATAACTGTCGATATTACTGATATTCCAGGTCTCACTCAAAACAATTATCCCTTTATTTTTATTCTTATTTAACACCGCTATGTTTATACAAAGCTCATCATAGTGAGCTTGCACGCTCCTGATATTGTAATGAAGTATAGTGAAGTTTAACTTATCACTTCTCTCAAACAGAACACTATTTAATTCATCAAAATTACAACAACTGATGGTCGTGATATTGTTATAATCCTCTAAAATATTCAAAGCTGTATCAATATCAGTCATATACAAATCAAGCTAAACTCAATATGAATGCAGAAAAAACTGAAACTAACTAAACTGCTACAACTAAACAATGGCTCAGTTAGAAGAGAAAAAAGCACTAAACCAAAATGAAAAGCTCACGTCCACTCTGCAGCAACCTGAACAGTACATGGGATCATTACTGCGCCATATTATTCAAGTCCTCTTCCGTTTTTATCTGTAACTTTTTTTCTCGCAGTTTCAACCATATTTCTCCGTTATAAAACCAGGTATTCTGCTTACCCCATTTCTGCACGGTCTTTTGATACAGGTTATATCGAGCAGGCGACATATCTTCAGTAAGAGTTATTCCTGAACCTTTCAGCAACTTCCTGTTTCTCAGAAACTTCATTTTCAGGTTATGAGAATTTACAGTAAACAAGACAGAACGCTGTTCATTCTTCTTTCTTCCTAACCAAAAACAATTTTCAATATTCTCTTCCAAAACTCGAGTTTTTAGGTTATCTTCGCATAAGGGCTCCAGGACACTTGTACCATGTGATTCCTTCATGCCAACTATTCTAAAACACTCTTAGCATGTCTCAGGTCCACTATTTTTTTTCTAGCTCGACCATTTTTTGTTGAGATTCCTTTATACCCAGTTTCTGTTCGATTTCATCAGAAATAAGCGTTAAGAATCTATCATCACTGAGCAATTCTTCAATGGTTTGCTTTATAATTAATTTAACATCGGCCATTTGATCTCGTGTCAATGGCATATTGATTTAGTGTCCACTAAGCTTTCAGAGCAGAAGAACCAAATTATTTAATTCCACTTATTACTGGAGGTTTTTCAGATTTTCCGCAGAGCGACACACAGCACGTCTACTCTCTCACCATGTCTACTGTCTACTGACAATACATTTCACTGGTCAAATTTCCAGGTAAGAAAAAAGGACCAACTAAATGATCGGCAAAAATCCCAGCCCAAATATTTAATGTTTGTGGCTGCTGTGTATGAACCTCATGATAAATTCTGGGATTAGAATCGGACCAATATCGGCAGTTATGACGATTTAGTACGCCATTTAAGAAAAAGGAACATTCGTCGGAAAAGCAAGTGTTGAATAGAAAATGTTCATCGTTTATAATTCGTTCACTCATATCTTCACAAAATTGTAATCGCCAATCAAAATCGTCTTCATTAAGTTCTTGTACCAGGTGAATTTTATACGGATGAAAACTATGGGCCTTCAGAATCCGTTAGACAGTACGTCGACTAACACCACACACAGTCTCCAATTTGCGGGTACTTAACGTAGGATCTACATAAACTTGCCCTAAAACCCCCACTTCTATTGCTTCGTTCCTTATGGGATTTTCAATATTGCGTTTTTTATTGGCGACTGACCCAGTTTCCTGAAATTTAGCCACAAGTTCTAGAACATATTTTCGATGAACGTTACTGTTCTCATGTCGCTCATTAAATATTTCTGCTGTTCTATTAGCGCACTGATTATTTCCGAAAAATATTTCGATAATTTCAACTCTTTCTGCTGTGGAATATACCATGGTTAATTTATTTAATAAAGCATTACAAGTTATTTTAGCAAAAAAGTTTGGTCAAATCAGTCGCAAACTATGTACTAAATTCCTATTTAAAATAAGTACTAGATATTTCCTTATCTTTCTTCAAGAAATAACTTTTTTGCTCAAAAAAACGCTCCAATAGCGATTTTCAACAACAAAATGATAAACAAACCATGGGCGTAGTGAAGAAAAGCATTTACTTATTAAGTAAATTCTTTTAGTCAAATTTCTTCTGAAAGTAGTACAAACTAATCTGATGTACATACCTATTAAAGACTACTTTAAGCTTTAAATCAATAAATCTTCAAAACTACTGAACTGAAGCTCATGTATTTTACATCATTGTAAAGGGAATTGAAAGACCTTTAAAATAAGGTATCACTCGATCCCCCTTTCCATTTAAGATTTTAGGGGTGGTGTCACCTCCGCCCAGGGGGCTGCACGTGCTAACGTGATTTTTTGCCAAACTTGTGTCCCCCTCGAAAACAAAATCGACGGGTCTGAGCGTTTTTCCAAAAAAAAAACTGACCTGCCAGTAAATGCGTCTGCTTCGTTTTCGATGCGCCACCCTGTATATACCTTTTTAAATGAAATACCCTGTACATACAGTAATGGACAAAAGTATATAGACAAATATGAATATTTACCTAAATACCTTTAGAAAACGAATTAATACTTCATTGCTCCATAAACAAATGCGTTATTAGTAAAAAAACTAAATTCCTTGTTTTTACATTATCTGCAATGAACACAATACAAGTCTGAATATAATCACTTTTTTATGAGGGACAAAAATATGTAGACAAATTCTTTTCAACATTAGTTTAGTACAGTTTCGTGTCAGAAGAGGATTAGTTTGTGTTCATCAAGTATTGTGGAATAAGTTGAGTGATTTTAAGACCATGCCGCGTGGTCCAGAAATTTCTTTCGATGTGAAAACTAAGATCATTGAGTTATACAAAGATGGTCAACGTCAAGACGACATTGCCAAAAATTTGAAGCTGAAGCGTAAAGCAGTTTGGGCAATACTGAACAAATATAAACAAAAAGGTATCTTGGAAGCCTCTGAGAAGTGGTCGGCCTAGAAAACTGAATGCTAGATCAGTTAGATTAATAAAAGTAATTTCGTCCAAAGATCCGTTTAAAACCCCAAGACAAATAAAAGCCGAAATCGAGACAAAAGGAATTGTTACTGTTTCTACGAAAACTATAGGTAGAAGATTAAATGATTTGAAGTTATTTGCACGTCGCCCGAGTAAGAAGCCGCTAATCTCGAGGAAAAACCGTAAGGACCGATTACAATTTGCACGGTTGCATCTTGATTGGAGCATCTGTAACTGGAAGAGGGTATGTTTCAGTGACGAATCCAAGTTCAATATGTTTGGATCAGATGGTGGTCATTACGTTAGACGCCCTAGTGGACAAAGATTGAACCCCAAGTACACTTTGCCCACTGTCAAACATGGAGGCGGGTCTTTTTTGGTTTGGGGGTGCTTTTCCGGTTTCGGGCCACATATAATAGATGGCATTATGGATAAGTTTGTATACACAGACATACTAAAGCATGCCATGTTACCCTATATGGAAGACAATATGCCCTTAAGATCAATCTTCCAGCAAGATAATGACCCGAAGCACACTTCAAATCTCGCAAAGAAATTCTTTCTGGATGAATAAATACCAATTCTCAAATGGCCTTCACAGTATCCCGATATAAACCTCATTGAAAATCTATGGGAATACTTAGATAAGCAAATACAAGATAAAAATTATTCAAACAAGGATGTACTTTTTGCCGCTTTAGAGCAAAAGTGGAGACAGATTGATGAATCCTATACCAAGAAACTTCTACAATCTATGCCGAGACGATGCCAGGCGGTGATTGATAATAATGGTTATGCTACAAAATATCAACACAAACATGGTTGGTTTTCTATAATTCAATGAACTTTGCTTCTTTTTTCTATAATTGTTTTGCTTTGTCTATATATTGTTGTCCTTCATAGTTCCAGTTTTATCAATTAATGTTTTATTGAAGGGAGTCTAATGAGTTTATTCATGTATAAGTGAGTATTATGCTATAACGAATTATGTATACAGGTTGGTGTATTAATAAAACAAGTTAAAAAAGAAATACAGCACAATATTAATTTGTCTATATACTTTTGTCCATTACTGTATATAACAGTGTATTCTAAAAGGAATGGAAATCTATTTAAAAAATGTATGTTTATGGGGCCAGCCATATATCACCCAGTAGGAATTATATGCTTAGCTACAATTTATATTATAAAAAACTTTTTTTACATATCTTTCATAATAACGGACAGAATTGTAGTTCCCTAGTAACAAACTGTACACTCCAATGCGAGTTTTTTAAATTACTTTGATAAAGGAAGCATACTTAGCAATTGCTTTTGCTGGTCTTGAAGTGACGCCGTTATAGGTCCATAAGATACTTTGAAATGTAGGGAAAAATAAGATGACTAATCACCTGGCTAGACTGGAGGCCCTGACGTTTAAATCGCTCAATTTTTTGTTCCGTCAGAATGTCAAGAAATAAAACTTTTTCATAAATTACTAAGTATATTAACATTTTATTTAGTTTGTATTCATGTACAAAATTTTTACACACTTACTGGGCCAAATGAGACAAAAACATGAAACAGAAATTTACACAAAGAAAAACAAGTGATGACAACAAATATAATAGATGTTTCTCAAGTTATCTTATTAATTAACTCATAACCGTAACAACACCAAACTGTGACTCTGCTGAAGATACACAGAGAAAAGATCGATATCTATGCACAGGATTACAAACGTGATATATGGGAGCTTGAAGACTTGTTCACTTCCAGAAAATTTGCATGCTGTCCATTTAAATCCTTACGAACCCTAAAGGCCTATCAGGGTTGTCATCTTTTTAATTAGTCAACCCCTGATGAGCATATATCAATTACATGACACTTATTTAGTCCAATAAACCAACGGTTCAATACAGGTTATATTGAAGTTTTTTTTTTGTTTACACCAAAGAAGTCTAAATGCCAGGACACCGCGGGTGCGGGCCGCAGGTCTATCTGGTAGAAACATTGCGCGTATATTAGAGAAATACATTAAACTCGGCTTTTTTATTGGCAGCCTGCCTCATGTACATTCCATTTCACTTCTAAGCTAAGGTTATTTGGCATGATTTTACCTGATATTCCATACAAGAGTACTTGTCGAAAATAGTAATCTGTATTACGTTACCAGTGAGGTGTCAAGTGTACTCGTACTTATGTACATCAATGTGGTAACGTGACCTGGCGACAATACACTTCACTGGTATGGTCAGAGACCCAGCCTTTGAAGTGGAGTTAAATGTGTATGTGGAAGGTTGTCGATAGGCAACACTCGTTTAACGTCTTTCTCCATTATCGAAATTCCATTGGAATGAGTTGAAAGGCCAAGGAGACCGATGATGGATTTACATAGCTGTGATACCTCCAAGGACTTTTAATCAGGCATAAAATATGAACAATATGACAAATTTTCGGAAAATTTAAGCTAATCGTACGCACCGTGTGCATGATCTTTTCACTACAGGGCGCGGCAGCTGAACTTCCTTTTTTAAAATACGCGCCATTCAACCGGTCGATGAACGAAGCACTAGTGGTCTCGTTCGAGAGCTTTTGTCTCTACACAGTTCAGTCACCATCATGCGTTGGATCAGTGAGGAGCGTGCTTTAGCTATTTAGGCCTACTTTTTGAGCGGATGTTCTGTGATCGCAACCCAGCGCGCCCTTCGGAATCGCTGTAATTTAGCCTCGTTAGCCCCTCTCCCGGATTGGAAATCAATTGTTAGGTGGTTCACTACGTGGCAGGCAGAAGAGCTTCAATGTTGCGATCAACACGGCGTTCTGCGCGCAAACAGGCAACTCCTTGTATGTGTAATAATACTTTGCTGAGAAACTGTACTTTTTATATTTTCTTTTATATAATTTATTTTTTCTGCCCTGGTTCGCCAGTTTAATAAAGACATTTTATGATTATTATGTGCCTGCCCTTGGAATTTCCGATCGTTTTATGAGGAGAATTCTTCATGATGACTTTCATTTCTATCTAAGATGGCAATTGTGCCGGAACTTTCTGAACGCGACTTCAATTGTCAGATGAACGCCTTTGAGCGTCTTCTCGAAGTCGTTCCTGAGGGAGCTATTGTTTTTTTTGTGATGAAGCCCTTTGCCAACTGCGTCAAAGGCCTTCGCATTCACCTAAAGTCACAGTGTGGTGTGCAATTTCCTCAGCTGGAACTATTGATCCCTGGCTCTTTGAGGAAAATGAAGTCGCAGTGACAGTGAATTCGCACCGGTATGTAAACATGAAACAATAAGAATCTTTTTCCATAGCTAGATGAATTGAATTTAGGGTATTTGGTTCCAACAAGACAGTGCAATGGCACACACTTCAAGAGCATTGATGATGTTTTGAGGGAACACTTAGGAGTAGCCTGCCCGCCTTCCCGATTTGGCCCCTTGTGATTTTTGTATGGGACTTTTTGAAATCCCGTGTTTATGTGAACCAATCCAAGGACCCTGAATGAATGAATGAATCGTGAAATTAGAGGCATTCCGGCCACCATAAGGAGTCAGTGCATAGACAGCTTAAACGGGCCCTTAAGCACCTCTACATTCCTTAGATCACAAGCCTCGCCCTTTTAGCGAAGTAGAGAATCGCCTAGATTCCAAGCTCCTTGAGGATCCAAAGTAATGGACCCCAGTATAGTCTGCCTGTAGTAGCTAAGAGCCTCGCAGCGACACAGAACGTGCGCCGAGGTCTCTTCCTCTACACCGCAGCGCTCACACAAGGGATCCTCAGCCACCCCCATCACGTGCAGGTGATGGGGGTGATCGAAAGATAAGCAGAAACGTCTATCCTTAGCACTGGGCCCTTCAATGAGTTCCCGTGCCTGGCGGAGATGTCTGGAGATACTTCTCCATATCTGAGAGTGGTGTCTTGCAATCCACGTCTCCGTTTTTCTCCTAGCTCTATGCGCGGTCACTCCTAAAGCTGGCTCAGGACCAACGAGCTTGCTGGCTAATCCTGTCTTTACCAGAGCGTCCGCCGTCTCATTGCCCCTTATCCCAGCGTGGCTCGGTACCCACATTAACAATACCGGATGCCTCGCTGCGAGGCAATCCAGAGCCTCCCTGCATTGCAATACAAGACTCGAAGGAATCTTACAGGCACTTAGTGCCTTCATTGCAGCCTGGCTGTCGGATAAGATTGTCATTCTTCTCCTAGGCGCACCCTCCTCCAGAATGAGAGATACACAAGCCAGAATTGCAAAGATTTCCGCCTGGAAAATAGTGGTGTATCCACCGAGAGGCAGAGATAGCCTAGTTCTAGGCCCAGATACCCAAGCACCTGAGCCCTCACCGGCGTCCCACTCCTCCCTCGTTGGATACTCCACAATAAACTTGAGGTTGAAGCAATATTTAGGGGTAATACGATCACCCCTACTTAGAAGGATGGGGTCCTCCCTTTGCAATTCGACTAAGATGGCAGTATGCCCCTTGACAGGATTGAAGAAGGCCCAGCTGTCCTGACAGTCGATGAGCGACTATTCTCGCTTCACCGCGGATCACCAGATCCAACGGTGGGAGATCCAATAGAGCTTCCATTACTACTCGATTTGAAGGCCAATATCCAGGAATAAATTGCCTGCTATGCTGGAAAGTGTCATGACCAACGCCAGAAATCGATTTACTCAGTGTATGGAGAATGGGGGTAATTCCTATCAGAGTTGATCTTTAAAACTAGGTAAAACAAAACTTTGGTAATGGATTTTCATTATAAGAAACAAATAAAAAATTTTCTGACTGAATGGGGTTCATTTAGTTTTGAAAAAAGGAAATTATGCTGCCGCACGCTGTATAACAAAACATCACGATAATTTCTGATAAATCATGTTTAATGAATGAATTATATTTAATGTGTCTTCTTCCTCGGCAAATGTGAACGTACACATAAAAATAATTCAAATGATAAGAAAACTTCCGTTTAAAAGAACTCGAATTTTTTATGCCATTTTGTTTATAATGGATGAATGTAAGGTATTTAGTTGGTTAGCCCACCTATCTAGTGCACTATATTTAGCTTGGTTCAACGTAGCTCTTTCCAAAAATAGCACTTGGTTAACTTGATCTATACGGCCTTGGATAGTGCTACAAAATTAATTTGTGATTATAATCAAGTAATCTCCAATATCGGGATAAAGAATAGAAACTTCACTTATTTTTGAATGAATTAATTTGAGTATTTGCTTTCCACCTTGTCTCTCCATACCATACTGATGATTCCACACAAGGATAAACCCGCGCTTGTACGATTGGACATACAGACAGAAGTAAAATACTTTTGAGGAATCAAGTCCCAGTATAACTAACCCATTTATGAAACAATAAGGTTTAAATATCAACAATATATCTTGAAGTACAAATAATTTTGCTGCATGGTTGCTGAGCAAATCCAAATATTTCTCTGATGAAATGACATTTTAAAATCAGCATAATTGAAGAATGAATACTGTAAGCATTATGTGAAAATTATACTTACTTATCTAAAATACAGGATACTAACAAACTCTCCACCTCAGAAACATCAATGTTCAATTTCCTTGAAATGAATGGTATTTGAATTCTAGTATATGGTTTGATCAACTGGATCAATACTTGAGTCCTAATATTTCTTAAGAGGTCTGCAATATAAATAAATCATCACCACCAGAATAAAGAAATATACCATTATCCAGATATGGAAAATAAAAATGTACCTTCAATATGTTCTCTAATAAACAAATCATCCATAATATTCTGTCGATTCTGCTTGAGAATATGTTCAAATTCTATAATATCATTATTTTGGTAAGCATTGACTAGATTTGTCATTGCTAAGATCTCTGGGTCATTTTTATAAGGCTTTGCTTCCTGAGAATCAAATGGGTTTATTCCTGATCTCATCAACCTAAAAAAAGATCATAATAAAGATTTTCTAACAAGGTGATTGTTTTATTTCAACACAACATCAAACATCCTTATCTGAAAATCTTTTACAATAACTTGCAAAAATAATTATCATTATCAAATTCTTACTAACACTTATGCACTAAACTAAATCATTAGTCTGGAAGTAGTACTTACATGTTAGCTAGTACTAAGTATTTAAGGCATGTAGTTCTCCTTGGACTACCAGATTCATCATAGTTTTTAAACGCTTCAAAAAAATCCGTATGCGCTTTTTCAAACTCGCCCTCTCTTAAGTGCATTTTGCCACCACATTCTAGAAGAAAACAAAAATACAGAAAACTCGATAGACACTAAAACTTGAGGTCAAATAGCTTGAAATATGCCCAAAATGTTAAAAAACCTGAAAAACTGGCAAATTTTTTTACACTTCATAGCAGTCAGACCAAGAATGCTAAATAAAGTACAAGCGCTTCAAAAGTGCAAAAGGTCTCTATTTAAAAGGATTGATTAAAATATTGATGCTTCTATCTAATCTACATTTTGAATTTAAGTTTAACTTCAGACAAAATTACCTCTGATAACACCCATGATCAGTGGATGTGGTATAGCAGACTTAATGTGAAGAGATTGTTCGTAAAGAGTTTTTAGTTTCTTGTTGTTTTTCTGAGCTGTATACATTTGAATCTCCAGAGCATATATTTCTAATAATTGTGTTCCTTTCTTTAAATCATCTTCACCATCATCTGTCTGACAGGATTGATGAAGTTGTTTAAGTATTTTGGATAATTTGTTAAAATCACCACGATCATAGTAGAGTTTGCCTAGCTTTGTGTTTGTTTTAAACCACAGTCTATCATTTTTTGCATCTTTTAGAGCGTCTAGGGTTGTTTCATAGAAATTTTGTAGCAGTTCCATCTGGAATAGAAAACATTTTTCAATAATAGCCCAAAATATAAGCTATTATACATACGTTTCGTGATGTAGAAATATAGTCCAAAATTGAATTGATAGATTTTTCACTATGATTTCGTGTTACTGCGCTTTTGATGTAGGTGAGGAGCTGTTTGTATCTGGACATCATTTCATCATAGTTTCCCTGGAAAAACACTCAAATCAAACATACCAATTTGAAAACCATCAAAAAATTACCCACAAAGGATCCCAAGCAACATATTTTCTGTAACAACTTTAGGTCCATGATACTTAATGACTTTTTCATGGTCATATCCAAATTTAACAGTCCAAATTACTACTAGCCACTACTTACTTATTGCCCTAAGTTTCATTTCACTATAGGCGAAAATGGAAATCTTTCTTTATAAAGTGATATGTTTTTGAGATATCCTTTGAGAAAATTTTCTAAAACAACTAAGTATATGTGATCTGGAACAGATTTGTTTTCTGGATAAATAATATGAATAGATTTTACAATTACAATTTTTTGATATTCATAAATGAATTGAACACTCAAAAGTACTCAAGTGTTCAAAGATAGGCAGTTACCAAGCACACTATTTTTGAGGGATTTACCTCACTGGTTTTTTTCAACAAGGAGAGTACTGAGTACTCTGTCAGATTTGAATATAGAGTACTAGGTATTTCAACTACTGTTAGTGTTATTGAAACTATATTTGGGTTTTAAATCTTAAATTAACCATTAACCCAATTTCTGGCAAAAATATTCTGTAACCTTAGCAATTTTTTTTGAGAGCATACTGGGAAGGTTTGGGTAAGGCATGTGAGCTCACAGTTTGGACATCTCATCAGCAAGTCTTATTTTCTCCACACATTTATTCCTTTACAAGTTTTTTTGGTAGATACATTCAAATTCAACTGCCCCAATTTTAATTTTAATAATGTCAAATAGTCAGGAGTGATACCACATATTATTGCCATATTTGAATAGAAATGCATATTTATCAATTAAGTAGTGATGATAGCTGCAAACACCATAATAACTATTAAGCTATTACAGTACAAAATAGGGAACTTATTTCGATTATGAGGCTGACAGTTTATTTATGGATTTTTCTCACTTTGTATACTATTTAGATAAATGAAAATTAGTGACACTTTATATAGTTTCTAGGGTATATGTAGGATATAAGATTATTGAAAACACACTGTGGTTCGAAAATATTAAACTTACTAGCTTAAAATTAATCTTTATCATCTGCTTTAAAGCCTTGAAGCCCCATTCTCCTTTATCGCCGCTTTCGAGATCTAATACTTTTTGAAAAGACGCTAAGGCAGCTGTAGGCTCATCTTCCTTTAAGGCTTTGCTGTTATAGTACTGGTTTTCCAGATCTACATCTGGCTCAGAGTTGCTATCTTCAGAGTACTCCTGAAATTCATCAGTTTATTATAAAATGTTCAGTTAGGATGCCGAAAGATATTTCTGTACTTACTAGACCGTAATCTTCTTCGTCGTCACACATGAAATCATCCTCGTTATCCGACATTTTTCGAAATTTCTTATGCGGCTATTTTTTCCTAAAAGAGAAGCATTATTCCACCAATTTCTTTTTTTATTCAACAGAAGCTCAACGTTATTCTTTCACCTTCATCAAAAAAACCACAAATGACATTAATGACAGTTGAGTTGTCATGTATGACATTTACCCATATTCATTTCAGGCATCTACTCCCAGATATAAGAACTGGAAATACGAGCATAGAGACTAACGTCACGATTGAGTAAAATACACAGCGGCGTAGGTCGGGGTCTTCTAGAAATTAAAAAAAATTAATAACAAACTGACAAGATCGTAATTTATCAGAATTTTCTTATATGAAGTCAATGGCTAACACTAAGGGTTAAAAAAAACCGTAGAAAATAAGTAATTATGATTAGTAGATGAGTTGCTTAAAATGTCGATAAACGTAACAATAAAGTGACCACATAAATTTTACAAGTAGAAAGGGTAATGTGGAACTTAAGTATTAAAGTGCCGTGTTGGGACTGTCGGGCCGAATTTAGAGTAGAAAATTATCCTAGGGCGTCCGTTGCTAGTAGCGCAAGACTGATGTAGATTATAGAAATTATTCCCATTACAAATGAAACACAATTTTAAGGCAATATTAATTAAATCAAAGTTATGTGTCTCAATGACCCGCCACGTAATAAAACTTCTGCATATCACGTTTTCTCTTCTACACGGTGGCATAATTAGAGCTTCGATCTGATTATCATTACTACCCTTAAATAATATAAATGGGTTACGATATGTTGTACCTCTTTCGATGAGTTTAAACCAACTATCTGAAGTTGGACATTTGTAATTTTATATCATTGCGTAACATTCAATGAAATATATGACTAGGGATATGATAATATCAAGGCTTACTCAGAATACATTTTTTAATAGTAATGTATATATTACGGGTAAAGTTAGTATAATGATTAAACTTAGATTTACCCGGGTAAACTGCCCAATACCCAGACAACATGGGTAAAGTCCAAAATATTACTGAAATTGTAAATGTTTCGGACTTCACCCGGGTAAACCGCGTTCTATCCACTTTCGTGTGGTTAATGTTAAATAAATGTTTTAAAAACGCATTTTATTGAAAGAACAGATTTTAAAAATCAAAGGTTACACTGAAACTGTATCCTAACAAAGTACAAGATACTATAATCTATTTGTTTAAACAAGATAAGCTGTTTATGACATTATGAGTTACAAAGCTTTCCAATAGCCTTACATTTACACTTATTGGTCATGCATTTAGTTTTACAGTTGCATCGTTTGTAACCTTGACCTCCTAAAAGAGATTGTTCGTTTGCAAGTTGTCGTAAACTTTTCTTCTCCAGTGATACACTTTCCATATCTACAAGTTTCTCATTACACACAGAAAATTGGTTCCTGGAAAACATCTCCTCGATATTTCCTCTCTTGTTTGCTAGCCTATAAAAATCGTCGTCAGTTTTTTCGATTACTGTCATGAGAATATTTTTAAAATCACTCCTCCCTCTATCAACGTCTGGAATTTTCACTCTCACTGTATCTCCAACAGAACAAGGCGAAAACTAAACTTTGAATTAGACAAAGCTTTCATTTTCTTTGCTTGATTTTCTAAATTTCGTTTTGCCTCTAATCTGTTTGACCGTATGTCTTTTTTGGCACAAACAAGTTCGCAACATACAGGGTGGCGCATCGAAAACGACGCATTTACTGGCAGTTCAGTTTTTTTTTTGAAAAACGCTAAGACCCGTCGATTTTGTTTTCGAGGGGGCACAATTCCCTTTATAATGATGTAAAATACATGAGCTTCAGATCAGTAGTTTTGAAGATTTATTGATTTAAAGCTTAAAGTAGACTTTAATAGGTACATCAGATTAGTTTGTACTACTTTCAGAAGAAATTTGACTAAAAGAATTTATTTAATAAGTAAATGCTTTTCTTCACTACGCCCATGGTTTTTTTATCATTTTGTTGTTGAAAATAGCTATTGGAGCGTTTCTTTGTGGCCAAAAAGTTATTTCTTGAAGAAAGATAAGGAAGTATCTCGTACTTATTTTAAATAGGAATTTAGTACATAGTTTGTGATTGATTTGACCATACATTGTTGCTAAAATAACTTGTAACGCTTTATTACATAATGGTATATTCCACAGCAGAAAGAGTTGAAATTATCGAAATATTTTTCGGAAATAATCAGTGCGCTAATAGAACAGCACAAATATTTAATGAGCGACACGTGCATCGAAAATATGTTCTAGAACTTGTAGCTAAATTTCGGAAAACTGGGTCAGTCGCCAATAAAAAACGCAACATTGAAAATCCCATAAGGAACGAAGCAATAGAAGTGGGAGTTTTAGGGCAAGTTTATGTAGATCCTACGTTAAGTACCCGCAAATTGGAGACTGTGTGTGGTGTTAGTCGAGGTACTGTCCAACGGATTCTAAAGGCCCATAGTTTTCATCCGTATAAAATTCACCTGGTACAAAAACTTAATGAAGACGATTTT
The DNA here is from genome assembly GCA_963669975.1 of Acanthoscelides obtectus. Classification (NCBI taxonomy): domain Eukaryota; kingdom Metazoa; phylum Arthropoda; class Insecta; order Coleoptera; family Chrysomelidae; genus Acanthoscelides; species Acanthoscelides obtectus. The sequence goes on from CAVLJG010000002.1 coordinate 25,161,783, forward strand.
GATCGGCGATTACAATTTTGTGAAGATATAAGTGAACGAATTATAAACGATGAACATTTTCTATTCAACACTTGCTTTTCCGACGAATGTTCCTGTTTCTTAAATGGCGTAGTAAATCGTCATAACTGCCGATATTGGTCCGATTCTAATCCCTGAATTTATCATAAGTTTCTCACACAGCAGCCACAAAAATTAAATGTTTGCGCTGGTATTTTTGGCAATCATTTAGTTGGTCCTTTTTCCTTACCTGGAAATTTGACCGGTGAAATGTATTTGGAATTACTGGAAGACGCCATAGATCCTGCATTAACAGCCATAATTGAAAATCATAATGATCGGCGGTACATTGCGAATAGGTTGATGTTCCAACAGGATAGTGCCCCACCACATTACGCATTACGTGTTCGACAATATTTAGATCAGACGTTTCCAGATCGATGGATTGGTAGAAGAGGTGCCATTGAATGGCCCCCAGGATCGCCAGATTTATGTCCTTTGGATTTCTTTATGTGGGGTCATTTAAAAAGCAAAATCTATGCTACTCAGCCAATATCATTAGAAGACCTGCGACAAAGAATTAATTGTGAATGAGTGCCTTCAAATTACTCCTCAAATATTGCAAAATGTGCGGCAACGTTTTGAGCAAAATCTTTATTATTGCATGGAGAGTCATGGTGGCCATTTTCAACATTTACTTGCCTAACGGGTCAGTTCATTCTTCATTTTTAAATTACTTTGCTGCCAAATGTATTGATCTCCACTAATGATGATGTATTAGTTTTATTTAAGCTTTAAATCAATAAATCTTCAAAACTACTGAACTGAAGTACATTAATTTAATATAAAGGGAATTGAAAGACCTTTAAAAAAGGTATCACTCGACCCCCCGTTCCATTTAAGATTTTGGGGGTGGTGTCACCCCCGCTTAGGGGGCTGTACGTGCTAACGTGATTTTTTGCCAAGCTTGTGTCCCCATCGAAAACAAAATCGACGGGTCTGAGCGTTTTAAAAAAAACTGAGCTGCCTGTAAATGCGTCTGTTTCGTTTTCGATGCGCCACCCTGTATATTCCCTGATGTATTTGGTTTGTCACACTCTAAACATTTCCCCTGATTATCTGAAGTTTCCATATTACCAGCGTTTTCGCTATAATTATTGTTGATATTTTGCATATTTCCATCTTCAGTAATATTTTCTTGCATGTTATCTGTTTCTGGGTTACTGTTCATAGATTGGTCTTCATTTTGTTCTTCTTGAAGCTCTTCACCTACACCAAATTCCTCCACAACTTTCTCGAGCTCTTCTTCAGTTCGTAGATTTTCAATAGCTTCTTTTGGAAACGCTGATGTGGATAGGCCGACTTTAATATCATGCCCAAACATGTCAGCATAAGGAGCTTGTTTTATCCCGTCATGCTATGCCCTAGTTTTCATTAACTGGACAGATCTTATAACTTCTGACCATCGCCTGCAGTTTTCAACATCCATCCATGTCATAAGCATATTTTGTATATCTTGATTTGCTCTTTCCACGCTGCCTTGTGACTGAGTATGACGTGGTTTGCCATGGACTATTTTAAGGCCACTCCACATTGTACATAACTCTTCAATGACACGGTTGGCGAACTCTCGGCTGTTGATGATGCAATAATAATTTCTACATCCAACTTTAATCACCCGAAAGCGAATAAGACGCGTTTTACCTGGGTAAAGTTCGAAATATGTAAAATTTCAATACTATTTTGGACATTAACCACTTTTTCTGGGTATTGTGCAGTTTACCCAGGTAAACCTAAGTTTAATCATTATTTTAACATTACCCGTAACATATATAAGCTATGATATTTAAAATCAGAATGAAAAGCTACTCGCCTATGCAAAAATGGCATACGGGAGAAAAATCAAAGTTGAGACGGAAGATATGAGACAAACAATCATATTAATGTTCTATTTATGCCACCTTGCAGAGATCAAAAGGTGGCAATGCTAATGTGCACTTTATTTTGAAATCATATCTCATATAAATTCACAAAAAGTTAGAAACAATTTTGGTTAAATTCGTTCCCTTTTCATATAATCAAGCAACTTTATAACTATTCAACCGACACGTATCGCTTACCTTTTCTGAGATCACAATGGTGAAAATATAACAAATTTAATTTTTTATTTATTCTAGAGCAAACTAGGTACATATTCTATAAAACTGTTTTTGGCTAGATTACGAATTCTCAGTTGTATAAAATCAACGAATAAATAATGACAAAGAGAAATTATTTCCGGAATTAGGATAATATGCTTGTAGTGGAGATATTGTACAATTACATACTTTTTTTATATATACCGAAGCAGCCTCGCAGGCAGAAACTTAAATGCCGCGATACCGCGGCTGCTATAAGGATCCCAAAGAAATTTTGTTAATCGGATTTTTGAACTGCCTAAGGTTAATAGAACTGGGGAAAACTTCCTCTTGTAGATTGTTCCACAATCTCGACACCCTCGGGACAAAGGAGCGGTCTGTTAGAGAAGAGTCATAGATCAGTCGGACATTCCTCCTCTGGACAGCATCGAGCATAAATAATGTAGTCGGAGCGGCAGCACGCCAAACGTGTGAGCAATACTCGAGGCTAGGCCTTATTTGGGCCTTGTATAGAATGAGAAGGTCATGCGGAGAAAAGTACTTCTTAGCCCTAAACAAATAGCCTAGCTTTTTCCCAGCAGCTGTTGCTATTGACGAGATGTGTTCGTGCAAGATTAAGTCCTCGGTGATCTGAACTCCGACCAGCCGAAATGGACGGTCCTTTGGCAGAATTCGGCCATCCATCGAAACCGGATGACCGCTATTATGCTTTTTGTTCGTCAAGGTACAGTACTGTGTTTTGGAATCATTAAACTGTACAAGATTGTTGCGTCCCCAAGCAGTGATAACCTCCAGGTCTTTCGTCAGAGAGAAAGTCGTTCGTAGTCTTTTTTAGCTCAGCGGCAGAGATCAACTTGTCACTCCGAATTCCTGCATCTAGAGTGCTGTCATCAGCGAAGCTGTGGATTGGGTTGATCGTGTAGGAAAGGAGGTCGTTAATATGTAAGAGGAAAAGTGTCGGAGCTAAGACGGATCACTGGGGAACACCCGCGTTGACGTTGTGGGATGAAGAAGAGAACCCGTCAATTGTGAAGGATGTCTTGCGGTCAGAGAGAAAGTCCCACCTGCAAAGCTTTTCTGGGCAGCGTGCCACAGCTGATCGAACGATTTCGTGATATCAAGAGCAACAACATGAGCCTCACCATGGATGAGCTTACTCCACAAATGCGTGACGTAAGCTAGAAGGTCCCCTGTGAATCGCTGGTGCCGGAAACCATACTGCCTGACGCTAATCAAGCCGTGACGTTCGAGGTAGTCCAGAAGCTCGTGATTTATGCATCTCTCCATCACCTCACTTATAACAAAGCAGAGCTACAGGCCTATAGTTGTTGTCTTAGATCCTTTTTTTGGGATATACAAAGGCAGGATCAGAAGCTTTGTTGATGTTGAGTGACAACCGTCTTACGGTCTTATGCCTGAATGTTACTTCCCGCAGTGTAGGGAACCCTTTGAATCGACGGACTTGGGCGTTGGGGAGACATCCATGGTGGAGTTGGCAGCAAAGATCTTGGCAAGTACTTCCGCCTTGGCCTTTGAGTCGGTGACAATCGTCCCATCCTGACACGTAAGTGGTGGATTTCAAATGCAGTAAAAACTTTATCACTCCCTAATCAAATTTGCAGCATAAAAATAACACATGCTGCAATTACAGCATATCAACCTATTTTCATTTCAATGCAAAATAAGTCTATAACGCACAAGTGGCTGTGAAAAATAAAAGCCATGATAATTGTTTTTATTAATCACAGCTGTCAGAATACGTTTTAGATAGTTTTGGGTAGTTAAGGTTTTCAAAATGGGTAGAGGAAAGGTTATTGGTGAGAAAATTCGAGTACTGATAATTAAATTTTTTAATTCTGGGAAATCAAATTCAGAAATTGCAACTTTGTTAGACTTACCGCGGTACAGTGTGAGAAATATTGTTAGAAGATATAACGTAACTGGTTCATTTAATATTAAGCCACGATATGTGAAAAAAAGTAATATCGCAAATGCCGACCGAAGAGCATTAAGAAGAATAATCGTGAAAAACAAGCGTGATAATTATTTACAGTGCTCTGTGGAGTGACGCTGTTGGAAGGAGAATTTCGAGGTCCACAACTCATAGAGAGGCCCACAAACTGGGATTTAGCGCTTGCAAGGTAATTTTTCTTATAAAAAAAAGGGAAGTAAACACCCTAAAGTTGCACAACTTGTTTATAGGCCAAAGAAAAGCCACTATTAACTCCACTGCAAAAGAAAAATCGGCTTACATGGGCTAAAAAACATAGACAATAGACACCTCAACAATGGTGTGCAATACAATGGAGTGATGAGGCCCGATTCGAGGTTTGTGTTGGTGACAGTCGCAGTAGAGTTATTCGCAAAAAAAGAAGCATTCCATGTTGACTGTCTGAAGAGAAAAGTGAAATTTCCAGCATCCATTATGGTTTGGGGTAGTATGTCATCAAAAGGAGTAGGAAAACTTCATTTTATTGATTGAAATGTGGATACAAACAAATAGTTGGCAAATTTAGGAGTACCAGTAATGGAAGAATGTTTGACATACGGCCAAGATTTTGTGTTCCAGCAAGATCGTGTAGCGAGCCATACCTCAAAAAAGGCTATAAAATGGATGGAACAAAATAATGTACCACTTTTGAAATGGGTTTCTAGCAGTCCAGATCTGTCACCTATTGAAACTTTGTGGCACGAGATGTAAAAGGTTCTACGACAACATCCTGCTCGTACAATCACCGAACTGAGATAAAAGCTTTAACAAATATGGGATTATTTTACACCAAATTTTTGCCAAAACTTGGTTAACACTATGCCCCAAAGAATTTCAGCCATAATAAAAAATAAAGGTGATGTTACCCAATGGTAATCTTTCAATTGTTGCTTTGTTAACTTCGCGCATTTATTCGCACATTGTTTATTTGTTCAGATGTTCTATTAGTTATAGGTCTAAATGATTTCAAATATGTATTTTTACGACTAGAGTGTATTTAAAACGTTTTTGAGAAAATAAATTGTTTGAGGAGTAAATAGTTTCGTCATGTTTAGTTTATAAAGGCATATTTCGGTACAAATCTTGAAGTGGGTCAACTGAAGTGGGAAGGGGCTCGTATTTGGTGTATCGTGATGGAGCAGTAAATACACTGGAAGAACTTCAACAGTGCACTGAAAATGCTTGTGATTTAAATTTGTGGACACGAGGATTTTATTTTTGAATCTTGTAATGAGTCGTGGATTCGCCGAGCTATATTTTGCGTTTTTTGTAAAAACGGTATCAGTTTAACTTGATAATGATTTTTTTAAATAATTTTTAATGGTGTAAACTAACTCTGTTATTATGAAACTTTAATATAGGTGCTGTTTGGTGTATCAACTTCTTTTGGCGAGTTCTAAAAGCTGTTAAAATGAATGACGCAACTTTGAAAACACCCTATACGGGTGTCTGCAAAACGTTGGGAAATCTCGAAACTGGCGATACTACAGACCGAAATATGTAAATTGACCTAAACATACTTCAGTCCAAAAGGTTATAGTTTGCGAGATACCGGGTGTCAAGGTTACAATTTTATTTACTATTTTTCCTTATTGCTTGAGAAGTATTTCAGATGTTGGCATAAAACTCGGTATAGGGAGGTTTTCTAGTATGAAAATCAAGAACCGTGATTTGTTATGGCCAAACTTCTAGAGGTCGCCACTTAATATTTCGGTAAATAACTTATCATAACTTTTTTGTGCAGCCCTGTATACAACAACTAACCGAAAAATCTTATTTTCTCGTATTTCTACAACAAAAAAGGTTTAATTGTTAGAAGTGTCTAAAGCTAATAATTATCGAGATATTTGTTTTTAAAAGTTTCAATGCATTATTTGTACCATGATGATAAAATATTTTCATAACATAGTAATCAGGTTGCTTTGGATAATATCTGAGTAGCGTTACTATAGTTTTTAACAATAACAAATGAGGATGGCAACAAAACTAATAAATGGAAATAATAACTACAAATATTGTTTAAAATGAGCACCACCTTGCCTAACACACTCTCCAACTAATCCTTGCTGCACTCTCCAAAGCATTTGGATGTTATTTTTCATTTCCTGGCTATGGTGGACATTTCTTTGTCGAAGATCATCTCCATCTACAGCTTCCACTGGTGTATTGTAAACGCGTCGTTTTAAATCACCCCAGAAGAAGAAATCCATAGGATTTAAATCTGGCGATACAGGTCCTGATCGGCCTGTTCACTGGTCTGGATAAACTCTATTTAGCTCTCTAACCACATAGGTATTCATGCGTGTTTGTAATGGGAGATCTTCCAGCAGAGTGGGTAATTGTTCTTCAAGAAATTGTAAATACCTTTGGCCACGTAGTGTAGGTAGTAACTCAACGGCTCCTATTAAATATTGTCCAATTGTTCCTGCTCATAAATTAATTTGAAATTGTACTTGGTGGCGGGTTTGTATTATTGCATGAGGATTGTCGTCTGCATAAATGTGAAGATTATGCGAGTTAATGGACCCATCCCTTCCAACTCTTGCTTCGCCCGAAAATAATATTAAAGGAGTAAAACCAATGTCGTGGTTAAACTTTCTTAAGGGCCATGTACAAAATTCTACCCTTGCGGGGTCATCATCCGCGCTTAAACCATGTACTTTTTGCAGGTGGTATGCATGGAGCAGTTGCTCTTGAAAAATGGTATTTACTGTACATTTGGAAACTTGAAATTCTCTAACCCCAACTGTAGGATTTTCAAAGACAGCATCTAAAACATTTTCTTCAACTTCAACTGTACGTACAGTTCTGGGAGCTCCACTATGTCGGCCCATATTTTGAGCAAAACTACTTAAAATCCAACTGATTTTTACTACTCAAAATAAGGCTAAAATCATTTCTTACGAGTTTCTCGTAACCGCTGATCGATTCGTTGGAAAGTCTTAGACAGGTGTCTATTAAGGAGTCTGTCAGCGTACAATCTTTGTGCTTTTAAAGCATTAAAACTTGACAATCCGTACATTAAATGCATATCAGAATATTCATCAAACGTATACTCCATGATGTTTAACAACTCATTGTCAACTTAAAATTATTCATGAAGTTTAAAGCAATATTATGACAAACATTAGAAACCATACAAACTCAGATATTATCCAAAGCAAGTTGATTATTATGTTATAAAAATGTTTAATCGTCATTTGTACAAATAAAACATTGTAACTTTAAAAAAAATATCTCTAAAACTATTAGCTTTAGACACTTCCAACCAGTAAACCTTTTTTTGTTGTGGAAATACAAGAAAATAAGATTTTTCAGATAGTTGTTGTATACAGGGTAGCACAAAAAAGTTATGATAAGTTATTTACCAAATACTCTAGGACTTTGGCCATACAAAATAACGGATTATTGTTTCTCATACCAGAAAACCTCCGTATACCGAGTTTTATGCCAAAATCTGATATACTTAGCAAGCAATAAGGAAAAATAGAAAATTGCAACTTTGACACCCTGTATCTCGCAAACTATCAACTTTTGGACTAAGGTATGTTAAGGTCAATTCACATATTTTGGTCTCTGTATCTCCAGTTTCGACATTTACCAACCTGTCGCAGACATCCTGTATAAATGGATAAAACAATATCGAACATAGTTAAGTAGATATATACTAAGTGACATATAAATCCGAACACCCAGTTTAAATGGTTTTATTTTAATAAAAGTTGGTGAATGTATTTATCTTACTGTAAATAACAAGTGAAAAAAATTTCAGCATTATCAGTTGGACATTCCGGTTTTTATACTGATTTTTTTTAATTCACTAACGCTCTAAAAATGAATATTTCAGCCGCAGTAAAGAATCAACGTTGGCGGATTTTGGTTCTTGACGTCCTTTACGATCGGTTACGATGCCTAGAGTACGGAGACCTGTACGATTTCGTCAACTTAGTGAGTTTGATAGGTGCCGTATAGTGGGACTTCGGGAAGCTGGACTTTCTTTTCGGGCAATTGCAGTTAGAGTGCAAAGAAGTGTAGACACTGTGGTTAGGTGTTGTCAGGCATGGCAGAAGGCCGTACGCAAAGAGCAAGGGGCACTGGACGCCGCCGTAGAACAACAGACCGTGAAGATCGCCGCCTAAGATTGTTGGCCTTAAGGGACCGTTTCTCCACTACCAGGTCCATTGCAAATGAATGGTTTGCAGAACACGGAAGACCTATTGGCATGCGAAGTGTTTACCGACGAATGAGAAGTTTTGGCTTGTTTTCATACCGGCCACACTGGGTCTTCCCTTTAACTCGAGAACACCGACGTAATCGCCTTGAGTGGTGCAGACAACGGTCACTCTGGGATCAGGAATGGAACAGTATTGTCTTTAGTGACGAGTTTCGATTTTGTTTAGGCATGCACGATGGTCGTGCCAGGGTTAGAAGGCGACGTGGTGAAAGGAGGAATCCACAGTTGTTTTTTGAAAGACATGTTCATCACACTGTTGGAGTTATGGTTTGGGGTGCTATAGCTTATGGTTCCAGGTCACCTTTAATCTTCATCAGAGGTAACATGAACGCGAAGCGTTATATCCACGAAGTTCTAGAACCCCATCTTTTACCCTATCTTGACACCCTGGCAGATCCAACTTTCCAACAAGATAATGCCCGACCACATGTTGCAAGAGTCACAATAGACTTCTTTCAACATAATGATGTCACATTGTTACCATGGCCACCAAGATCTCCCGACTTATCCCCAATTGAGCACGTGTGGGATATGATGGGTAGGAGATTGCTCAATTTGCAACGTCCTCCTCAGACTCTAGAAGCACTTCGAGAGGAGTTGGTGGTTGCCTGGAATGAGATACCACAGGAGGACATTGACCACCTGATCAGAAGCATGCCTAGGCGCGTTGGAGAATGCGTAGCACATCAGGGTGCATCCACACATTATTAAAGGTCAAAGGGCTTTAAAGCAGTGCAATTATTTTGAAATTTTTATCATTTACTTATTATGCTTCATTAAGTACTTATACAAAATTTTATCAAAATAAAACCATTTAAACTGGGTGTTCGGATTTATATGTCACTTAGTATAGTTGTGAAATTTCCACCAAAATTTTTTTGATGTCACTCGGTCTGTCTGTCCACTAATCCATGACCCCTCTATAACTTGGAAAGTACCGGTCGGATTTTGAGAATTTAAAGCTTAAAAAATATTTATAGGCGCGACACTCCTGTAAAGGGTTTTTTTGGAAATAATATTGGTCAACTTCGTCCATTTTTGCTGGGTGGCAGAAACGCAGACAGCGCCGCTATGTTACGACGAGGATATCGGACGTACCCGTCCAAACAAAATTTGGTCAGACATCCATCCATGGCAACCGTAGCCTTAAGTGACTGGATCATAATCATGTATGGCAACGGTCCAGTTGCCGGTATCACTGTACCGGATCGATTACCATTACCGCAATTTGATTATTCTGGTAATAACAATCATATACGGATGAAAAAATACGTTTTGGCGATTTTGGACTCATTTATATGTAATTCTCTAATTTATTTAATTTATGGACACATCACCTTTTTGTGATACTTACTACACAAGTGGGCATGCCGACTTTCGATATCCTACTTTCTCTCGTGTGTCCGCGTGATGCGTCATAGTCCAAGAGCCGGCTACTATGTTTTTATCGTACCTTTAAGATAAATGAAATACATCCGTTTTGTTATATTCATCTTTAAATGAAAACATTAGGGTTTATAAGCGGGGTTTTCGGCACTGAGGATAACTCATCATCAGCGAAATTTAAGAATTTATATATTCTAGAACATATACAGTGAAATCTCCTTTGGATGGACACCAACGGGACCGACTGAAAGTGTCCGTACTAGAGGAGTGTCAGTATAAAAGAAATGCAACAAAAATCGTGTTTTTGATGAAAACTGAATATATTAAAGAAACTGGGACATTTAAAACGCATATTAATGTTTTTATAATAAACAAAAACTTTAAACTCAAGAAAAAATGTGTCACCTTTAGATATATACAAAGCATGTACATAGATATATGTATAATATGTATCTACATATAATGAATGGCATAGAAAATGCAATACCGACTAGGAGTGCTGTAATTTTGAGCATACTCTTAGAAGATTCAGGTCCACTGATAAATAGAAAATGATTAACATTTTAACTCCAAATTTCGCAAAATAGCTGAGATATCCCAACTTAATGTTAATGTGTTGAAGCTCCTCAGTTCGCTACAGATTCGTTAAGTCGTCGCGGCATTGATTGGATTAGGTGATTGATATCTCCTTTGTGTAATGTATCCCAGGTCATCTGAATTTGGTTTTGTAGAGCCTCCAATGTTGGTGCGGTGAATTTTGCAACCTTCTTCCCATCATGTCCCAGACATGTTCGATGGGGGAAAGGTCCGGAGATCACTGAAGCAGAACGTGCTAACACGTGCGACATGAGGTCGTTCATTGTCCTGCTGAAAAAGTGGATCTTGCAATGTTTCCAAAAAGGGAAGCGGATGTGGATGTAAAACTTCGTGGATATACCGCGAATGAACACTAATCGGGACCTGCTACCGTAAGCAATGGCACCCCATACCATAACAGCCACAGTGCGATGAATATGCCGTTCGATGGAATATTCACCACGTCTGCCCCTTACTCTTGCACGCCCATCATGTGTGCCCAAACAGAATCTGGACTCATCGCTGAACACGCCTGAGTTCCATTCCATATTCCATTCGTCTCCCCCTACTCCATAGCAATCGTTGCCGGCGATGCTGTGGGGTCAGAGGAAGTACAAGAGGGGACGGTATGAAAACAGTCCAAAAGACCTTATTCGGCCATAGACTGTTGTCATTGTTATGGTCCTTCCGGTAGCATCAAACCACTCGTTCGCATCTGCTCTTGTTGTGGAAAATCTTTGTTGTCTAGTACCTCTATCTCGTCGATTTCGGCCTTCTTGGAACTACGCTCGACATTTCATCACAGTAGCTTCCGATTAGCGATTTCTCTAAAAGAAAATTTGGCTTCACGTAATCCGATTATCCGACCGCGAACTCTAGGCATGATAATGCAATGAAACAAATGGAACAAACACAGAAAAATCACTGATTATTAAGTAAACATGTTCATATTCTTCAGATCCTGATTTGACAAAAAAAGACTACAAAAAAGTACGGCTCGACATTTTATCAACGTATACTTCTATGATAGCAAATATGCTTACCAGTTTTTATCAAAATTCGATAAATAATTCTGGGTGTTGCATTTTATATGTCACTTAGTATATTTATGTACATACATATATGTAGTAACAAAGAATGTAATAAACAGTCACTTAAGAACGCAAAAATTCATCTTTTGTCGTTTATCTACTCTTTTTTTAAAATGTCATCTTGAAGTCGTATTTCTAATTTAGAAAGAATCTCCAAAAACTCTGTATTTCGAAAAAACTTTTGAGCTGCTTGGTCAGGGTAATTGTTTTACCATAATTTGGAATAGCTTCTGTTGGTACTGGAACCTCATCGGCATCAGAATCTTCGCACAGTTCTTGAATTTCAACTGGATTTTCAATTTCTTGATCTGAATCTGGTTCTTCAACATACAAACTTTCATCTAAGTTCAAAAAATCATAAAGGTTTTCACTATCAGTCAATTTCAATAAATTCTGATTTTTGAGGATTTCTGAAAGTGCATTAAGAGGTAAGTCGTCTTCTGGATCAGGTGTATCAGCCTCATATAACTGGTCTTCACTTTGCATATTTGCAGGTTTAAATCCTGCTTTGCGGAAGCATTTTTGCACTGTTTCTTTGGTTACTTGGTCGCAAGCGGTTCTTGTCAGATAAACTACATCCAGTGACGTAATTTTATTTATTTAGTCAAAAGCTGTACCAGCAGCTTCATTGTTTACTTGCAGGTGTTTGAGTATAAGACTTCGGTAGTAAGTTTTAAAACTCTTTATAATCCCTTGATCAAGTGGTTGACAAGCTCGGGGACAAAAATAAGATTCTTTATTATTCAAGCAAATGTCTTTTGGATGAGATCCCGTACTGTCTAAAAATAACAAAGTGCTTCTCGTTTCTCTAGCCATTTTCCAATCTAGGTCTTGCAACCACTGTGTCATAATTTAGAGCCATTTCTACAATGAATCTGTCGCCCACTGTGTCTTTTCCGCATAGATGTCAGACTAATACTGGACGGAAATTTAATCGAAAGCGTGTGTCCAAAGAATAAGAACGGTAAATCCCCGACCAACTCGGGGAAGCCCCTAATTCACGCCGAAAGATTAAAGTCGGAGAATTCCCCGGTTCACCCGAGAAAGTCTAAGCGAAGATGGCGCTCGGCACGATTGAGAAATACAATAGCGAGACTCTCAAAAAAAAAGACAAGGCGTTTCTTTTTATTTTGTTTTTTGTCCGGTTAGGAGAGCATTTTCTCGTGTCCGCGTCCTTTCAAGAAAATGTCCGTCCAAGAAAGAGTTAATACAATGCAAATTATATACTAAGTGACATATAAATCCGAACACCCAGTTTAAATGGTTTTATTTTAATAAAAGTTGGTGAATGTATTTATCTTACTGTAAATAACAAGTGAAAAAATTTTCAGCCTTATCAGTTGGACATTCCGGTTTTTATACTGCTTTTTTTTAATTCACTAACGCTCTAAAAATGAATATTTCAGCCGCAGTAAAGAATCAACGTTGGCGGATTTTGGTTCTTGACATCCTTTACGATCGGTTACGATGCCTAGAGTACGGAGACCTGTACGATTTCGTCAACTTAGTGAGTTTGATAGTGGCCGTATAGTGGGACTTCGGGCAATTGCAGTTAGAGTGCAAAGAAGTGTAGACACTGTGGTTAGGTGTTGTCAGGCATGGCTTCGAGAAGGCCGTACGCAAAGAGCAAGGGGCACTGGACGCCGCCGTAGAACAACAGACCGTGAAGATCGCCGCCTAAGATTATTGGCCTTAAGGGACCGTTTCTCCACTACCAGGTCCATTGCAAATGAATGGTTTGCAGAACACGGAAGATCTATTGGCATGCGAAGTGTTTACCGACGAATGAGAAGTTTTGGCTTGTTTTCATACCGGCCACACTGGGTCCTCCCTTTAACTCGAGAACACCGACGTAATCGCCTTGAGTGGTGCAGACAATGGTCACTCTGGGATCAGGAATGGAACAGTATTGTTTTCAGTGACGAGTCTCGATTTTGTTTAGGCATGAACGATGGTCGTGCCAGGGTTAGAAGGCGACGTGGTGAAAGGAGGAATCCACAGTTTTTTGTTGAAAGACATGTTCATCACACTGTTGGAGTTATGGTTTGGGGTGCTATAGCTTATGGTTCCAGGTCACCTTTAATCTTCATCAGAGGTAACATGAACGCGCAGCGTTATATCCACGAAGTTCTAGAACCCCATCTTTTACCCTATCTTGACACCCTGGCAGATCCAACTTTCCAACAAGATAATGCCCGACCACATGTTGCAAGAGTCACAATAGACTTCTTTCAACATAATGTTGTCACATTGTTACCATGGCCACCAAGATCTCCTGACTTATCCCCAATTGAGCACGTGTGGGATATGATGGGTAGGAGATTGCTCAATTTGCACGTCCTCCTCAGACTCTAGAAGCACTTCGAGAGGAGTTAGTGGTTTCCTGGAATGAGATACCACAGGAGGACATTGACCACCTGATCAGAAGCATGCCTAGGCGCGTTGGAGGATGCGTAGCACATCAGGGTGCATCCACACATTATTAAAGGTCAAAGGGCTTTAAAGCAGTGCAATCATTTTGAAACTTTTATCATTTACTTATTATGCTTCATTAAGTACTTATACAAAATTTTATTAAAATAAAACCATTTAAACTGGGTGTTCGGATTTATATGTCACTTAGTATATGTGAGTAGGTCGGGACCATGAGAAATTGTCTTTTTATAGTAGGTGTCCGTGCGAAGGGGAATTTCACTGTATATTTTAAACTTTAATCAAAATTTTTCTTTTTACTTCCTATCTCAAAACTGGCGAGGAAGTATTGTAATCGCGAAAACTTTCGAAATTGAGATATTATGTTTTTGAATATTATATGACATGTACAGCACGAAAAATCACACATTTCCGTCGGTCTATCTGTCCCGGATTCTGATGAAATTTTCACACTACTACTACTACTACTACTATGCCTAGGATGAAAATGCTTTGTAGTTTTTGATAATGGTGACTGAGATAGAGATAAAAACATGAAAAAAATAAAAATCACTTAAACTCCGTTTTTTGACGCTTCAGAGGCTCCTGACTATTTTCGGAAAAATTTTTGTTGTTGAAACTTGGAGGGTGGAGTTTGTAGGGGGTAGGTCCTTATCTTAAAAACCTGAGCTAATTTGACAAATCTGATGCTTTTCTAGTATTTACGTCTTATAGAGAATTGAATTCAAATTACCATGCCGCAAAATGATAGTTCTTAAGTGTTTTCACGGCGGCCGGCTCTTGGGCTATCATGTTAGGATCGGAACCATAGGGGGGATTCATCTTAACTCTGCATTGTATACCTGATTGTATATAACCCACTCTTCCACCACCTTGATGCTTCTTTTTCGAACTTTGACAATATACTGGTTGGTGCCATATGCGGTATGGTCGTTGTGCAGTGAGGTTCTCTGTTTTTTCCTTTTTTTGGATACATCATGTGGGTTAGGGTTGGTCAGGTATGTACATACATCGATAAGCCGGTACACAATTTACCTTTTTGTCACCGCGGAACCGACGTACCTCAGTAACTGCAGCATTGTTTTTACTGAAATTTGAGAAGATAGGTTGCGGTGTTATAGAAAATAAAACTTGCACCCCGTCTTTATATATTTTCAAGTGTGTGTATTCGAAATTTATTTTAGTGAGGTCTGCACTTACGACAATTTCAAGTCTTTTTGTATCAACAATTTTTAAATTCTTAACAATTTTAGTGCATATAATTTTATTAGTGAGCTTATATATTTTGGTCGTAAATATTAGTAACAGCACTTTAAACTGTTGCATATATGATTTTTCTTGTAAGATCTTTCCACGCTGACAGGCGGAGATTTTTTGAATGAAACCTACATCGAAAACGATGTCATTCAATTTCGTCTGCCTGTTTGTTCGGTAATATTTAGCATATCTATAGAACTGAACGCAGTGCTCAGATTTAGATGAAGTTCTGAAGCAAAATTACCACCATGCCAGGAACGAAAAAGCTTTTTTCTTAATTTTGATGATTCAAATCTTCATTTTTCGATGTTTACCAACTTGCTTATCAATTTAGTAAGTAGTAAAAGACAAATTTCATGGAATCAAAACATTTGAAATTATGCATGTCTCGTATTTTAAGTAATAACGCGTAGAACAATCTTGAGTTACAACTTAATAAATAGATAGATAGATAGAGGCGCTATTACAATATTTGTTGGCGATATAAAAACGGCGTCAAAGAGCATTAAATAGCAAAATACACGTGTTTATCTTGCCGATATGAATCACAAACCATTCTGGAACGTGAATGTTATTTTTATGCGAAAAACAAAGGTTACGTTTTTTCTTTGAACTAAATTCAAACATTTTGTATTTATGAGAAACTGAACAAATGCGCTACCATATTCAAAAAACATACGTTACTATACATATTTTCAAACAAAGCGGAAGTGTCTATTATCTTTTGTTGCGAATTACTCATAAATACGAAATGTTTCAATTTGTCTAGAAGAAAAAACGTAATCCATAATTTTTTGCATAAAAATAACATTTATCTTCCGGAATGGTTCGCGATTTATATTGACAAGGTAAACTAGTGTATTTGGCTATAAAATTCCCTTTGAACTAACCCTGTATATTGCTCAATAAACTAGTAGCGATGGCCGGAAAACAGGTGTTTTCTGATAAACAATTAGAAATTCTTAAAAACTACTAGACAAATCTACTTCAATTTTGTTGTGGTTATTTAGAAGTACGAATCCTACGAATTTGAAGAATTTCAAATATCTGTGATAAACCATCGTCGCATTACCAACAAGTGCCAAAACCTGCAGTTTTCCTCTGTTTTCAGCCATAACTTTTTTGTTATTAGTCGGATCTTTTTACATTCGGTCTCACAAATGTTGCTACCTCTTCCTAATATTGCAATTTTTCCTGCAAATCGCAGCCAATGGAAATGATTGGATCTGTCTACAATTTAACGAAGAAGATAAAAAATGACTTGTCGGAGACATGATTCATACAGAATGTATTACAGACATTCATAACGTATTTATGCAAATATTTAACAGTGACAACACTTTCTCCAGTATTTATCGACTTCTGTATCTCGTAAACGCAAGCCCATTCATCATCAATCAGTAAAACACTTTGTCAATGCCGCTTGGACTCATTAAGCTTTCAAATTCTAAAATGTATTGGCCTTAATTTGTCAAAAAATTCTCTTGCAATGAATTTTCTTCACCACAAATGTAAAACAACAAAATATCTCAAAATCAGTGAAATGCCATTGCCGAGCCACTGATGACTTTGTATGGTATTTTTGTAAAACTCGAGGAATAATACCTACAGGGTGTCCCAACGAAAAAGGAACGTATGGGCAAACTGCAAAGATATCAAAAATTGTTTTCATGGCAACCTTGATATGCTACTAGTGCGTATTTCTAAAAACAAGAAGTTTGATATCATGTAAGATATGGTTTTGACTGTCAATTATTTAGATATTTGGACAAACGTCTGAAAAAATGCCCATCTTTAACGCCTCGCAGCTTTGCTATCTTTGAAGACATTTGGATAGATCTTTGCTCAGAAAAATATGATCATCATCGATCTGGAAAAAGTGCTTAATTGGCTTTCTATTTCTACAAAGGGTAATAAAAGTTTTGCACTATGACTCAGCAAACAGACGCAGCAGGCTGCATGGCTGCATAGTAGCCGCCAGCAGCGCGTCTGTTGATTTAGTTGTTCATTCGTATTGACAGTGTAATGTGCGGAATATGGCATCGTGGTCACGTAGTGAGATGAGGGCAGTTTTACTTGGCTTAGCATAGACCAGTGCTTATAAGAAATGACTCTTGCATTAAAGAATAATTATCCTCATCGTACGACTAAATTCAGGTGGTACAGAGAATTCAAAAGGGGCAATTTCACTCTGGGGATGCTGAGAGGGAAGGAATGTCTCGAACGTATGTAACAGAGGAAAAGATTACTGCTGTGAGGAGAATTCATTCAATTCTGCATGACCATTCACACGTAAGGAAACTTTGTTCTCTCTGGGTACTGCATACAGAAGAGCGACTTTTTGCCGAAAGATACTGAAAATGTTTGATAAGGGGCAATCTCGGTATTACGATGTGTCGAACAAGGCTCAAAACAAATTTTGGGTCTTTGATGATGAGGACACACCCGTAGTTGTCGGAAAATCCCGATCTGTTGAAAAAAAATGATAACTGTATTTTTCAAATCGAGCGGGATTGTAGACCGTGTCGTTTTGGACACACAGCAGACAGTCACAGCTAAGTGGTACACGGAACAGTGCCTGCCAAGAGTCATAGAGTATATGAAAACCTTGCAGCCAAAGTCAAGAATGGACACTTGGTACCTCCACCATGACAATGCTCCAGGTCACCGCGCCAAAGCCTGCGCCAAGTATTTGACCACTACTGGACTGAAACTGATTGAGTACCCTCCTTACAGTCCAGATCTTGCTCCCTGCGACTTTGCACTGTTTACGCATTGAAAATGAAACCAAAAGGAAAACAGTTCTAGCGATGAAGACCAGAACTGGTTTATGGACTGTTTTTGACGGATCCAAAAGTGTATTGAATGTGGTGGAAATTACTTTGAACGAAGTCAATAAATAAAGCTGTATTTCAAAACTTTTGTTCAAGGGTATCTTAAAACGCAAAATGTTGCTGTTCTCAAAAATTTCAAATGAATATTTCCACATCGTTACCAAGTTTGGTAAACTTTTTTCCAGATTTATACAACTTTTTTTTCAAACGTTTTTGAGTTATTGCTATTCTTTCCAAGAAAAACTAAATATATCATGTATTTAAAGATGAAATCAAATCATCTGTCAAAACAATAGTTTTTATTAACACAACAAAAATAATCTCAGTCTAAGGCAAACAGTCGTTGATAAATTGTTCGAATATGTTACCTTGGTAGGTCAGACGCCTGTTGAAACGATGTTTCATGTCCTCGGCTATTGTAGGCTTCTCCTGGTACACCTCTCCGTTTACATGTCCCCAGAGAAAGAAGTCGAGAGGCATCAGATCGGGAAATCTCGTTGGTCAATTGATAGGCCCGCCTCTCCCTGTCCACTATCAGGGAGTAAGCGGTCTAGATATAATAATAATAATAATAATAATAATAATAATAATAATAATAATAATAATAATAATAATAATAATAATAATAAATGACTTTATTGAATAAAACAAATAATCTTTCGACAGGTAATTTAGAAGAAAAACCAGAATACATTGCCTAATATTGGCTACTCTACTGAACCAAAATAAGACAAAAAAAGAATAATAATAGTAATAAGTCTTAAACAACAATACAGAATAATCATAATAATAAACGAGTTAACACTAAATGGACTGAAAGTATATTAAAATTTCAAAAAGATATTAATTAATACTGGTCACTATAAAATTTGGTTACTGGTTACTATAAAATTCGTTTGACATACTTTTTCTACTTATATACCTATATTATAAACTTCAATCTCTATTCTAAAAAAGTTTGTTCAGATTTCTATTTAGCAAATATTTCTTATATTGTATTTTGAAACTTGAAAGAGAAAGATTAAGGAACTGGTTGAGAATTGAATTAAATTGTTTAACAGCATTGTATGAGAATGATCGTTGAAACAATGCACTACTATGAAGCGGCATAGTTGATTTTTTTAAATATCTTACATTTATATCATGAACAGAATGTCGGAAAATTAAGTGTTCTCTTAGGTGAACCTGGAGTGTTTATAATTTTTAATAAAAAACTAGAAAAATGGAGAGTGCGACGCTCATTCATTTTAAGACATTTAATTTCTTTATACAAATGAGATATATGATCAAACCTACGCAGACCATAGATAAATCTGAGGTACGCATTTTGTACCTTCTGAATCCGACCCCTACTTGCCTCATCTAAGCAAAACCCATAGACAAAATCGCAATAATTGAAATTGGAAAGAATTAGGGATTCACACAATTTTTTTTTGTGATCTGTTTAGTATGTGTCTGTTATTATACAAAACTTTTAGCGAACAAAATGATTTTTGCATAAGATTTTTCAGGTGATCTTTAAATCTAAGCTGAGAATCTAAAACTATACCGAGATTTCCAACAAAATTCAATTTTAAATTATTAGCCATTATATTGAGATTAGCTTTCAAAAACTCAGTCTTAGATTTGTTACCAAAAATCATTTCATGCAATTTTTCCGGATTGAGTTTTAAGTTGTGACCTAATGATTGTTCAAGGTGTGAATGTCCTCATTTATACAATTTTCGTAATATTTGTAATCCTCAATATAAAAAAAACAATAAACCTGGGTGTCATCCGCGAAGGCCTGAATTTTACAAAACTTTAAAGACGTAAGGATATCAGATGTATAAATTAAAAATAACAAGGGGCCCAATACTGATCCCTGAGGAACTCCCGATAGGATCTCCGCTTTGTCTGAGAATGTGTCATTTGATAGAATCGATTGATACCTTCCTGCGAAATATAATTTTAAAAGCAAACATGCTTCCTTATTAAAGCCATAGTACTGAAGTTTAGCTACCAACAATTCATGATTAATCGTATCAAAAGCTTTTGAAAAGTCTAGAAGTACCAAAACTGAACTCATCTTTTTATCATTTGCTCTTAATATGTCTTCGAGTATGTTTGTTATAGATATGGTTCTGAGATTCGTTAGGTTTTATTAAGTATCAGTGATATATGGTAATTCGAGTTAGACACGTGTTACCCAATTTGCTGAAACAACGTGTTTGTGAAAAAATACTGGATCTGGAATCAAACATATGGGAATCAACAGAACGACTTGCAATGTATTACAACAATTTCATAATTAATGACTGTCTTAGGTTAAGACTTGTTGTGTGAAAAAAATTCATTGTCTTCATGGAAGATATGATTTTAAGTCTAAATGTGGAATATATTTTTTTTCTTGGAGTTAATAGCAATAACTCGAAAACTGTTCGAAAGAAGTGGTACAAACCTTATATTAAAACAAACGTTCCCAAGAAAAGCTATTTAATGATGTAGAAATGTACAGGGTCTTCCACTTGAAATTTATAAGAAAAGGTACATTTTGCGTTTTGAGATACACCGTATAAATAGAAAGATATGTTAGCATATCTTCAAAAATGGCGGAGGTGCGAGCTGTCAAAGTTGGGCATATATGAAACCAACTTGGTCATCAAGATTAGACATTTTAGCATTATGTTGAAGGTACACACGATGAACCTTCACCAAAATACCAAAATCTGTAATCTTGAGGTCGAAGTTTACTTTCATATTTGTCCATCTGCCAATTCTGACTTCAGATTAGTGTTCGACTGGACGAATTCATGGAAAAGATACAGTGGCAAACTTCACTTATTTTAGTGGATTTGTGTTATGATTTTTATTGTTTTTATGGGTTTTCCCTGAAATTTGTTCATCGACCGCTAATTCTAACTTCATATATTCTTTGGACCTGTGTAATTTGTCATAACTTTTTTCGCTGTGATAGATAACTTGTAAATAAAGAAGCAAAATTTAACATCTTATTTGAATCACGTATATAATCTGACCAAAAAGTACCTGGAAGTTTCCACACCAATATGATTCTGTCATTATTGTCATTGTCCATGGTTGCAAGTAACAAACCACGGATACGGAAAATGAGGTTCATACATAACATTTACGACGCGGAAGCAAGGAGGAGGCATGAAATGCTCACAACCATGGCGAATTAATATAGCTCGCTGATTAAATTTGTGGTATTTTGGATTGTTGGCTTTCTTTGAACTAAAAACTGAAATTAATGCATTCGATGACCATTGGCCAGAACAGCAATTTATTAAGCGTAGAAAAACTTTGTATTAATGTAAAATCTGAAACGTATCCTTTGGTTAGTCAGTCCGACGTATGTGGTTTATTTAGCGGACAAAAAAAAACATGAAGATTTACAAAAACAAATGAGAATCGTGAGCATGTCCGCAACAAAAGGACAGGTACAGAAAAATAAGAATTGGTAATCCGAGCGACGTGCGTTTCTGCTTATTGGCTTCATCGGCTACATAAAAGAAATAATGGATCAATTCAAGAAATGAGACTCAAAGATGAAAAGCTTTTTAACTATTATACTCATTAAACTCTGGCGGAAATACGAAAAGGTGGTGGCGCCACTTCAAAGCAAGCGAAAATGAAGTAAGCAAACTTGCGCATGCGTCAACCCCAGGTTTGACAGCATTGACAAAAAATTCGCAAGAAACTGGAATATGTTTAAAATTGTCGCCTCCTAGAATTCAAATTTTGTGAATCGCAAGGACATTGTCACGTCACTAAATTGACCAATAGGAGAATTATTTGTTTTATTCGCAATCGCGATTCACGTTTCTATCAACTAGGCTTAGCGCGGTTTGAATAATGTCCGGCTTTGACAAACATTTAATTTGTTTTTCTTTGCGATTAAGAAAAACAAATCAAACAATATAAAATTGGGTTCTTTATACTGTGCCAAATAAAAATAAAACAATATAAGTAACTATTGCCATTTGTTTTAAATGTGATATATATTACAATAAAAAATTAATAACAATAATAATGATTCATAGAACTTCAATTATCATGCTTCTCAGATAGCCTAGTAAATTACGACTTTCTCCAGTTTTTGGCGTTTTCAAAAACTTTGAAAAGCATTACGGGAAATCACCGCCCCGCCACACACAGAACATTTTCGCAGCGCCTCACATCTAGGCGCTGATGAGAGTCGTGAGCTTGTGCGCCACATAGGGACAGGTGCAGAAAAATTAAAGAATAAATTACAACTACAGGCCTATAGCTCTGTTTTCTGTTATAAGTAAGGTGATGCAGAGGTGCATAAATCGTGAGCTTCTGGACTAACTCGAGCGTCACAGCTTGATTTGCGACAGGCAGTATGGTTTGCGGCACCAGCGATCCACAGGCGACCTCCAAGCTTACGTCACGCATTTGAGGAGTAAACTCATCCAGACTTATGGTGAGACTCATGCTTGAAATCACGAAAGCGTTCGATCAGCTGTGGCAAGCTGCCCTCTTAAGCAAACTTCCATCCCATGGCCTCCCAGAAAAGCTTTGCAGATGGATGGCTGACTTTATCTCTGGCCGTCGTAATTAACGAGTTCTCCTCTTCAACCCACAACGTCAACGTGGGTGTTCACCAGGGATCGGTCTTGGCTCCGACAGTGTTCCTCTTACATATCAACGACCTCCTTTAATGCACGATCAACCCAATCCACAGCTTCGCTGATGACAGCACTGTACATGCAGGAATTCAGGGTGACAAGCCGATCTCTGCCGATGAGCTGGAAAAAATAAGACTAGCGACGACTTCCTCTCTGACGAGAGACCTGAAGGTTATCACTGCTTGAGGAAGCAGCAATCTTTTACAGTTTAATGCTTCCAAACCACAGTACTTTACTTTGGCGAACAAAAAGCGTGCTAGCGCTCATCCGGTTTCAAGGGATGGCCGTGTTTTGCCAAAGAGCCATTCATTTCGGCTGGTCGGAGTCCAGATCGCTGAGGACCTGATCTGGTACGAACACATCTCGTCAATAGCGGCAGCTGCGGGAAAAAAAACGAAGCCAATTTGTTTAGGACTAAGAAGTACTTTTCTCCGCATGACCTTCTCACTCTATACAAGGCCTAGCCTCGAGTATTGCTCACACGTTTAGGGTGCTGCCGCCCCTACTACATTATTTATGCTCGATGCTGTCCAGAGGAGGGCGGTCCTAGTGATCGATAACTCTTCTCTAACAGATATCAACGGGCTTTGCTCCTCAGGCTCTCTTCCATGACGCTGCCGCGTGATGTGCTTGCCAGACCGACCCGCCTGACTTCGGCCTCCCATCCTGACTGTGTCGATTTTCGTACATTCAGAACTGGCTGATACGACCGCTCCTTTGTCCCGAGGGTGTCGAGATTGTGGAACAATCTACAAGAGGAAGCTTTTCCCAGTTCTACTAACTTTAGGCAGTTCAAAAATCGTATTAACAAAATTTCTTTGGGATCATCATAGCATCTGCGGTGACCCGACATTTAGGCTTCTGCCTGCGCGGCTGCTTCGGTATAAAAAAACGTGTATTTGAGACAAGAGATCAATGGAATTATCATCAACCCTCATTATTAGGCACCTATGAACAGCCGTTTCCT
The DNA here is from genome assembly GCA_963669975.1 of Acanthoscelides obtectus. Lineage (NCBI taxonomy): Eukaryota > Metazoa > Arthropoda > Insecta > Coleoptera > Chrysomelidae > Acanthoscelides > Acanthoscelides obtectus. The sequence goes on from CAVLJG010000002.1 coordinate 25,185,338, forward strand.
TCCACCTATATGATTTAAAAAAAATCGACATAATGTCACTTTTCAAGATATGTAATACCCCTGCGAGCCTCATGTTCTGACTCTGGAATCAGTCGTCTTCCTACAGAACCTATTTGATCCACGATATAATTATTTTATATTGGTGCACGATGTACTGAGAATGTGCTGAAAATTGATGCGCGTGAAATCTACTCTGTTGACAAATATTAGCGATAGTGATTTTACTGCCCCGTAGGTATGTTTACTGTGGTTGAAGCTATGTATACAAATCGAACAACAATGTCAACAATAAAACAAATGAAAGCACAGCCGGTAGCACGTCTGATGGCATCAGTACCGACAATGTCCAGCTTGAGATCCATTAGGTAACTTTCTTTTTCCGATAGCATTCGTAACACATACAGATCGTAGACCTTGAACCACACCTTGATTGACGGACACGCTTGCCGGTAAATGAACTTGAAATCTCTCGATTTCATTTTCTGTGATAGGGCAGACGCAGATACCCATATCCGTGATGATCCTCCTCGTAAGGGAATATGGTGGGGTGCTCTTAGGTTTATACTTCGGAACCCTGAATAGATTTTTGAGCCTTTCAGTGAAAAACGTTTAAAATACTGTATATTTTTCTACTACACACTTGTTAGTGTTGAGTAGACAAAACCATTTTATGTAGACATTCCATCGATGTGCAAATTTGATTTTCGAATAAATGCTTGCCAATAACTTTCTCCAAGGCAACTATAGAAAGAGATGAGATGGAAAACGTATAAATCCCACAATAAAGTGTTGATTTATCTAAATATGAATCTGAGAGCAGCATTTACCGTATATCGAAAGTGAAGAGAGATAACAGTGCTTAGCTTAAAGTGAGTGGCCGAGTTCGTTATTTTTAACGAGGTTCTGAATTAAAGAGGATGATCCAGGCGAATTGAAATGCAAAAGTGAAAGCCCATACGGTAGATAGTTACTTTCATAAGTCTATATAACTTAGAGGTCCTTCGCTATCAATATCTACATAATCGTGTATCGGGACGATCACTTTTTTGCATACTGGAGAAGATCGTTCTGAATTCTGCATGGAAGAAATCACAGCACCTAGGTCTGTCATAATCGCTACGGATTCGGTTTCAGCTACCCAAAATCATGCAATAATAGTTAAAGCTACATTTATTTGAACCGCAGCGGCATTACGTATCTTGGAAAGTGACATGATGTTAGTTTTTTTTGGCATTATATATGTTTTGTGACATTATGTAGGTATTTTTACAAGATGTCAACTTAGAACTAGCTGACTTGATGTGCATTCGTACTGTAGCTGAACGTGTCGCCTGTCCATCATCATGCTTCAGCTATCAATGTTTAGTTCTGATGTGATTCCATTGCATTTTTGTATCAAATACACTTACTTGAGATGTATGCTCCATCCTGGAAATTACATATGTAAATTTGCTGAATTTAAAAAATAAGAGAGATAAAAACGAACATTGCAACAGATGAGAAATTAGGCTACGGGCAGGAATATTTATGAAACGTAAAAAAGGTTCTTACATTTTAAATTATTTTTTGTTTCATGTCAAATTTCTTTTGTGATATCAAGTAGAAAATACAAATCAGCGCCTAGATGTGAAAATGTTTTGTGTGATGCATCATTCCTAATATTTCTGTGACGTGGCTCAATTACACACAACGCGGGCGCGGTGGTGACTTCCCGTAATGCTTTTCAATGTTTTTGACAGCTAACTGTTTAATTTTATAATTTTTTGCAGATCCTTCTCGCAATACTCTGTTCGTCTCTATTCCAAGAAGTGATAGCGGTCGTCAACAATCCAACGAAAAAGAATGATGAGGAGTCCGTTTTGAAAGTAGAATCAAGCAAATCAAACACTAGCATCGAAATCGATTCCAAAGTATCCAGTGCCAATGAAAAGTCCAATAACAGGAGAGAAGCCCCAGCTGACACATATGGACCACCAGTTGGCAGTTCGTACTTTCCAACTGGTGGAAGCCATCTGAATCTTCCAGTTCCAGTATATGGAGTACCGAATGGTCCTACGAATAACCTTGTTTATCCTGCCGCTCCTCCTGTGGCAGTACCACTTCCGACCTATGGTGCACCAAGTCCAGTGTATGGACTGCCAGTTAGTAACCATTTTCCTACAAGTGGGAACTATCTGTCTTCATTCAGTTTTGGAGGGCTCAAAACCCAAAGTCACTATAAGGGGTCTCCGGGGAAACTCAGATTCCAGTATGGCCCACCTGGCAAGCCATATTTTGGGAAACATAGTACTTATGTGCCTTACAAATCCAGCAAATTCGGCAAACCATCAGCCAACACATATGCATTTACATCGGGGTTCAAGGATACGTACAAGCCTAGCAACCTGAACTTTAATTTCAACAGTGGCAATGGTTTCATGACCCAGGCTAATGTTGGCAGTTTTGGAGGTCTTAGTGCTCAATATGGACCTCCTGTGTATAATGTGCAATCCCATATAGTGAATGTTCCGACATCTGACATATCGCACAGTCACTTAGGTGTTTCTGCAGAATATGGGGTACCTGAGATCCCCACACCGGTGTATGGGATACCTGAGGTCCACAAACCTGTGTATGGACCTCCTTCGATTTCTCCACGACCTAGACCTCCCCATCCAGGTATTCCGGCCCCTCCAACACCTCCAGATATAAAATACGATGGTTGGCAACCAATTCTTGGTTTGATTTCAAAACCACCTCAAAATTCGTACCTCCCACCGCAAGGCCAAGATACAGCAAACCACCACATCCCTCAGGGAGATATCGGCCACCAACATATACCTCACGAAGATCTAAGCAACCAACGTATACCTCATGATGGATTAGGGGCTTTAGCCTTGGATAAGTTCCACAAATCCGGAGTTAAAGACTCTTATGGAGCTCCACTGAATACCGTGACGGGGTCAGGTGGCGTTGTTATGGCAACAGGGAATGATTATGCGAAGGAAAGGCCTCATGATGAGGAGGATAACCATGGCGGTGGTAATAACGATTTGAATATTGAGGGCCTCGTGTCATCGTTGGGGCTTGGCCAGGACATACAAGCTGTGAAGAGTATTGGATACGAGCTTTTCCCAGGAAGTACAGGTGAGATTCATTTTTTTTTAATACCTCACTGTAGAGAACATACAAGCCGACGTCCAGTCCGGAAACAAATACTCGTATAACGAAGCGGTCCGCAATGCCAAAGACCAGCACGATATATAAGTTAGGCACATGGTAATGTCGCAGCGCAATGGCAGTCGGTCTTTCAGGACGCTGGCTAAGCATATTGAAAGGATCTTCTCAAAGGGTGGCCCTCTACCACTTACATGCCGGGATGGAACGATTGCAACGTCCCCCCCGTTCCCTACACTATGCGGAAAGTATCATTCAGGCATTCAGGCAATATTGTTGCTCACGACGCAAGATTAATATCATAGCTGCTCAATCCAGGATTCTGGGTCCAGGGCCATCGGTGTCAGGATATCTATGATAAAAGAGCACACCCACCCACTTTTCAGAAACATGTGGGATGATACGTCTAGGTGTCTATTCGCTAGAGAATTCCTCAGCTATCCAAGAGATGAAATGGCGAAATCCTGTCTGTCCACGTCCAGACAACAGCTTTGGTACTGGCGTTGCGACTGAACAGTCCGCTAAAAAAGTTTCTCTACTGGAAGATGAGGCAACTAAGCACGAACTTACGATTGAATAGCTGTCCTATCAATACAAAAACTTACTATGGGGGAGCGTTGGCTTTCTAATCTCAAGGGAATTTTCGTATTTTGGTATTAAAGACATTCGTTTATTTTCAGTGATAACTGGACAGGGATCTGCAGACACATATAGCGTCCCACCACCGAACTCCTACTCACCCCAAGGGCACTACGCTGCTGGGAACTCATACCATGGAGGAACTGGACCGTCCCCTCATTTCTTCCATGGACTATCAGTCTCTCACAATGGAGCAGGTTTGGTACCACCAAGCGGTCTCTACGGCGTACCCCCGGGAGGCAGATACGGAACACCTCTCATGTTCCATGGTCCAAAACACCACCCAAGAATTCCTCAGAAACATACGTCGCTGACCAGTTTTGTGCCTCCTGCAATAAGCATTGCCAAGCCTTTCAAAGAATACGGACCACCAAGTACTAACAGTCTACCTCCGATACATTCATTCCAAACAGTGAATAACGCGCTTCCGTCTTCAGATTTCAATTTACACATTGGTGATGCAGTAGCTTCAACTTTGACAAGCTACAATGCCCCATCAGGTGTTCTAGATAATTCATATGCCCCATCACAACATACTGACCTTGTGGGATTAGACTTCTCTCTACCAGGAGCTACTGTCGATTTGACCAATGCTTATGACTCCCTAACTGCATCATCCAATCTTAATTCTGTCTCAGATTGTAACCACAAACATTACATCTATAATGAAGATTCAGTCCCCGCATTTTCAAAGAACTCAGTGGAAGCTATAGAACCGTTGGATTCATCAATTAGTTACAATGTTACAGAATCTGACGAGGATCAAAATGGAGCCCAAAGTCAACAGCAGAACACGGAGGTCAGAATCAATTTGTTGGAGCAAGAACATAGTGATAACGCTTATGCAAAGTCTGTAGCTGAGAATCTCTTGCCTAACAGTGAATTGCTAAAATCGCAACCAATAGATATCACCAACCTCCCTGTGAATAGAACTAGTACATCTTACACTGTTCAGATCCAATCATCGGATGGTAAGACACCACATGGAGACGTTTTAAACGAAGAATTGCTGCAATCCATCTTAGCAGCTATTGAGCAACCTTCCAAAGGGAAACCAATAGTGCAGGTGCAACAAAGTGTCGAGAAACAGAATATTGTTACGAACGGAAGCTTGTCCTCTGTTGTAGGACAGTTAAATGATGCCGAGATCAGACGTACGACACAACTTGCCAAAGATGCTATCGAAAAGACGTCGGATAACTTTGGTGAAGGTTCGAATGAATTTGTGATAATGCAGTCCACTGATACAGCTGATAAGAAAAGCGATGGCCGAAGTGAAGATAGCAAAGATAATGGAGGAAGACAGCTATTATTTCTAGAAGATAATGGAATAGCGTTATATTTCAAGAAAGATACGAAAACGAAGACACCCAAAGATTGAAGATAAGAATTTTTGATAAACATGTGATTTTCTCGATATTTATTTCACTAAGTAACGTAGTTGCCTTGTCCGTGATCTTCTGAAATGACTCATATGTCATATTTGTCTCGGAGTCATTCATTTTGATATCTTCTATTTTTTTGGCGTGGAGATTCATAAGTGTTGTACTGAAAATAAACCAAAGCTCCCTGTTGTATGTTGTATTAGATTTTCTGCCTTCGTCCATTTAATCATATATTTCTTCATTATTTAGTTGCAGTATCATATAGAGAATCATTTAAGTGACGCCATTATTACAAAATATGTGCCAATCTTCTGTATCATTATTTTTGTTTTTGAACAATAACTCGGTTAATGTGACTTGCTTAGAAAAGAATGAATTAGTACTTACATTTATTTATAACTAATTTATTTTATAGATATTTGCCAATAAAATATTATAAGAAAGATCAGGTGAAAGAATATTGAACCCCAAACCAGCCCTCATTTTCTACGATTTAATAAAATAATACAGATTTCTTACCAAAAAAGCGCTAGAACCGATAATGAACTTGAAAAATAAAGACTATGTCGTAGTTTATGTAGATTTACGCCTCATACAAATAATACGCTTACACTTAGGCAGCCGGGCACACGAGGGACGCAGATTTGGGTTGCCTACTTATGTATGCACATCCCTTATTCCGCTCTCCATGTAGTGGTTTTTGTATACCAGAGCGTGCACTATGTATAAGTTGTAGATGTATGTAGATGAACAGATGCCCTCAAAAAAACCTGTATTGTGCATTTGTACATAATACAAACATATACTTTTTTCATAGAGGACGCGGCATAACGCAAATACGCTGGATCCATCGCTGATCTGGTGACGACCCTGATTTTCAGTCCTACCGATTTTCTCCTTGAATCTACCGAATTTCAACAACACTGTCTAACGATTTAGTCTTTTTCGGTTCGGCAACACAGCGTTTATGTCTACATATCTCGTAGGTAGCCGAATTTTAAAATCAACCTATTGATAAAAAGGACAGATAAGGCCATATCCAATCAAGAAAAAATTGATGCAATACTTTATTTTTATCGTTTATTTTTCAATAGGTAATCATGTTTTCGATAAATCAACTAAAAAACTCACCAACAAAAACTAACACTAATCACATAATAGATATAACTCTACCAAATTCTACTTCCTCATAAACTATGTGTATTTCACATTTAAATCGATTGTCTATGATTCGTTGGATGATTATAGAAAATTAACGTTACAGTCACATACTCGTACGTCCCAGAATATGACTGTATGTAATCCCGATTTTCATACTTAACAAAAACTAGTGTAACAAGTTTTTACAGAAGGCCCATAGGTGGTTTTCAAAAAAACTTTGTTCCATACCAATATATTCTGGGACACTCTGTAGGAAACGCGACATTCTTGTGCATTATCAACTCCCGACGCTAAAAGGGGTGCTAAGTTTAATATACAGAGTGTAAACGTTATGGTAGTCATTATTTAAATAGGTGATAGAGGGGGTAAAAGAAGCAAAAAGTTTCATATAACATGGGGGTCAAAACGCCTATTACCCATCTCATTAATGACTACCATATCGTTTACACCCTGTGTTTTTGTCTGTCTGTGGCACCATAGATTCCCAATGGATGGACCAATTTGAGTGTGTTTTTTTTAAATCAAAAGTCCTGTCTAGCAAGATCGTACTTGGCTATGTTTGATAAAAATCAGTTCGGCTTTTCAAAATGTATGGGGGTGGACGAGGGGGTGGACAGCTCACAGCGAATATGCCTGAAAGACGTGCGTGAAAGCAGGGCTCTCAGTCAATCCATCTAAGACTGAGCTAGTCCTCCAAGAGACGGAAGATAGAAGATTTCAATCCACTGACCCTCAAGAAGTTAAATACCTCGGCTTGGTGCTGGATTGTAAGTCAGCAAGACTTGGAGATTAAGGCCAAAGGTCTTGCATTGGCTTTACACGACGCACAGTGGTTCGGAGAGCACCATTTCCGCGAAAAAAGTATCCAGATTTCTTATTTTGTTACTGGTAAACCGATTTTTATGAGCCATACCTCATTAGAAAGCTAAAGAAATTCTCTTTAAAAAAATGTATCAAAAATTGACAAATATCAAAAATTGAAGATAGCAGCACTATACAGGGCGTCCCTAAAAGGTCTTTACAAAATTTTAGCACATATTCCTAAGTTCGAAATAAGCCGATTTGAAGTAACTTACCTTGGTCCAGAATTGCTCCGATTCCGAGATGGCTGTTAAAGTTAGAAAATAAAAATCATTTTTTTTATAAATCAGAAACATTTCGTAACGTATTACTTCAAAAATTGATATCCTGTTAAAATAGGTATGGTGAGCAGTTTTCGAGAAATTATCAAATTTCTGCATCAATGGAGGTTGTAGGGACCCTAAATCAAAATGCTTAGAACTTTACAAAAACTGAGTATGTGGTTCCTATAATATAGATGTGAATCAAATTTAGTAAAAATAGCCGTACATTAATGTTTTTGTGGTGTGCAAAATATAACTTAAGGGTTTTTAACAGTTGAACTCTGTTTTTGGTTCTGTTCAAATACTACTCGTTGAATAAGTCTATATTTTTCATTTTGATTGGTTTCTGTCGCGCACTAAACTCTAAAAATTAGTCTAAAGAAGTTGCAAATATTTGCAGCTGGTTATTTCTTTATGTGTTGAGTTGTCTCAAACGCACATATTCAACTTGTTTTTAAAACATGGAAATACCTGCAGTTTTTTATCGGAACCCATTAGTGTCAAGCTTCTGAAAAAAATGCACGGATTTACTGAAAAATATGCCACGACAGCGCAACGCGACTGTCAACATTCCTTTCAAATTCAATTGTTTTTCCAAACGTCATCTATATTGAACTTAATAGGTCAGAGCCTTCTGTAATTACAGTTACGTCATAGGGCACGTATAAATTTTAACAAAATTTACGATGAAAATCGAAAAAAAATATTTTTTTGTTTTAAAGTTAAATAAATAAGAAATGAAATAATGTAAGAAAAAAGAAAATGTTGCAAATAGGTAATTTTGGGCTTAAAAAAATATTTTAGCAGAAAAAATAAAGAGAAATATACTATTTATACTTGGTTACTATTGTCGCGGAAATAGTTGCTCTCTGAACCACTGTGCGACGGTGGTAAGAGTTGGATACAGTACGGACGCGTGGTAGGTCTGGTGGTCATGCACCGAAAAGACCTCGGTGAGCCGCAAGCTCGCCATGATTCAAAGAATGGCGGCGCTGGGGATATCTGACGTGATTTGGACAACTCCTTGACGTTATCCTGGGACTTCTGCGACTGGACGCCTGTATAAAGCGGGAGGTCATGCCGGAATACATACGGGGGTTGTTTCAAAAATGAGGTTTCCAACGCTGTATTTTTGCCGCGCGTGATGCTACGTGAAATCCGCTACCTCACCACCGATCCCAACAAGAAGTGCCTATTTGAGATACTCAGTACCAGCACGACAGCCATGCATAATGTTCCCCTTCATCGCCGAAACCGCCATATACGAAATTTTTGTGTTCATCCGATTTTCGCACGCAAAAACGTTACCACCCATAAATAATTTATCGCCACTGAAGTGGGAAAAGCATTCAACATGTGCTCAAATGGTGAAGAGAGCGCTCGGACATCCACGATGGACAAAGGAGCAGGAGGCCGTCAATCTCCGAAAAATTTGTGCCGAAGATTGAGCAAAAATATTGCTCAAAGATCGGCGAATCACGATCCGTGAACAGGCGGTAGAAATTCCTGAGGCTTTTGGAAGCTTCCAAAATCGTCGTAGTGGAAAACTCACTAAAGCGTAAGACTGCACCACAACAATGCGCATCCTCATGTCTCATAACAAACGAGCGATTTGGCTGGAAAGTCATTGCCCATCCCTCCTACAACCCTAACATAGCGTGTACGAAATTGAAGGAGCACCTAGGTGGTCAACGGTTCGAGACCGACGAGGAGTTGCAAGAAGCAGTCACCAAGTTTTTAAACGGGCTGGCAGCGGCACGAGAGTGCAAAAGTGGATTTCACTTCTAAAAGAACACCTAGAAAAAAATGGCGACTGTGGAGAAAAATAGCTTAAAGATCAACGTTCTAATAGTGCATTCGTTTTTTCAAATAAAAAATTCCTTGAGCTTGAAAAGAATGTGGGGACCCTATTTTTGAAACAACCCTCGCATGTTGGTAAAAGTGGTAAGGTCCAATTACACCATAAGATCAGACAGAATACTCACTCATCATCCCTTCGAGGGAAGACTGGCTGATTTGAGTGCGGTTCTTTAATAGAAATTAATGTTTATCGAGAAGGTTTTTAGCTATGCAGCCTTGCCAATAAAAATTATCAACAGAAGATACAACTAAGAGTCTGAGTTTTTTCAAATAATGAAAGTAATTCAAAGCTTATAGTACACGTATGCGATATGTTTAATTTTTACGTAAGTTTTGTAATATGCAATTATGCAGAGATAATTAGTATAGATCATGAAGAAGCAAAACTTGCAATTTATAGATTTTCCAAGCGAATTAGTTTTTATAATGTCTACAATATTGCTAAAAGGTTATTCCAGAAAATCAGATGTCTCGTAAAAAAATGCTTACGAGCAATGATAATTTTCATGGTTCTATCCAAGAGTTTTTCGCTGGTTCAGAATACAAATTTCATAAAGCCATAATTCGCTTGGACTACAAAACAAAACGTAAATAAAAAATGCCAGAGGCTATGACAGTTGTGACATCCTAACAAATTCTCCTTTATAAGTTGCAATTTTGTTTCTGATACACGTGACCTTAATAGAATAGATTCTTCATTTTTTGAGAACTATTCGTAATTTCTCATGCGCCAGAAAGACATTGGATGTCTTTCTTTCGTTTGGAAACAGATTATACAGGAAGACGATATACATTTTTGCAATTATTCAGGTGTCAAGAATTGCAGCTTATAACATACCAGTGCCCTTACGCATCCCTTTTTAATAAACTTCTAATACTACATATCCAGAATTTTTTTAATCTTATGTTGAAAATAAGACCATTGCAAAACAGTTCGAGGTGCAGTCAAACGAAAGCAAAGCAACTAAACACTATCCAAAGTGTGTACAATTTCGAAATAAGACAGAGCAGAGCGCCATCTATCGCTAGAATGACCACTGCGAAACAATGAATCGGTTGGGACTGTACACATCTCAGGCGAATTGAAGGTCCAGTCACCACGTAACCGCTAGATGGCTAGACTGGAATAAAAAAATCACGGACAGTTGATAAGGTAAATACTAATACAGAGATCACAGTTGGAATAGCATAGCCAAATTAGGCATTTAGATGGTCTAGCTGAATATCTGAGAAGTATCCATCCCAAGAGTAGTATCCTCTGTGGTTTGATGGAGTTCAAAGTTTATGCATAAATAATGACATTGTCAAGGTTTAAAGGCGTTTGGAGACTTATTAAACAGCCCAATACCCATTTGATTTGGGCTGGGTTCTATGTCTAACAAACTGGGTGCATAACAAGTGAATTCCTTGCCGAGTAGATACCCATTATATTATTGAATTAACTCCATCGGCATCTCTCTTTACAGAAAATCTTATTATCTCATATCTTCGATCACAGTATTTGCTTAAAATACGTAATGTGTGTAAAAAGTCATAGTTTTGTAAACAGCATAATTATAAAACTAGACCTGCCTTCGTAACCAGTGCACTGAATTTGACCAAAAACTAAAACACTAGTAAATTATTCAGCCTTGATCAGTGTAATTTTTGGAATAGCTGAAACCGGAACGGTACGAAGCTTGTAAATCACCGAATCCATCTACTTCCCAGTGAACATAGTCACGTCATAATGTTGGAATTTTTAGGGCACTACTGACGTACACCTACCAACAAAAATGACGTGATTATGACGGTCTCATGTCACCCCCAATTGACGTCATAGTATGTTGTAGAAAAGACCAAATATAAAGTCGAGATGACGTCTGTATGACGTGGATATACGTCTGTATGAGGTCGATATCACGTCTATGTGACGTCGATATGACGTACAGTCGCTCGCCAACAATAATCGCGCGGTGTATGCAAATGCTCCTGAAAAATTGAGGATGTGACAACGGCGCCCCACAAGCAGCGAGTTCAGGGGCGGTAGAAAGGCCCGAAACTCATATCCAACTAACCTACCACTCTTGAATCCTCTCGTTCCGAGACATCGTTATCACCTCCGCAATTTTTCAGGAGCATTGGTACAACACTTAGTGGTTCAGAAATTGTTTGTAACACTTTATCAAAATCGCTTTGCTTTTTCACAGAAGGCCACAACACTTCTTGTTTCCTGGCTGTCACCCTACTAAAGTGTACCCCATCTACTCGTACGTTAAAGACGACGAAGTCACCGTGATGTCGGTCAAACCTATAGACTCAAAAAACAAAATGGACAAACCATTGCCAAACGGCGAACACGCATGGAGCTTGAGCATCGGTCGGGATCACCGTCAAGCAAAAGCGTGCTTCTTCGTTGATGATCGGCTGAATGATATACCGCTCCATAATTTGAGTTTTTACCGCGCTTGATTACAAATATTCTATACTACAACTACTTAAAACTGTAATGACTCATACGCGTGATCAACACGTGATCAGAGCTCGATCCCAGCTTCCTTCCAGTACAGCCGTATAGCGTACGACATACGTCATTTCTGTGGCTTTGCGGTGGTCAACAGCACAGACAGAGATGGAAATAATGGCTGATTGTTCTCCGCCGGTAGAACCAATGAAATCAAAGACGCGCCTCGACCGGCTAACTCATTGGCGTCGGCAACGCATTGGAACGTGTTTCGTTGAGCGATCGCGTATTGTGTGTTTTTATAAGAATTGTTGTGTGATTGTTATTGTTGTGGTTTCTTTGGTTACTGTTTTGGTTATACTTAACCATGGAGAGTACAAATGGCACGAGTGGAAGTACTGAAAGCCAGGGAACAAGTAGACGGCTTCGTAAAGCATTGAAGAGGGACGCGAAAGAAATCGTGCTCAACGTGTTCAATTATCTGAACAGAACTATGCCGCAGGGAGATGCACTCGCGCGTTGTGAAAGTATGACAGGCGTTCCAGAGTGGACCATTCACAGGGTGGTGCATGAAAAGCAGAAAACTGGAGCTACTACTGATCCAAAGTTTAATTTGAAGGGACGAAAGGCCGTTAAATTGGATGACGATAGCAAAATGGCGTTAAGGCGAACCATACATTCATTCTTCTTTAGGAATGAGATACCAACCCTCAAGGCTGTACATGCAGCGATCAAGGAAAATGAAATTATACCCCAAATGAGCGTCGATGTAATGAGGAAATCCCTGCACGAAATTAATTTTCGTTACGAAACGCGTAATCGGAAGTCAGTATTGATAGAGAGACCTGAAATACTCGTAGTCGCCTGGCGTCGAAAATACCTACGCGAAATGAATATAGGCGACAAAGCAGAAAAATCTATTATTTCTACGAGACATGGGTAAATGCAGGTCACACAGTTAAAAAAACCTAGATAGACAAAAACGTAGTGAGTAACCGACAAGCAAGCATTGAAGGTTTGTCAACAGGTCTTCGTGGACCGTCAGGGAAAGGTCAAAGATTGATCGTAACTCATATTGGTAGCGATAGTGGCTTTTTAGAAGAGTGTGACTTGATTTTCGTCTCTAAGAAAGGAGGTGATTACCATGACGAAATGAATGCCAGCTGCTTCGAGAGCTGGTTTCAAGGGGTGCTTCAGCGAGTTGAGCCCAACTCTGTGATCGTCACGGATAATGCTTCCTACCATAGTCGTCAAGCCGAACGTGTACCGACTATGGGATCTCGAAAAAGTGACATGCAGCAATGGTTGCGCGAAAAAGGAATCCCGTTTGACGATTCATGTGTGAAAGCGGAATTGTATGAAAAAATTAAACAGCACAAACCTGCGAACATTAGTTACGTGACTGATGAGATGGCCCGTCAATGTGGTGGCACTGTGCTGCGGTTACCGCCCTACCACTGTGAACTGAACCCAATAGAGCTCATCTGGGCTCAAGTGAAGGGTTATATTGCGCGCCATAACACAACCTTCAAATTACCAGACGTTAAGGTTTTACTCGAGACTTCCATACAGCTAGTAACGCCCGAAGCTTGGCAGAATGCTATCCGTCATGTTGTGAAGGAAGAAACAAAAATGTGGCAGCTTGACCACCACATCGACACCATCATAGAGCCAGTTATAGTCAATTTCAACGGGGAAAGCGATAGCGACAGTTTATTACTGTCAGATGTAAGTGGAAGCGACGATGAATAAAGGTATTTCCCAAATTTTTGACTTACAATATGTTTCAAACCACTCTTTATTAAGCATGTGACAAATCTAGTTCACCCATGTTAAACATTTATACCCCGCATATGAACAGCCGACTACTGGTAGTTAAGTGATGTTCACGTGAACATCGATGAGTCATTACAGTTTTAGATAGTTATAGTATAGTAAAACTTGTTTATTGCCATACAGAGGAGTATCTAATAAACGTGTTACTTGCGGGAATAAAACCTGATGTATAATGGCAATTTAAAATATCTGAACATGAAATATGATTATAAAAAAGTCATATTGTACAGCAAGATATTTTTGGTCGAAGAATTCCTTATACTTTTTTTATAAATAACAATAAAGTAGTTATTAGTTACCTTACTGTTAATTAAAAGCCTATATTTTCTTAGCATTTAAGTGTTGATTTTTCAGTACTGAGTGCCCTAAAAAGGACATCTTGTTGTCGCCAGAAAAATGGAGTCAATAAGGACGTCATTTCGTCAGACATTTTCGTCCAAAAGTGACCGAATGATGACGTCATTTGGGCGTCATCATGTTTACTGGGTTGCTTCTATTGTGTTTCCCACGTCAACTGGCATAAATTTTATTTACGTAAATATTGAAAATCGACAATCTTTTGTTGGTAAAGCGCAAGGGCACCAGCGCTTCAACACGTAAAAATCCAAAAACCATATCAGAAAAGATGAACCTTACAAATCTACATGCGTAATATTGACATATGCTGATGATTAAAGCTGTTTCTCCCGAGCGGATAGCCCAAGCGCTTCGGTGTGTTTTTTCGCTTTCAGTCTGAGGTCAGCTATACTAGAGTTCTTGTGCGCCACAGAAAGCGCTGTCACATCCAAAGGGTATTGAGGTCTGCACAGTATACTGGCAGCAGCAACGGCTGCCGCAGAACTGCTTCCCACAGCTAGTGCAGCAGCATACTGTAAAGGAATTCGCAATTAATGTTAACGCCCATTATACAGAATGAGGCGGCAATATCTCTACTATCCCAACCACCCGATCTTTTCGAGGCGCAAACGAAAAATAAATTTGAGGTTAAAAAGCTTCGGAAATTTTTAGTCTTACCTAAATAATTTTCTCGGATAGGAAGCTTTGAAAGCTCATATTGCTTTGTGAATCCAGAATTTCAGTTCTTTTCAGTATTAACTTCGTTGTAGGATTTTTTTACTTAAGCTTGCGAGTATAGCCGTGGTCGGCTTTATACAGTAAAATCAAGTATTTCCTACTTTTGTACACTTCAGTTAAAAGAAATTTGAAATCAATAGCTAGAGCGCGAACTTTTTTATTCGAGTTGTCAAACTGGATAGAATGAAAAGTTACTATCTTACCTGTTGTGCCGCAGAAAGGAAGGCAGAGTTGATAGCAGAAAATGCAGTACCATGCTGTGGTATCGGTGCTGATGATAATCGGTCATAGTTTGACAGTACGACTGATCCAGAGTTCAATGAGAATCCCCTCAACGCCGGCACGTTCAAATACGGTATCACTCTACATGGTTCCAATGGTGTACTTGACGAGGAGTGTTGGTTATTTAACATCACACCTGTAAATACAAATACTTTTCTTTATACTGAAGCAGCCGCGCAGGCAGAAGCTTAAATGCCAGAGCACCGCGGATATTGTAGTGGGGGCGACAGCACCCCAAACATATATATATATATATATATATATACAGGGTGTCCGCAAAGTTGGGGTTTTCCTTTTCAGAAACAACTACCCTTGAAATAACAAAGGTAATGTGTAGTGAAACAAGGGCGCCCAAGTAAAAAAAATAAAGGAAAAAGTACTCACTCGCCAGTTGACGAGAAGGGCTAAGTACGTCTCTGCCCGAAATCATACCGCTCCAACAGAAAATGAAATCAGCTGATGCGCTACCGAGCAGACGCAGGCAAACAAGGAAGGCAAAATGTTGCGTAAAAAGTCTAGGTATTGCATCCCGTCCAATCGATTTGGGAGAATAAATGGTCCAATGAGCATACCGTTCACCATGCCAGCCCAAACATTCACCGAAAATGTTTGTTGAAAATGTGCCCGACGGACAGCGTGCGGATTTTCTACTGACCAAACATGAGTGTTGCGAAAGTTATTCACCCCATTACGCGTGAACGTAGATTCGTCTGTTACCAATATGCACTTCAAAAAGTCCGGATTATTGTCATGTTGATACAACAACCACTCACAAAACCGCACTCTTGCTGGAAAATCGTCAGGTTGAAGGGCTTGTACACGTTGGACGTGAAACGGATACAGCCCCTTTTCACGCAGCGTTTGCCACACTTTAGATTTCGATACTTGCACTTCTCTAGACACGTCTCTAGTGCTTGTGGAGGGATTCTCGTCTACGCGATTACCTCTACACGCGTGACCGTAACCGTCGGTTGAATGTTGCATACTGACCTGACACACTGACCCCGACCCAGTTCTGTTGTCGGGTTGAGCTAGTGTCCTAGTACCACTCGGGGATGTCGCGGCTACAGGACGGTATTCAGATATTTTTGATGTTGCAGAGCCCTTTATCTCGGTTCCCTTAAGACATTGGTGTATATGGTACTAAGAAAAATTGCTTATGTTTTCAAGATCTACACGTCGTATAAAGGAAAACCCCAACTTTGCGGACACCCTGTATACATATATACAGGGTGTCCCGAAAAAAGTGTGCAATATTCTACCAGCGGTTTCTAGAGCTTAAAAAAGGAAGAAACGTTTATATAAACATAGGTCGACAAACGTCCCCTAAGGACGCTACAGTCTTATAAAGGGGCTCCCCTGAAGATGGTTTTTCCTTAATCGTGTTGAGATAAAAACATAAAATTTCGTATTCTAGCCTAGTTTTTTTATGCTGGATTCAAAAATATTAACAATTTTGTTTGGAAGCGTATGTAACAGGGACGGACTCAGGTTATTTTAGCCCCAAAATTTTTGTGTGATTCTATTTTTGAAATTCAATTTTAGAATCTGAAAATTTAGGGTTTTCTACATAAAAAAGGTACTTTTATTGAATATCGATAAATTGTGCCATTTTTTAATAAAATAAAACTAAAAAATTTGTCACATGATAGGAAATGTACAGCGAATTTAAATGAATTGTTGAATAATTAGACATGGCAACGAAAAAACTAATTTAATAATTGGTAAATATTACATAAATACATATTTGCAACATTTAGGCAAAAACAAAAGAAATACATTTTTTCTACGAACGAAATTGAAATTTTTCCAAAATAGAAAACATACAGTTGGATATACTTAAAACTAGCCCTGCATGCGCTGAAAACTTCCATGGTTTGACAAATTCCGGTGAATATCAGTAAACATTCGACGTCCAGGTACTATGCCAATGAACATTGCAAAACCCGTACACAAAATGCATGTCAGTCAGTTCTCTGTCTGTAAATCATGGCATTTTAAATCGATTTGATAAAAAATTTCATTTTAATCTAGTAATTTTACACCGCTAATAATGTCAGCTTAACGTCAAAATAAGTCATAACAAATCAAAACAACTTTTGTTTACTGTCATGGCTAACTATATACGATTCGGCAACCATTGCGCGGCGTAAATATCGAGAATACCACATGTATAATCAACAATTCATTTAAATTCGCAGTACATTTTCTATCATGTGACAAATTGTTTAGTTTGATTTTATTCAAAAATGGCACAATTTATCGATATTCAATAAGAGTACCTTTTTTATGTAGAAAACCATAAGTTTTCAAATTCTAAAATTGAATTTCAAAAATAGAATCACACAAAAATTTTGAGGCTAAAATAACCCGTTACATACGCTTCCAAACAAAACTGTCTAAAATTGTTAATATTTTTAAATCCAGCATAAAAAACTAGGCTAGAATACCGAATTTTATGTCTTTATCTCAACACGTTTCGGAAATATTAAGGAAAAACCATCTTCAGGGGAGCCCCTTTAAAAGACCGTTGCGCCCTTAGGGGACGTTTGTCGACCTATGTTTATATAAACTTTTATTCCTATTTTAAGCTCTAGAAACCGCTGGTAGAATATTGCACACTTTTTTCGACCCTTATACAGAGTGAGCTGCTGCTATTGATGAGATGTGTTTCGTGTATCGCATTGTGTCTAACGTCATATTCAAAGTCAGCGTTTCAAATTACCCCAGTGCACCGAATATCGTTCGCTCTTCCCCGATAGCACGAAACACTATTCATTAAATATTTCTTGAATATTTAATAATATCTTTTCTTAATTAAATATTTGTTATCTTGAACAAACATTTAATAAATATACTAAGTGACATATAAATCCGAACACCCAGTTTAAATGGTTTTATTTTAATAAAAGTTGGTGAATGTATTTATCTTACTATAAATAACAAGTGAAAAAATTTTCAGCCTTATCAGTTGGACATTCCGGTTTTTATACTGCTTTTTTTTAATTCACTAACGCTCTAAAAATGAACATCTCAGCCGCAGTAAAGAATCAACGTTGGCGGATTTTGGTTCTTGACATCCTTTACGATCGGTTACGATGCCTAGAGTACGGAGACCTGTACGATTTCGTCAACATAGTGAGTTTGATAGGGGCCGTATAGTGGGACTTCGGGAAGCTGGACTTTCTTTTCGGGCAATTGCAGTTAGAGTGCAAAGAAGTGTAGGCACTGTGGTTAGGTGTTGTCAGGCATGGCTTCGAGAAGGCCGTACGCAAAGAGCAAGGGGCACTGGACGCCGTCGTAGAACAACAGACCGTGAAGATCGCCGCCTAAGATTATTGGCCTTAAGGGACCGTTTCTCCACAACCAGGTCCATTGCAAATGAATGGTTTGCAGAACACAGAAGACCTATTGGCATGCGAAGTGTTTACCGACGAATGAGAAGTTTTGGCTTGTTTTCATACCGGCCACACTGGGTCCTCCCTTTAACTCGAGAACACCGACGTAATCGCCTTGAGTGGTGCAGACAACGGTCACTCTGGGATCAGGAATGGAACAGTATTGTCTTTAGTGACGAGTCTCGATTTTGTTTAGGCATGCACGATGGTCGTGCCAGGGTTAGAAGGCGACGTGGTGAAAGGAGGAATCCACAGTTTTTTGTTGAAAGACATGTTCATCACACTGTTGGAGTTATGGTTTGGGGTGCTATAGCTTATGGTTCCAGGTCACCTTTAATCTTCATCAGAGGTAACATGAACGCGCAGCGTTATATCCACGAAGTTCTAGAACCCCATCTTTTACCCTATCTTGACACCCTAGCAGATCTAACTTTCCAACAAGATAATGCCCGACCACATGTTGCAAGAGTCACAATAGACTTCTTTGATGGGTAGGAGATTGCTCAATTTGCAACGTCCTCCTCAGACTCTAGACGCACTTCGAGAGGAGTTGGTGGTTGCCTGGAATGAGATACCACAGGAGGACATTGACCACCTGATCAGAGGCATGCCTAAGCGCGTTGGAGAATGCGTAGCACATCAGGGTGCATCCACACATTATTAAAGGTCAAAGGGCTTTAAAGCCGTGCAATCATTTTGAAATTTTTATCATTTACTTATTATGCTTCATTAAGTACTTATACAAAATTTTATTAAAATAAAACCATTTAAACTGGGTGTTCGGATTTATATGTCACTTAGTATATTTGGAATACATATAATGTTTTTTTTAAATATTTATTCAATATCTTTTAAATACTTTAAATACAATATTTCTTTTATAATATTCATCAAATATTTACTCTTCAATCAATGGAAAATATTAAAACTTCATTATTTAGAAAATACTCATTAAATATTTTCGGATACGTCGCATGTGCGTGTGACTCCGAGCGAACAATGGCACAATGGCAAACCGACCTGAGCCAACCCGTTTGCCGGCAACCGGCATCCATTTGCCTGTGAGTTCCACTATGATAGCGTGCTTCCTGTATACCTCCAAGTGGTACTTTATTTGAGTGTTTTTTTGTGGAAAAGGGTAAGGTTTGCGATAATTTCATAGCTTAATTCATCTCACTAGTGAACATTATTATGCCAGTTGAGTATAAAGGCATTTACAAGACCATAAATAACTAGCATTGAAGTATAACAGTTATTTGCGATTTGAGATTGGTGGACTTATCTGAAAATGGATACGGAAATTATATTCAGTAACATCCCATTGAAAAGTCATATAATCACAACTTGATCGAAATACATCAAAAATGCTTTTTTAAATATCTCAATTATTACTGTTATTTTTGTCGTAGTAGGGGGCAAATCAGTTATAACTATTTTAAAATTTTTAACCTCAGCAGCGACGTTCCAAAATTTTAACAGTCGAAAATACTATATTTTTGTCCTACAAAATAGTAATGGCTAAACTAACCCCCTTTACTACTGCAAAAAGTCAGATTTCAACAAAATCAATAAGTGGTCTGTTTTTAAAAACCTTTTCTTTGAAAGTTAGTCAAAGGATCAAGTTGTGCCCATCAAGATATCTAAAAAGCATACCAAATTTTCCTAAAAATTAAGCAAATCTCGAACTCTCATAGGAAGAAACTGTGGGGTCCTTTCAGGTACATTATAGAGCTGCTTTTCAGTGACCCAGTTGAGCTACTCGGAATAACTCAGCAGTGCTCAGCACCAATATTGTTCCACTGCATTTTATTATCCCATAAATACAATTTCCAGAGTAGTTCGAGAGAATATCTCTCTCAAACCACTGGAAAGTAGCTTATGTATTCAATAATACTTCATAATTAGTGAGTTTTTTTTAGATGAGTGGATTTGTAAGGTGCAGAAGAGGCTCAAAATGTTTTTCAATGATATTTTTCTAGCAAATTTAATCATTATATCTAGAATGAATTTTCTTTACAAACCCAATTTTATAAAAGCATCCCTACAGATTTTGCTAAAATAGCCAATGAAGAATTTTATATAAACACTAAAAATATGTATCAGATTAATGTTTGAAAATCTGCTGCTGCCTATATTTTCTAAATACATATTTACGAAAAATATTAGATATGCTATCAAAATATAATATTGGTATTTCCTCACATACTTTCTAAATGTGAAAAAAAATATCGCAAAAATATATGAATTATACACTACAAATATCTATAATGAATATTTTATGAATATATAAGAAATATATTTATTAAATATTAAAAAATCTGTCGCTACAAACATTTTTAAAAAATATTTAATGCTATCGGGGTTACTGCATCTCCTGGATTCAACCCTGCATCTCCCTTCCTCCCCCTATCTGCTCAGATTGAATTTTATAAGATTAGATTTACAAATAGGGGTGAGTGGGGGTTAGTATTCCGTCCTCATTTATTCATTTCAAATATGGAATAAACATGTTAACTGCACAGCCCTACGTACATCCACAAATCTACGTGTCTTTCAGTCATCCATGGTTGCCAAATGCCCTGTTTTAGCCATGAATCTGTTTCGTGTTTATTTGGAATTGATTCGCTACTTGAAGAATATATTTTAAATAAAATTAGGAACATATTTGTCACAGGGAAGCTTAGGTAGTCAATAAATAAAACTAAATAAACACGCTTCTATAGCTAATTGAATTAAAAAGTAGAACATAATGTTTAATTACAGAGTTTATATTACAGTAGTAGGTGGTCGAACAATCAATGACCTCAAAATAAAATTATAATAAAATTTAAATTATCAACAGAATAATTCAATTCAGGGTAAAAAGTGTGGGGTGCTTGATATATTAAATGTTACAATCATATCTATGAACGGAGAGTTATGAAAATGTAGTAAAATGCAAAAACTGTTTGCATGTGTGCTGAATGACCTCAGCTGAGGAGTGCGAAGGACATCTTAGAATGGAAAAGCCCTTAAAATATTAGGCAAGACATTAGTGGAAATACAGTTTTTCAAATTGAATTTGATAGATCCTTCATTACATGTAATACATGCGTTTTCCAGGTCATATGTGCCAAAAATTATTAAAATCGGATAAACATACGTAGGTGTTTACCTTCTTGTGTCACTCAGTATATAAGATTATTGATTGGACTATAGTTGGATAAATCATTGATACATATCAAGAAAATAATTGGGCCAAGAATTGAGCCCTGTGAGACTCCACTATTGATTGGTAGTTGTAAATATACTGAACTGTGAAAATAAACAAGTTGATATCTATTGCACAAATATGATGCTCTACAGTATATTCAGATAAGAGATAGACCGGACATAAACAAGACCACGTGATCATCGAACGCTGTAACATTCGGCAGGGACGTATTAAGAGTCACGCAGTACTTATTTTAGATAGTAGATGCTGTTTTGCATAACTTTGTAGTAAATTAGCACAATTCGATGTGTATACGATTGGTGATGGATATAGGATCATGTGGAGGTGGGGTAAGAAATATATAATGATGTAAATATACATAAGGGTTTCAAAATTTTCGCTTCGATTTCCAGCTTCGGATGCCGCCTGATGTTTGGTGAAATACAGTCGAATATAATCTCAAAATGGCGTTTAAATTAGCCTAAATTAAAATTAATCGTATATCTCTTAAAATTGCTTTAAGAATATTGATTAGTATGTTTTTTGATTTCTAGGTAAATATGTAACCAAATTAAAACGTTCAAAACGTAAAAAAATGTGCATGGTTGAACACTGTCAGAAAGTCGATTCTTGAATAGGTTTTGCCAAAATGGGTTCAAAAATGTCAATAATTAATTAAAAAATACAGTAGCTTTATAATTACTTATAACTTACCGAATTTGATGAACGACATCTTTTATTGGAAAGATGAGCTTGATGAGCTTTCATCATCGCTACTGCCTGAAGCACCAACGTCAGTAATGAATGGCTCGACTTGTTCCTCTAAAATATTGTCCAGTTCCCACATTCTCTTTTCAACTCTGTCTTTCACGTGCTTAATACAGTTTTCCCATTTTTGCGCTGTTATTATTATTACTATTATAATTTTTAACCTCTGCCCATATGAGTTCAATGGGATTGAGCTCGCAATGGTATGGAGGTAAACGGAGCACAGTTTTATTTTGACTTGCTGCCATTTCGTCAATGGCGTATTTTTGAAATTCCGCCTTGTGATCCTTGACAATTCTTAATAATTGTACTTTCAGCATTGCTTCTTCAAAGTTGATATTTTTCGAGCGGAGCCAATTTTGAACATCAACTTTCCTTGAAGCCGTTGTTGGGAACTTCTCCATTCTTCGAGAATGATAAGGCGCATTATCCAACACAATTACTGCGTTTTCGTCTAAGTTCGGTAAAATTTTTGAAAACCACTATTCAAACGATTCGCCATTCATTTCCTCGTGATAATCTCCAGTTTTCTTAGACCCAAAGCACCACAGACCGTCAACAACAAATCCATCCTCACTGCCAATATGGCAGATAATGAGCCTTTTCCCTTTACCTGGAAATCGAAGTACTAACTCGTGTAGATTTATTTCAATAAGCGAACCTTTTTCAAATGTTTTCATCACATTCAGCGAAAAAACATTGAGACATGAGTATCAGATTGCTATAATTGGGATTATTTAGTCATATTGAAAGAAAGAATATTGAACGTCGTATGATTACTCAGCGCTTCATAATTTAATTTAAAGTTATAAACCTTTAAAAAATGAATGATCAGGAACCTGAAATACGCGCAAATATTAATATTAACAAATTATAACTTTATAAAGCTTAAAGTATGAATTAAAATGATTAGAAATATTAGATACGGTACACAATATAAAACTTAGTAATTTTTTTTAAGTTTATAATATTCGACATATTTTAAGATTATATTAAAAAATTATTGAAATATCGGAAACACATAAAAACATGGCTTAAAAAAGTTCTAACAAATGAAAATGACAATAAAACATCCACGCATTTTATCGAAAGTTATAAAAGTTTTGTTACTTGTAATATGTTTTATCTGCCCCCTGGAATTAATGTTTAGAACCTTGTTCCCAAGGTTTGAAAAACATCCGATTGTTGTCTATTACTCGTATTTACCTGCTGGATTTTTTAATCCGGTGGACAGTCCATCTAGAAAGGCCCTCCTGGATGAAGTTACAGAATCATCAACCCATACTTTACTTGTAGTGTGTCCTGCGTTTACCCACGTTTCATCAAGGTAATAAATCTTCCTGTTTTGATTTCTATATTTCCCAATCCCTCCTCCATAGCACAATTTCTTCTCTATCCAGTAGTAAACTATTACGACCCCGTTTTTTTAATTTGAAATTAAAAAGCTTCAGTAACGCATGGAAAGTTGATCGTTTGAAATTTGGCAACGTTGTATCTCCATTTACCTCCTGCAGTACTTTATCTATAGTAGGTATTACATTCCTAAAGAAGAATTCATGCACTTTCCTCCTAATCGCATGCTTATCAGCTTCATCCAATGATTTAACAATACTTTTGCGATGTTTACTGGTCATTGGCTCAGAAAAGGTGTGATTTTTTTTGTATTGTCTTAACACATTAAACACTGATGCGCGACACACCCAACTTTGTGAGAAACCTTCACAACAATTTCTTTGATGGTTGATGCCTCGTTCTCCTCGCGCTCGATCTTATATATATTCAAAATGACCTCTTTCATTTCTGCACTCAGGTGTCTTTTCTTAGAGCGTTTCCTAGGTGGACCTTCATCGGCAGTATCTCTACTACTGGGCATTTTGCGCAAGCAGTTGATAACAATAACAATCAATAACACGGTATAACAATAACAAGGACAAACTCAACAACTTAATAAGATAACAAACGAAAACGTCCAAAGAAATATCAAATTGCAATGATGCACACGACATACGTAACACGTCTGAACCTGAAGGTGACTCTGCCTTGATACGACTGCTCTGCCGCTCGGCATAGGCATTTAATTGCGAATTGACCAATGAGGGCTCCTGTTTTACGTCGAGACGGCGGCGTTAGCGTGAAAATCACCCGAACCTTTTGTTTACATCCGGTCTATCTCTTATCTGAATATACTGTAAGCTACTACTCGTGTGATCTAAATTATAGTATGAAATATTAAAGCGTCGAATTGACGTTTGGAGAGAATATTTTGGATGTCTTGTTCTCTTGTCTGTGCTTGTTACTGTTTCGCTTGAATCATTGTTTTGTGCTTTAAATTTGAAACCAAAGCCCATACAGTGAAGATAATTACATTTCTGGTGCATTTACATTGTAGTGTCGTGTTTTCCATTTCATCAAGTCGTTCGTAATGTTCCTTAATTGGTAAAAACGAATTGAAATTCCCAACACAAAGGCATGTGACAAAATCACCGTTTTGGATGTTATGAATGCAGAGAACAAGAAAAATTGTTTCAGCAGGGTCAGTACCAGTTCTTGATCAAATTAGTCACGGAATGATCCGAGAAAGAACTATACAGGGTGTCCCGGAAGCGGAGTCCAATTCATAATAGTTACCAGAAAAATATGAAAAAATTTAAGTCGGATACTTTTCAAATTATAGGCTTTAAAAATAATCGGAAAAATCTATACCCTGTGATCATCTTTTAGTTCCCATTACTACAAATTTCAATTTTTTCTTAGACAGAATGACGGCCAGTGTCACCCTACAGTGACAGCAAAACAGTTGTAGATGCAACCCGATCATTTTTAAGATGTCAAGCTTGCATCGCTGCTGAAGGAAGACAGTTTGAACATTTATTGTGTATTTAATAAATACATTCACGAATTAATAAAAGTGGCGTTACTATCTGTCTTGCTGTCACTACGTAGAATGACACTGTCCGTCACTTCGTCTAAGAAAATATTGAAATTTGTAGTAACGGGAAGTAAAAGATCATCACATGGTGTAGACTTTTCCGATTTTTTTAAGCCTCTAATTTGAAAAGTACGCGACTTGGGTTTTTTTATATTTTTCTGTCTTTCATCATGACTTGGCCTATCCCCGTTTCCGGCTTGACGTCGTATGTTCTGAACATGAATTGAACATTGTGATACTATGAATTTTGCGCAGTCTGCTCAAATTTGTGTAATTTGATTTAGGAAATGTGGCAACCCTTCAGCTACCCCAAAGGGAGCGGATAACTCACCTAAAGGGATTTGCTTAATTTAAATCGTTTATTATTGTGCTACGTCCTAACAGGACTAACAGGATGAGTTGACTGTTCGAATTTATTTCATTAATCCTGTTCTCTCCACTGCAAATACTTTCCTGCTGGGGAGCTAATTTCTAAATTAGGCCCAAGAGGGTAGTATTTACTCCATCAAGAATGATTTCATGAAAACGTCAGGAGTCCATACCGACAGAAAACGGTAACATCGGAATATGAAAAATAAATCTGTCAGGCTTCTGGTTGTCATTTTTAAATACAGGGTGGCGCATCGAAAACGAAACAGACGCATTTACTGGCAGCTCAGTTTTTTTTTGAAAAACGCTTAGACCCGTCGATTTTGTTTTCGAGGGGGACACAAGTTTAACAAAAAATCACGTTAACACGTGCAGCCCCCTGGGCGGGGGTGACAGCAACCCTAAAATCTTAAATGGAAAGGGGGGTCGAGTGATACTTTATTTTAAAGGTCTTTCAATTCCCTTTATAATGATGTAAAATATATGAGCTTCAGTTCAGTAGTTTTGAAGATTTATTGATTTAAAGCTTAAAGTAGACTTTAATAGGTACATCAGATTAGATTGTACTACTTTCAGAAGAAATTTGACTAAAAGAATTTACTTAATAAGTAAATGCTTTTCTTCACTACGCCCATGGTTTGTTTATCATTTTGTTGTTGAAAATAGCTATTGGAGCGTTCTTTTTTGTGGCAAAAAAGTTATTTCTTGAAGAAAGATCAGGAAATATCTCGTACTTATTTTAAATAGCAATTTAGTACATAGTTTGCGATTGATTTGACCAAGCCTTGTTGCTAAAATAACTTGTAACGCTTTATTACATAAATTAACCATGGTATATTCCACAGCAGAAAGAGTTGAAATTATCGAAATATTTTTCGGAAATAATCAGTGCGCTAATAGAACAGCAAAAATATTTAATGAGCGACATAAGAACAGTAACTTGCATCGAAAATATGTTCTAGAACTTGTAGCTAAATTTCGGAAAACTTGGTCAGTCGCCAATAAAAAACGCAACATTGAAAATCCCATAAGGAACGAAGCAATAGAAGTGGGGGTTTTAGGGCAAGTTTATTTAGATCCTACGTTAAGTAGCCCCAAATTGGAGACTGTGTGTGGTGTTAGTCGACGTTCTGTCCAACAGATTCTAAAGGCCCATAGTTTTCATCCGTTTAAAATTCACCTGGTACATGAACTTAATGATCGGCGATTACAATTTTGAGAAGATATGTGTTCCTTTTTCTTAAATGGCGTAGTAAATCGTCATAACTGCCGATATTGGTCCGATTCTAATCCCAGAATTTATCATGAGGTTCATACACAGCAGCCACAAAATTTAAATGTTTGGGCTGGTATTTTTGGCGATCATTTAGTTGGTCCTTTTTTCTTACCTGGAGATTTGACCGGTGAAATGTATTTGGAATTACTGGAAGACGCCATTAACAGCAGAATTGAAAATCAGAATGATCGGCGGTATATTGCGAATAGGTTGATGTTCCAACAGGATGGTCCCTCACCACATTCCGCATTACGTATTCGACAATATTTAGATCAGACGTTTTCAGATCGATGGACTGGTAGAAGAGGTGCTATTGAATGGCCCCCAAGATCGCCAGATTTATCACCTTTGGATTTCTTTATGTGGGGTCATTTAAAAAGCAAAATCTATGCTACTCAGTCAACATCATTAGAAGACCTGCGACAAAGAATTGTGAGTGAGTGCCTTCAAATTACTCCTCAAATATTGCAAAATGTGCGGCAACGTTTTGAGCAAAATCTTTATTATTGCACGGAGAGTCGTGGTGGCCATTTACTGAACTGAAGTACATTAATTTTATAAAGGGAATTGAAAGACCTTTAAAATAAGGTATCACTCGATCCCCCTTTCCATTTAAGATTTTGGGGGTGCTGTCACCCTCGCTTAGGGGGCTGCACGTGCTAACGTGATTTTTTGCCAAACTTGTGTCCCCATCGAAAACAAAATCGACGGGTCTAAGCGTTTTTAAAAAAAAAACTGAGCTGCCAGTAAATGCGTCTGTTTCGTTTTCGATGCGCCACCCTGTATATCGAACTCTGTACTTGTTGTTCACCATAATGTGCTTTGATAGTGAAATAACTTTTTGCGCAGTGCTTCAGATCTATCGTATATACAGGGCGGCCCAATGAAAAGGTTGCAACGCCATTTTTAACTCTCCTAGTATATTTTGGGAAAAACGCTCTGACACCTCAATTTTGATTCCTAGAGGGACGTCTTTTCATCTATAGCTGTACAATACAGGGTGATCCAAAAATAAGATATTGAGTTAAACGTTAGTTTTTTAAATGTAAACTCGCATTTTTTTAATTTTAAAACTTTCCATGAAGTTTTTAGTAACTTTTGTATAATAAAGTTTATACCTATATTCAATCATTGTGAAGTTGTTGGAGTTTCTAATAAAATTCGAGTAACTTATGCTGATAATAATGGAATGCACGGAAAAAATAATAATCATGGATACCAGCGAGAACATTTAGCATCAGTCAGTGTCATTGTATGTCATAGAAAAACTTTGTCTTTCATTTGACATGGTTAAGTTACCTATCTAGTCGGGATAAATATTGAACAAATTCAAGAAAGCGTAGATACAACAAAACTGTATTACCAAAATGGGAGCATTGCAAGAGCTACTGCTCGGTTGTTTAATGCGCTACATCCACACAAAAATATTAACGATACGTATGTGGCTGAGTTGATAAGAAAATTTGAAGAAACTGAATCTGTGTCTAATATTCGCCGTAATCGCCATCAAAAAAATCGACCAGTTGGACATGAAATACCAGTTTTGGGACTCGTAGCACTCGTGGACTGGCTACTTCTTCAGGATTTACCGCTCAACAGTACAAAGAATTTTGAAAGACAACAAATTTCACCTGTACAAAATAAAACTTGTCCATAGCTCAATGAAGACGATTTTGGTAGAAGGTTGGAGTTTTGCGAATTAATGTCCCTACGTTTACTCAACAATGCAAATCTGTTATTTAATATTTGTTTCTCGGATGAGAGTACGTTCTATTTTTCATGGTGCTGCAAATACACATAATTGTTGATATCGGAGTGACTCGAATCCACATTTGTTTCGAGAGGTTCACTCGCAATATCCTGAAAAAATAAATGTGTGGGGCGGCATTTTCGGAAATTTTTTTATTGTTGGAAACTTGATGGGCGAGACGTACTTGGACATGTTTGAAAATAGAATATAGCCACGGATTACCGAAATACAATCTTCTCTCGCCAATTGGCGTGGGGAGTAGAAATTACAGAACGTAGTCCTTACGATGCTTAACAAGGAATGGGGTGGCTGTCGTCAACTGAAGTACACTTACGTATAGAAAATTGAATGCACAAAAAATAACGATATGAATGGACCCCATTCCGTGCGGTGAATGTTATACAGGTATGTTCTGGTTTTCTGGCTTACAATAAAATCGCACTAGCAACAGGACTGCGAAGTATAATTAACATCTTGAAGACAATTAGCGTAAACTAACGTCAAATCGATTTTACGCTATTGCTATAGGAAGGAGCAGATTTCGGTTTTTCAAATTCGATTTGTAAAAAAATAGATAAACACACCCATCACGCGATATCTGCAAAACATTGTACCTTCTCATGGGGTGCAGGATCGGATTGGCCCATTCAGATTTTTAGGAACTTAATATCTCGGTTATTTCAAAACTCTGGCGTATATGTTACTAAGAAAATTTACTTATTGTTGCATGATCCTTTGTTAAGCAAATTCCTAACTTTAAGGATACCCTCTATTTATTGGTCCACAGAATAATCACGAGGGTTGAGTGCCGCACTGAGAATTCGTGGTCAACAGTTCTGTAAAATTATCATTACCCGTACTAATTTTTTTAATTATTCCAAGTAACTAAATTATTCGGTTTAATTAAACTGAATCTTGTAGAACCTGAATGTCCTATTAAAATAATTTGCTAGTAAAATAGCAAACGATGTACCTGTTTTATGAAACTGTTTAATTTAGCTACTTTAGTTTATGTAGCAAATGTGTATTTAAAGCAATTAAATATTTTAATTAAAACAGTTAAACTGTTTTTTCGCGTACTCGGCAGGACTCGGCCCCTCATTCGGAAGTATCCTTCAGTGTCAGTGACGCGCTTCGAACTCCTCAGCTTCATTTATGATCATCGCGAGGAGTTTCATGTTCGAATATTGCCGTTGTTGGCTTAGCATCTGTGAAGTGGATCAATTATGGCAAGCAAGTGAAATCCTCAAACATAAGGCGCCTAGTGACCCCAATTAGAATATTTCTCGCCTTCAGTGAACTACTCTACAGAGTATCCCCTATCCCCAGGAGAGTCACTGATGACGTTCCGTAATGGAAGAACTTTGTTCATTTATGCAGCCATATTTAGGTCAATGAAGGGCATTTATACAAAACGTGCTTAAAATGGGCTCTAAATATAATTAAATCGTTTTATTTGGAGCAGGTAAACTCATTTTAATGGTTCATTAATTTTAAATAAATTGGTGTAAACAATCTAAGTAAACGGTTTAATAAATTTAATTAAACGATTGCGTTTTAGAAATCGGAGCTTAAACTAATGAATCTTGTTAGCTGTGACATAGTTGATTAATATTTTTAATTGGCCTAATTGAAACTTAGTTGGATTATTTATTTTTTTCTCAGTGCGCCAGTTGTTGGGATTCTTGCGCGTAAGGTGCAGATCCACCCCTGTCCAATAGGCGTATCCGTGTTGAAGTACGCCTAAAACAGTAAGTGTAATTTACCGTTCCCTAGGGCCCGACCCAACGCTAGACCAGTCGCTTTCCCGTCTTGCCATCTTTCCCACTCGCCATTTGAATGACTGAGCGTCGGAAAATTGCTCTCGGGGGGAATTATTTTATTTGATTGAAAACTTCTCTCCTCAGGTTTTTTTAGTCCATTTTCGTACGTAAATTTGATTATGTACCGCAGATTTGTTGTTTTGGGGGCGCAATCCATGACATATTCATAACCGGTGCTCGGAGGGAGAGAGGGAAGATGTTGTTCTGGAGGGTCAATGTTTCGTAAACTCGATGTTTTTCTGGCAGTATGTAGGAATGATCCTTTACTGACGTTTCTCACGTAGATTGTTTCACAATCTCGATACCCTAGCGACAAAGGAGCGGTCGTATCGGCCAGTTCTGGATGTACGAAGTTCGACAAGGTTAGGATAGGAGGCCGAGGTCAAGCAGATCTGTCTGGAAGGTACATCGCGTGACGGTTTCATGGAGGAGAGGTCTGAGGAGCAAAGCCTGTTGGCGTAGCGGTAGAAGAAAAGGATAATGTAGTCGGGAGGCAGCACCCCAAACATGCGAGTAATACACGAGGCTAGGTCTTATCTGGGCCTTGCATCGGGTGAGGATGTCATGCGAAGGAAATGCCCTGAACAAATAGTCTAGCTTTTTACCAGCAGCTGTCGCTATTGACGAGTTCGTGCCAGATTAAGTCTTCGGTGACCTGGACTCCGACCAGCCGAAATGAACGACTCTGTGGCAGAACTTGGCCATCAATTGAAACCGGATGAGCACTAGGACGCTTTTTGTTCGTCAAAGTACAGTACTGTGTGTTGAAAGCATTAAACAGCACCAGATTGTTGCGTCCCAAGATAGAATACGTTAATCGATGATAATACTCGCATCTAATTATAAGGAATCATGGATATAAATACCTTTTTGAATCTGGTTTTCGTGTTTCCGACATTTGGCCCTTCTGTTCTGAAACCACACCTGCAAAAAAAGTTGGATAAATTTCATATGACGATGATGTGCTTTCGAGCAAATTTGCAAAGTTTTGGTTTTTCTTATGACCTATTCATCTTATTTGACTCCTACCTTACCGGCATACTCGTATAACAATACGTGTTTTATAATGTGAGTAGAATGTATTTTTGGCGAGCTCTGATGTACCACAGGGCTCTGTACTGGGGCCCTTACTTTTTCTGTTATCCACAGATGACATTTCCGAAAAGCTGATTGTAAGTTGTCTGCTTTACGCTGGTGATGCCAATGATGTGTAAGATTTGTGACTTGAGTGATTATCGGACTGAACTGAACTTAAATACTGATATGATATATGAATATGAAATTATGATGACAGGTTAACTAGGCTCCCGTACATGAAAGATTTTTGTAGTCTTTTTTTTGACAAAAATCTTAGTTTTAACTTGCATGAATATTATATCTAGGTCTTTGTAATATTCCTGTATAATTGCTTGTACCTTTCAATAAGAAATCAAATCTAACAGTGACAGCACGGTTTTGTCAACAGTCGATCCACTGTTACGAACTTGGTTATTTTAACTGAGCACTGAATTAATGAATTTTTCAAAGGCCTTCGTCAAAATCTATCATGGAAGTTTGTTAAAAAAAATTTTAAATCCTATTTATTAGGGCGGAAACAATACGTAGCATATAATGGGTTCAAGACCCAAGCCTACTCAGCTCCATCCAGTGATCCCCAGGGGTCTAACTTATCACTTTTATTTTTATTGTTTATTAATGACTTCTGTGAAAATTTGAAATGTATGCAATTATGTTTTGCTGACGACTCGAAAAAATATTCGCCTATAAGGGATATTCAACACTGTTTATTTACAGATAGAGTTGAATAGTACCAACAAGTGCAAGGTTGTTAGTTATAATGAAAAAACCTTCATATTTTACAAATATAATATTGATGGTGCGTTGTTGGATAGATCTGATACTGCTGATGTGGTATTCTTTATGACGAAAGATAAACATTTCCTCCCCATATTTCTCAAAATGTTCTAGAAGCGCTTAAGTCATACGGTTCCTTGTGAGGAATTGTAGGCAATTTGAACACATAAGGGCCTTGAAGGTATTATATTTTGCATATGTGCGTAGCAAACTTGAATATGCGAGTATTATATGGAGCCCGTATCACCAAATTTATATAAATGAACGTCGTACGTAAGTATCATAAGCTTCTTTAAATCCTATTTATTAGGGCGGAAACAATACGTAGCATATAATGGCTTCAAGTCCCAAGCGTATTCAGTTCCATCCGGTGGCCCTCAAGGGTCTAACTTGGGACCACTTTTATTTCTAGTGTTTATTAATGACCTCTGCGGAAATTTGATATGTATGCAATTATGTTTTGCTGACGACACGAAAATATACTAAGTGACATATAAATCCGAACACCCAGTTTAAATGGTTTTATTTTAATAAACTTTTGTATAAGTACTTAATGAAGCATAATAAGTAAATGATAAAAGTTTCAAAATGATTGCACTGCTTTAAAGCCCTTTGACCTTTAATAATGTGTGGATGCACCCTGATGTGCTACGCATTCCCCAACGCGCCTAGGCATGCTTCTGATCAGGTGGTCAGTGTCCTCCTGTGGTATCTCATTCCAGGCAACCACCAACTCCTCTCGAAGTGCTTCTAGAGTCTGAGGAGGACGTTGCAAATTGAGCAATCTCCTACCCATCATATCCCACACGTGCTCAATTGGGGATAAGTCGGGAGATCTTGGTGGCCATGGTAACAATGTGACATCATTATGTCGAAAGAAGTCTATTGTGACTCTTGCAACATGTGGTCGGGCATTATCTTGTTGGAAAGTTGGATCTGCCAGGGTGTCAAGATAGGGTAAAAGATGGGATTCTAGAACTTCGTGGATATAACGCTGCGCGTTCATGTTACCTCTGATGAAGATTAAAGGTGACCTGGAACCATAAGCTATAGCACCCCAAACCATAACTCCAACAGTGTGATGAACATGTCTTTCAAGAAAAAACTGTGGATTCCTCCTTTCACCACGTCGCCTTCTAACCCTGGCACGACCATCGTGCATGCCTAAACAAAATCGAGACTCGTCACTAAAGACAATACTGTTCCATTCCTGATCCCAGAGTGACCGTTGTCTGCACCACTCAAGGCGATTACGTCGGTGTTCTCGAGTTAAAGGGAGGACCCAGTGTGGCCGGTATGAAAACAAGCCAAAACTTCTCATTCATCGGTAAAAACTTCGGATGCCAATAGGTCTTCCGTGTTCTGCAAACCATTCATTTGCAATGGACCTGGTAGTGGAGAAACGGTCCCTTAAGGCCAATAATCTTAGGCGGCGATCTTCACGGTCTGTTGTTCTACGGCGGCGTCCAGTGCCCCTTGCTCTTTGCGTACGGCCTTCTCGAAGCCATGCCTGACAACACCTAACCACAGTGTCTACACTTCTTTGCACTCTAACTGCAATTGCCCGAAAAGAAAGTCCAGCTTCCCGAAGTCCCACTATACGGCCCCTATCAAACTCACTAAGCAGTATAAAAACCGGAATGTCCAACTGATAAGGCTGAAAATTTTTTCACTTGTTATTTACAGTAAGATAAATACATTCACCAACTTTTATTAAAATAAAACCATTTAAACTGGGTGTTCGGATTTATATGTCACTTAGTATATATTCGCCTATAAGGGTATTTATTCTTTATGACCAAAGATTACCATTTGCTCCCCATATTTCTCAAAAAATTTTAGAAACGCCTGTCATACCGTTTCCTGGTCACGAATTGCAGGCCATTTTTCGACATAAGGGCTTTGAAGGTATTGTATTTTGGATATGTGCGTTCCTTCCTAAATTTTTTTTATATGCAGTCCGAGCGAGTTTATCCTGAGCAAGGAGTTAGCAATGCAGACCTGTGTGTGCATTTTGAAATTCATAGTTCAGAAGAAAGGTTTCATCTGCAATATTTCGTGCATGATAGACTCCCCAGATATTCTAGCGCAAATTAATATTAATGCAACTACGTTTTCATTGCGCAATAATGTCACCTTTAAACCATATAGAACAAGGACCAACGTTTTGGTCAAGTCACCTGTGCATGTTATGTGTAAAAGTGTTAATAAAGTTAGCTGTCATTGCGATAATTTTATATCTTCTCTTAATGTAGTCATTAGGAAGTACTTATCAGTACTTAAATTGATTATTTTTTCCAAACTCTGTCGTAGACTATTAGTTTATTTTGTTCATGTAATTGTCCTGTAAATGTGTAAGTGTTGGACAATAAATGATATTATTATTATTATTGTTATTATTATATCAAATAGTTATTTAATCTCAGAAATTCTAAGCATTTTGACGATGTGGGTCCGCTAACGTATTCCCCGCTATATGCTGTTTGCAAATCATGCAATTCGAAGAATATAGATACGTTTTCATCTGCGCAATAGTTTTTGTCAACTTATACTGTCATTAAAATTAATTTTATTTGCTACTTTCTCACGTATTTTCCTGTGTTATAACATTTCATTAGTCTTCAATGCGTTATCTCTTCATTATGCGTCCATTATCTCATCTTGTAAATGGATATTGTTTTTTGGATGATGTATAGATAAATAAATGTGCAGTTTGCTATTGGCTCCAAATTTACTCTACTCTAAACCTTCACTTGTCTTGCCTGGTACACCAATTTAACAAATAGGAATCGTTAGAGGCGTAAGCCAAAGTGTAGAGAAAGAGAGACGAAGGAACGGATGCTAAGTAATAATGGTAATACGATCAATTTATTAAGTGGTTAGTTTCATCACAGGGCTCTAGAGGTATCCGATTCATTAATTCTGAAAGCTGTAGCTAGACGACCGCCTCACTGGTATCGATCAGACTTTATTCACCCCCAAGTCGTTAATCTGCCCTTAACTGCGCAGATTTCCATTCCCCGCACATCATACGTATTCATTAAGAAATTATGTCCTAATAGTTGCGTTCTTTGGAGCAAATTGTCTGGAACCAGCAGTAGGAGAAAAACACCAATTCAGGACGATCGAAAAGCTAATAGTATGAAATGTCCGAGAAGGACTTCAGTGACCGATTTACTATTATTTGTATTTATCGTCTGGGGTGGACACACATAGGAAATCAATTTAAAAAGGTTTCTAATCGATGGCCATACGATGCGTTCCCGCTCACTGGGGATTTTTTGTACAGAGTGGATCAAACGTAAGCTAGGTATAGAATTAGAACTAAAAATTTGAAAGGATCAACGCTCTATTTTATACATAGCGTCAAGCTCAACGGGCGCAGCCAGCTACTCCCCCTTTTTCCTAACTCCGCAAAAAATTAATGGAGAGGACATTTTTTACAAAACTTAAATTATTCATGTACCTACAGGGTTATCCACAAGCTGAATCAATATTGATCAGATACGAAATTACTAGGATTTGCTGGAACCTATCTTAGATATAAAGTTAATTCTGCTAAAAGCACTATACGAAAACTTTCCTCCACGGATTCATCGAAAACCACCAATTATAAGAAAAACCGCCAAGACACGTCAAAAGATTTTTCAATGGGGACAACTTTTCAACCAAGAACTACCTCACCCCCTTTCACCGTTGGCCTCCCAGGGTCATTCCCTTATAAGTTTTAGATGACAAGAGGTATCGAATAATAACTTGTTTGAAAGGTCTTTCGAAGTCCTTTATCTTCACGTTTGATTTTTCAAAAATATAAAAATCAAATTTATCTTAATTTCTTCAAATAGAAAACAAAAACACGTAAATATCACTTTTTTGCCCGTTAGGGTTTGCCAAATCTGCAATTGGCTTATGAGTTAAAACGAAAACTACCAACATAAACAGCAATTCGGAAGATTAGACGTGGCGACAACCAAATAACAACCCGAATTTTTTTCCGCATTCTTTACATCAACACAGATATCCTGGGCGAACTGTATTTATTGTTATACCGGTTTAGTTATTTGTTGCTAAGGGAAAGACATATTTGTCAGTTATCTTTGTGACAATCTTGGGATAGTGGAAATTAATTTATTGATTCAGATTTGACTTCCAAGATGGCTTACACACTAGCAGAAAGAATGGAAATGATTCTAATTCATGGTGCCCAAAATCGATATGCTCGGCAATCTAGCGACACGTTTAACGCCATACATCCGGGGAAGATAACTTCGCATAGGTATGTTTTGGACCTTGTTACTATATTTACTCACACTGGATCTGTTGCAAATAAAAAACATGATCATTGGAGAGTTTTGGATGAAGCCACTCAAGTTTTGGGTCATTTTGGAATGAATCCTAACACTTTATTACGCAAAATTGTAGCTGCGGTATTTCATTAGTCTCTGTGCATACAGTTACTAAGCTACATAAATTTCATCAATTCAAAATGAAAATATTGCGAGAGTGAACCGAAGATGATTTTGATAGGCGAGCTGAGTTTTGCGAACAAATGATTGCAGCGATCAATGATGATACCATTCTTAGAAGAAGAATATTTGCTTCAGTGAGAAATGCACATTTTATTTAAATGGATTTGTTAATAAGCATAACTGCAGGTGTTGGAGCAATGAAAAACCTCATGCTTTTGTAGAAGGGCAAACCCAGTGCCCCCAAAAAAATAATGTATGGGCAGGCAATTCAGGAATTTGCATGGAGACATTTATTTGGATATGTTGGAAAATACCATCAATCCGCTTATCACTGAAACCATTGCAAACCAAATCGAAGAGGATAGAAACCCTATACTTGATGAGGCTAGTGTGGCCGGTATGAAAACAAGCCAAAACTTCTCATTCGTCGGTAAACACTTCGCATGCCAATAGGTCTTCCGTGTTCTGCAAACCATTCATTTGCAATGGACCTGGTAGTGGAGAAACGGTCCCTTAAGGCCAATAATCTTAGGCGGCGATCTTCACGGTCTGTTGTTCTACGGCGGCGTCCAGTGCCCCTTGCTCTTTGCGTACGGCCTTCTCGAAGCCATACCTGACAAAACCTAACCACAGTGTCTACACTTCTTTGCACTCTAACTGCAATTGCCCGAAAAAAAGTCCAGCTTCCCGAAGTCCCACTATACGGCCCCTATCAAACTCACTATGTTGACGAAATCGTACAGGTCTCCGTACTCTAGGCATCGTAACCGATCGTAAAGGATGTCAAGAACCAAAATCCGCCAACGTTGATTCTTTACTGCGGCTGAAATATTCATTTTTAGAGCGTTAGTGAATTAAAAAAAAGCAGTATAAAAACCGGAATGTCCAACTGATAAGGCTGAAAATTTTTTCACTTGTTATTTACAGTAAGATAAATACATTCACCAACTTTTATTAAAATAAAACCATTTAAACTGGGTGTTCGGATTTATATGTCACTTAGTATACATAAAGATTTTTCCAATTTTCTTGAAAACGAATAGACCGATTTTAAAAAATCAAACGTCAAAATAAAGTGCTCCGGAAGACCTTTCAAACAAGCTATTACTCGATACCCCTTGTCATCTAAAATGTTTAAGGGGATGACCCTGGGGGGCAGAGGGTAGTTATTGGTTAAACAGTTATTAATATTATTATTTTGACGTGTCTCGGCGTTTTCCTTTTAATCAGTGGTTTTCGATGAATCCATAGTTGGAAGTTTTCAAATGAAAGCCCTGTATATGTTACTTGTGTTTCAAATTCGAACCTAGACTTTGGGTTCTCGGAAACGGTAAAGCGATGTTTGTACCATCAGTGGACTTTTACTTAACACTATGCATCGATTAGTGACATGTTGCTTTCAAGTATTGCAAACGACTAAATTATTACTTAAAAAAGCATTTCGCACAATATTTGCTTGAAAGTCTCAAATACTAATCCTCGTAGCATATATCCATATGAATTGTCAAATCTTTGTGTTTGTTCTAATTGAGATACGAATACCCTCTAATTTTTTTTCCATGTGATTCTAACAACTCAAAAAATAAATATTACTGAGATCGGGAACGATAACCCGTGGAAAACAATGTATGGGTTTCAAAACCTAATTCTTATTCGACAAATAAAACACTGTTTTATTTGTGTCTTATGTTTCATAGATATTTATCATTAGAAGAACATTATTTACAAAATTGTATTTCCCAAGTTTTCTTTTTACAGTCAGGAAATACCTTTTCTTGTACGCAACTTAATAAACATTGTTTTTGTTCCTCATCAGCAGTGATTAAGCCATGGAAGTCTTGCATTAACTTGACCGATATTTCTTCCGTATCATTAACTGCTCTCAGTGTTTGCACCCTATTCTTAGCGTGTTAAGAACTCGGCAAGACAATTTTCATCAATTTTGAGTCGGCTGAACAAGGACTTGCTTTTGATTGAAACAAAGTTATCCATATGAAGAAACGAAGAATAGCTACTATCTAAACATACTGGTTTTTACGATCCGAACACAGACAGTCAACCATGGACAGATGTTTTGTGCTTTTTGGCAACTCATCAGCATCATCTAGGCTTGACCTTAGGTCAGGACAACGAACGAAAACATAGCAACTAACCTCTATCTGAGGTATAAGATCTATCGATACAAGACAGCATAAGGTGTCATTTATTGCCAGAATCCCAGATTATGCTGGCTTATTTTAACAGTTAGCATATTATATCGAAGCAGTGTAAGAAGACAAAGGAAAATTTATTCGTCAGAGTTACCATAAAGTGGGACAGAAAGTACTTCCTTCCTACTTACCGTGGGGTGATGGACTTTCTTTGACTAAATTAGCAACAATTTTTACTTCACTTTTCTCATCTACGTCGTCGTCAAACAGAGACAAAACAGAGACCTCATCTGTCAAATACCATAAATGTTGGCGGAACTTTTGTGAAGCTGCTTTTGAAATGGTTTTGTCAATTCTTTCGATATTCGTATCTAGCAACTTCTTTGGTCAATTCATGTAATAAAATTCTAACAGCTTGTCAGTCTCTGGAATATTTAGGAATGATTCCTTTTCAGTATACATCTGTATTTTCTCGGGATCCACACTTTTCCAGATTTCGCAAAACTTTTAAACATTTAAACACGCAGGCACCGTTAATGCGACCTGTATTTGAAGCAGTAGTATCACAATATAGAACCTGAACATTATCATCAAGATTTCAGTCAATAATAGCATCCCAAACTGCCTGCGCCTGCTCGATAACTGAAGAATTTGAGCACAGCAGCTCTTTATTTTCATACGCTATAACAATCGGCAGTTGTTCTTCGTAAGACTTGCGTGCATTTAAAGGTGGCAACAACTTGCCATCCCAGTGGCAGTATCCGGTACCTCGCTTTGGAAATCAAGCTTTATAGCTTCTGGACGGCCCTTTCGCTTTTCGGGATGAATTCTTTGAACGAAGGACGTGCTTATAGGAAACTCGTCAGTGGCATGTCCAAGTGCCTCAATGGTTGCTTCAATAATGAAAACAGCATTTTTCATAAGTAACCGATACCTATCTAATGCTGCCACTCACTGATAAACACAGGATTTGTGACATGACAATTTTTGGGTGTTTCTTATGTATTTTGAGAGCCTTGAGTCAAATATAAAAACAGATTTTTTCTATCACCCACAAATATTCGGTAACATCTACTTTTATGAATTACAATACGTAACATCTCATCTTGCTGCATTTCTCGGCGTTCATGCGATGACGCACATATACAATGTTAAGGTCCTGTCTATTCCTGTTTATTATATGGGTGCTCTATGTTTAGAGAGCATATTGCGTGTATTAGTAGACTAATAGCAGCCGAGTCAGATACGTTTTCTGTGTTGAAGAGTACTGAGATGTTCTGAGTACTGAGAATTTTTGTTAAAACGGTGTGTTGTTTTTAGTTTATTGTGATCGAGACTAGCTTTATGGACAATGCCTAGAAAATGTGTAAATAGTGCGAACAGTTTTTGTTATGTGTGCGGAAAGCTAACTTTTACATCTCAAAAACGTACTTTTACTTCCCTCGTGTTGAAAGCATACGAACTTTATTTTGGAATTAAAGTTGGGGACCAAGATAAACTATGGGCCCCTCATATATGTTGTAAGACTTGTGTAAGGTTATTAAAAGGTTGGTTAAGAGGCGACAATCGTAAAATGCCCTTTACGGTACCAATGGTTTGGAAAGAATCGAGAGACCATACTACTGATTGATATTTGGCTCACAAGTATTAAAGGTATTGGACGAAAATCGAAACATACTGTTAAGTACTTTGATTTACTATCAGCTTTGCGGCCCATTAAGCATAGTGATGAACTTTCTGTCCCAGTTCCACCAGAATCTTGGTCTTTGGATGAAAACATCGATTCCACCGATTCTGAAAGTGATGGAACAGAGAGCGTAAACATTTCCGATCCTTCCTTTGACCTGCCAGGATGTTCAACAGCGCCGCATTTGATCACACAGGGCAAACTTAATGACTTAGTTCGAGAATTAAATCTGTCAAAATCCCAGTCAGATCTTTTAGCGTCAAGATTAAAAGGATGGAATCGTTTCCACGGTGATGTTAACATTACTTTTTACCGAAAACGGCGACAAGAACTCACACACTGTTTGCGTCAAGAAAGGGAGTTGATATATTGCTCCGATGTTAACAACTTGTTTGACGCGTTAGGATAGAAACATGATCCTTATGATTGGCGCCTGTTTAAGCTTAGTTTAAAAGCGGTATTGGTACACAACGGTAATGAATATCCATCTGTACCTATATAGCGCACGCATCATATGAAAATATGCGAGTTCTGTTAGAGCATATCCGGTATAATGAATACGGATGGGCCATATGTGCAGATTTAAATGTAATAGCCCTTCTTCTTGGAATGCCACTAGGATATACCAAATATTGTTGTTTTCTTTGTGAATGGGACAGTCGTGCGCGAGATCGTCATTACGAACAGAAGGAGTGGCCGCTACGTCAGGTATTAACTCCGGGCCTTAAAAACATTGCTCATGAACCACTAGTTGATCCCAAAAACGTGTTGCTTCCACCTTTGCATATTAAGTTGGGACTGATGAAAAATTTTGTGAAAGCTATGGATCGAAATAGAAGAGGGTGTCTGCATTTAAAACAATCATTTCCGAGACTTATTGAGGCAAAAATTAAAGAGGGCATATTTGTGGGTCCACAATAACGGAAAATCATGAAGGATGATATTTGACAGTGCTCTAAATGAAATTGAATCACGAACTTGGAATGCTTTTTACTGCAAATTTTTTAGGCAATGTGAAGGTGGACAATATAAAGATATTATGGGTGAACTAATTAATGCTTATAAGGGAATGGGATGTAACATGTCTCGAAAAATTCACTTTTTGGATTCTCATCTCGATTTTTTCCGGAAAATTTAGGTGCGGTAAGTGATGAACATGGTGAACGGTTCCACCTGCTATGGAAAAACGCTATCAAGGCAAATGGAGTGCCAATTTGCCTGCTGATTATTACTGGACATTGTTAATAGATACTTCAGGAGCAACATATCGCCGTAAAACATTAACACCAACATTCTGAGATTAATGTTTATTCGAGTGTTCATTAGTACTCTGAAACGCATATCCTTATATTTTAGAGTATAAGCAGCAAATAAAATGCCTTATTGCCAGAAAACCGTAGATGTTAGAAAAAATCGAATGCTATTTCCGGCCTTTTGGGTACGGTTTATATAATAACCACCTTGTTTTGTCCATGTCACAAAAAATCATTTTAATTTTGTTCACCAATGTAATTTTGGAGTTATGCAACTTTTCCTCATTTGAGTTTGATTAGTATCAGGCTGTGTGTTCTGAGCTGGGATGGGCAAAGTTTCTTGTAAATCTATCCCGGAATCTGAAGACGAATTGTCTTGCACTGGTTCGAAAGACGATGACGAAGGAGTTAAGGAAGCAACATATTTAGCTCGCCGCAACATATTTAGACGCGCCTTTTCTTCTTTTATGGCCAATTTTTGTCCACCCCAGCTAAATGACCAGGTCGACCTGGGTCTCTCTGCCTGTGCAAGAAGATCATATCTTCATTTATTTTCATCAGTTTTTGCGCAATATCAACCAGATTGTCCAAGTTCGTAACAAAATCTTTTCGACGTTGCTCAAACACTTCTTGTGTTTTGTTTGCATTTTTCTGCAAATCTCTCCAAACTTGGTATAAGGTAACTAGTTTCTTAACACAGTTAGGTAGATAATGCACTCATGAATGGTAAGTTTGGCGCTCTCATTGACACCTAATTCCACTTCCCGGATATTATAGAACGAAACTGCTAGTACTTGTCCATTAGAGGGAAGTTTTGAACCGGTAACTTGATGCTTTTAAAAATGCTATTCCGTTTTTAGAACTGCGTAATTCCTTTGACATGTTGACTGAACGAAAACAATGCGTTTACTAATAGAACAAACGACCCAGCACGGGTTGCCCTGGTTCTAGGTACATAAAACTGTATTCACAATGGTTTTGACATTGTTCAAGCAAAATTAGAGGGTATGCGTTTGAAAAAAAAGGAATTCCATTTTTTTGAGAGATCCTACTATGCAGGGTGTTTCACAACTTATCCGACAAATTTTAACCACATATGCACTGTTACGAAAGAAGTTTATTTCTCGGAAAAAAATGTAATAAAAGTCCTACAAAAATTAAGTTATAAACCTGAGTTTCAATAATAAATTGAAAACTAAATAACTGTATTTGGCGTTCATCATCGTGATATTAGAACACGCATTAATGATTTATTGTAGCAAATGTTGTACCAAACAACTGACGAAAACAAAATACCAGGATTTTTTTTTTCATATTGATAAGAACGTGTAAATAAGGTTTAATCTGTATCGTGGGTGAACTAAGTGAATAACGGTCGATTTTTGTGAAGTTAAATAAGAAAGTATTTTGCGAGTTTATGTTTTTAGCTATTTATTAATAAAAATGGCACATGTGTATACTAATGAGGAGTTAGTGGACATTGTTTTAGCGTACGGAGAAGCAGGGCGAAATTCGCGAGCGGCTTCTCGTTTGTATACACACCGATTTCCGAATAGGCACATACCACATCACGAAATATTTAGTTCAATTGTTTTACTTGGGGGGTCGAGTTCGCCCACAACGCGTTTTGAATGCCGAAGACGAAATTTTGGATATTGTGGAAGTAAATCCGGGAATAAGCACAAGGCATATTACATGAGGCCCAACTGTACCCGTATCACGTCCAGAGAGTCCAGGCGTTGCTACCTACAGACTACCCCCTAAAAGTAAGATTTTGTGAGTGGTTGTTGCAAGAAAATGCTTGAAATTCCCGTTTTACAGCTGATATTTTGGTCACCGATGAAGCTATTTTTACTCGTAAAGGGATAACCAATCTTCATAATACACACGTTTGATCCTTTGAGAATCCTCACGCAGTGGTCCAGACACACTTCCAACATCGTTTTTCTTTAAAGGTGTGGGCAGGTATTTTCGATGAACATCTAATTGGACCGTTCATATTGCCAATTCGTATGGATGGTCAACAGTATTTGGAATTTCTTCGGAATGATTTGCCGGTCCTTCTAGAAGACGTGCCACTGGCGGTCCGAGCACGGATGTGGTTTCCGCACGATGAGGCACCTCCGCATTTTCGTTTAGAAGTTCGTGATTTTTTGAATCAGGTATATCAGATACGCTGGATCGGAAGAGGTGGAAAAATTGCATGGCCTCCACGGTCTCCCGATCTAAATTCTCTGGACTTCTTTTTATGAGGATACTTGAAAAACGAGGTATACCGTACTCCAGTTCAGAATGTTGAAGAATTGCGTGAC
Organism: Acanthoscelides obtectus; assembly: GCA_963669975.1. NCBI lineage: Eukaryota > Metazoa > Arthropoda > Insecta > Coleoptera > Chrysomelidae > Acanthoscelides > Acanthoscelides obtectus. The sequence continues at coordinate 25,229,529 of CAVLJG010000002.1, forward strand.
CGAATCACAGTGGCTGCCGATAATTTGAGCCTTCAGGCACAGCAGGAAGGAGGTGTATTTGAATTAGTGCGCCGAAATTGGATAAGAAGCGCCCAAGCTTGCATTGCAGTCAATGGAAACAATTTTGAACAGCTTTTATAAATAAGTGAACTGTTAAACTGTATTATTTTACTATCTCGATTTCTGTAGGACTTTTATTAGATTTTTTTTGAGAAATCAATTTCCTTCGTAACAGTGCATAAGTGGTTAAAATTTGTCGGATAAGTTGTGAAACACCCTGTATATGTATGTGGACTATGTGATATATGGATGTTGTGACAAATGTCAAGCACTGATGGTTTTCTCGACAAAAATAGCGAGAGTCGCTAATCGCATAGATGGTTGTGAGGTCCTCCCAATTAAACTAAAAACAGGGTTGAAAAATAATCCAAGCCTTATTTACCTGCACCCTTGCCTCGCTTAATCCCAGCCTCTGACTCAGCTCCTCCCTCATGAAAGCATCTGGATAATGAGTTTCGTCGAATAATCTTTCCAATTCATTTAATTGCTCCAAGGTGAAGTTTGTTCTGGACCTCCTCTGTTTTGTGGATGATTGCTTCACTGATATACAGTGTCTGCCTTTACCTGATGAAGTGTCGCTGCTCACGTCTCGGTCGTTGCTCGATGAAAGGACTGTCAAAATTACAAGAAAAGCGGTTATCAAGATAAGTGGACCGATGAAAAATTATAAGCCTCTTATTCATCCATACCAACGGATTTAGACTAGACAGATGGAGTCAGTGCACTGGGCATTTCACATGAAACAAACAGTGAAAGCAAGTGAGGTTTTCAAGTTCGTTCATATTGGGCCTGTTTGTTCATCTAGTATCTAGTAGCTGCGAAAGAGAAAACAAGATTTTTTGGTGGCGCCTTAATTTACTAAATTACGGGCTTCGCATTTAAAATTGTATTTTTTTCGAAGAATGTTTTCGAACTGAAAATATTGGAATATGAAGCATAGCGTTTCATATAGGAAGCTTTTTGTACTTATAATAATAATAATAATAATAATAATAATCCGGCTTTATTTATATAAAGTCGCACAGAGTATGACGTTAGACGCTTGTTTAGGTCGACTGGTTTGCGAAATATTGCATTAAGAGGCTACACTATGATCATTTTTCAGCTCCAATAATCAACAATTTACGTAAAAGTATAGTTTAATTGTATACGATTTTCTTAACTATTGAAATTTGTAAAGAATACGGTGCAAAACCTCTTCAAGTCATATTTAGGGTGAATTCTACCATTTTTATTATGACTTTTTTTTACTCCAAAATATAACCTAAAGTATGTATGTTTAAAATACATTAGAAGTTTTAAAATGGGATACGCATTCACTAAGGACAGATATTTTGATGTACATACATGTCACACTGAGTATGACGTTAGGCGCTTGCTTGTCGTCAGGTTCGCGAGATATTGCATTGATAATTTTTAACATTTAATAATGATTTTAAATATATTCTCATTTGGATAGAAATTGTTGATGTAATACTGTTTCACAAAAAAATTAGTTTGTATGTTTATTAAAAACTGTTACACAGCCATCTTGTGGAAAATGAAACACTTACATGCAAATTTGTCTATAGCCGATAGGGCTCCCAATATTTACAAACATATCAATTTCGTTAATCTGTTCCATTATAAGTATGGTTGTAAATCCAATGCTGAATTACATTTTCGTGCATGTTCTTATAGCTAGGGGCCTTGCGATGGTCTGGGAGGTAACCTCTCCAACAATTAGCGACTCTTACCGGCTAAATGTTTCGCGTTGGCAACTCAAAATCATGTTTGAGATAAACAACGATTTTCTACTGCTCGAAAGAAAACATCCAGCTTGAAAGAATTTTCTTGGAAAACCGATTTAATCGAGCTAGAACAATCCCAGGAACCAAGCAATTTCATGTACTCATCCCCACGACAGAAGGCGTTGTGGTTAGAAGAACTAGTACTAGCGCATGACGTAAACTTGTAAAGATTATAGAATAAAATATTCCTTTTAACATTAATGTAGTTTTACTAAATGTGCCTTTTACGCAGACTAGCCGACAAATAAGCGCCTAACCTCATACCCAGCGTGACATTTACCTGTATGTACATAAAAATACGTACCTCCTTGATTAATTCCTATGCCATTTCAAAACTTTAGGCTATATTTTGGAGTAAAAAAATCTAAAATAAGGAAATGCTAGGTTCTCCAAATTTAGGTTTGAAATGTTTACTTTCGGTTAAAAATCTTAATTTTTTTTTAATTTCAAATTTGGTTTTTTTATCAAAAAGTACAGAAAATTTCTTATATAAAACGATATGTTTTCCGTTGATCCTTACATATTATAATATATTAATTAAATTCTATTGAAAATAATGCGACAGAACATAGTCTCCGGTTGAATACTTCTAAAAAACCCAAAGTTATTATTTTTTCTCCTAAAAATGTAAGTTATGTAACTAAAAATTGTTCTACTATTTTACGGCATCTGTACTTAGATAAAGAAATACTTGATTTTAGATCCAAAAGAATTTTATGTGAATCTTTAATAATATCAAAAATCGCATATTGTGATTTAGTATACTATCCAGTTCTAGATTCAGTTTCAGCTTCTACAAAAAATTCAAAATTGATGTTGATTTTCACATTAAGAAAATATGATCATATTAGTTCATGTTTCGAACAGCTGAACTGGTTGAATGGTGCAAAATTGTATAAGCTTCATTTATTATGCTATGTTCACAAACTCCTACATACTTCGATTCCTTCATTTTTGAAAAATAAATTAATATCTCGTGAATATATCCATTCAAGAAACATTCGATTCTTCACAAACCTTCTTTATTTCATAAATGCTTTACCTATAATGCCATCAATCTATATAATGCATTACCATAGACTGCTAGACATCTTGATATCAATAATTTCAAAAAGCAAATTAAATAAATTATCTTTGATGCTCAAATCTGAAACCTCCTGTATATAGTTCAGCCATATTTTTGCATATTATATAAATCGCTTATGGTTTTTTCTTTCTTTTTGAACACTCATGTGTACGTTGTATTCAATATGTAATTTTTGTTTAAATTTTGGAAGAATATTATGTTAAAATTGTTATCAATATTCTAGTGCTAGTTATTTTCAAGGGTTAAGTGGTAGAATAGCTTGTAGCAAAACTTCGCCTGAATAAAAGTCATTTATCATTATTACCTTTCCATTCGAATAAATCCCAATTTCAACCACAACTTGAATCAATAATTTCAAAAAGCAAATTGAATAAATTATCTTTGATGCTCAAATCTGAAACCTCCTGTATACAGTTCAGCCATATTTTTGCATATTATATAAATCGTTTATGGTTTTTTCTTTCTTTTTGAACACTCATTTGTACGTCGTATTCAATATGTAATTTTTGTTTAAATTTTGGAAGAATATTATGATAAAATTGTTTTCAATATTCTAGTGCTAGTTATTTTCAAGGGTTAAGTGGTAGAATAGCTTGTAGCTAAACTTCGCCTGAATAAAAGTCATTTATCATTATTACCTTTCCATTCGAATAAAACCCAATTTCAACCACAACTTAAATTTTCAAATTCGGCAAAAATGAACATGCCACCGAGAAAAATCGTGCTTTCTCTTTCACACCTACCAGATGTACAAGCTGGCCCAATATGAACAAATATTAAAACCTCGCTTTTTTGCCCCATAAGTCAATGTTTTGAAAGTTTTGTCATTGAATCTGTAGTTCTTCAAAAAAGCGATAATTGTGGTGTTAGACGGTTTCAAGATGTACTACTTCTTACATGATTTGAAAAGAGCAGCACAAGTCTAATGGAGGTCGATGTTTCCACCAGTAAGTATTATAATGTTGATACAATGCAGTTACTTTGGTACGCATTGGTAGACAAATGAGTCAAAAAAATTAAAACTACGCAATTTTGGTGAGAAACAATGCAATGTAAATATAAAAGCTTCACTCTTTCTAATCTATTCGAATCCGTTGATCCTTACATATTATAATCACAAACATTTCCGTTATAACCATTTAAAACGGGCTCTATAAGAGGGGTTTTCAGCCCTGAAAATTAGTTAAATTCCAAATGGATCGCATATATGAGATTTTTAAATTTAAGTATTTTAAAACATGTATTTTTAAATTTCATAAATAATTGTTTTTTATTTTACTTCTTGATTATGCTTTAAAAGCACAAATTTCTCAAGTTTGCATTTTCGTCCAAAATTATCAAATTGAATACTTAGCTCATTATTTTTATATAAGCGCTTTGAGATTTAATTGAATATGGCCATAGACAATCTCAAGTTTAAAAATAAATAAGATAAAAAAATACGTGTTTAAAAAAAGATTTTATTTAGCTGATAACAAAATGAACTAAACATTTGAAAGTAACTTTTCCAATTGAAGATATTTAACAATAATGGAAGCTCCTTCATCTCAAGTTTCCAAATAAAAGCCTGTTTTGACAGCAGGGTGGAACAAGAATGATACACGTTTTAATTTGAATAATTGAGATGAAAGAGCTTTGAATATTTCCAATCAAGAAACAAGTTTTTAAAATTTTGGTTTGTTTCCACTTCCTGTGCCAAAACTGGCGAGGAATTATTGCAATCGCAGAAAATTTCGAAATTGAGACATGTTTATTGGATGTTATATGACATGTACATTACGAACAACCATGCCATTCATTTCCGTCAGTCTTTCTGTCTGTCGGTCTGCCCGCTAATCTTATAACCGCGTAAAACTTGAGAAGTACCGCTCGGATTTTGATAAAATTTTCACACAAGGTTACTGGTCTGCCAAGGATGGCAGGAGAAATATTTATATATTTCAGCAATTTTTGAATATTAGGAGTACGTACTACTTTAGCGTTCTGCGGTGCTTTTGTAAATGATGACTTTACTGTTTTTACATCTACACATATATTTTCTGAATTGTATGATCCTTAAATGTAGCACCCGTTTCGCCTAACCTTTGGTTTCTGTTACTCCATCTCTGAATATTTCGTCAAGTAGATTGACTCAGTATTTACGGCACATTGATAGACAACAGACATGGACTGACATAAATGATAAAGGCGTGCCTATGTGATGCTGATATCTTTAACCAACAGAAAACTTATGAACCGAATATTTTCGCGAGTTTAATACTTCAAAGGCGGCGGAAATAAAATCGTTGGAAGACGCTGTTGCAAAATTTCAGAGATTCCTTCTCATTTTCAGACATTTTTTGGAGGGGATGAAAATTCTATTTTGCAAGCTGTATGAGGTGAATGGTTGTAAATTGTCGCATATTTGATGTCTGCGAAAGACCTTCTCTTATTAAAAAGCTGCTGCTTTCAGTGATAATATTCCCTGTTAGACACTGCCATGGAAACAGAAATATGATAGATTTGCTTTATACAGTTTCATATGCAGATGGTCGATGGTTCATCGTAGTTAAGTGAGCTTACCTAGACACGATTCGATTTCGCCTTGAGTCAACCAATTTCCTTGAAACCTCCAACGAAGGTGTGAAAGTATAGACTCAATCTACTTGTCTCCATTTTTTATCAGCTAAATAAAAGCCTGGTTCTAGAAATGTTTTTTTTTAATTAGAAGCTACTTCTGCATTAACGCGGCGATCAGAAGGATAGCTTTTATTGTATCTTGAAATACTGCGCTCTTGATAAACCGTTTATCAACCGTGGAAAACAAATTCAAAGTCGGAAGCAATGACTTTGATGTTTCTCCCATACCCTACAGGACTGAGAGTTCAGAAAATCAAGCGGATGCTGCCAAATCACGTTTGTTTGTCACCCCTCGCCCCTGAAGCACCAGCCTCGTGCAGGGTCGTAGCGACGGGGTAGGTTGGAGCTCCCCCCCAAAAAAAAAATCTGTCGGTTTGGCAAAAAATGGAAGATGCAATGATAAGACAGAAAAATCATATAATAAATAGTAAGTTATAACTTAAAAAGTTGGCAAACAAATAAAAGTTGGAAATACTCTAAAAAAAAGATTGCAATAAAGTACAAATAATTTTGGATCGCAACCAACTAAGGAATTGGGCCAATTTATTATTCCCCAATTCTTTTGGTCTATATTCTTTATCCATATCTACTTGATACAAATTAGATACGTGGTAAAAAAATTAATAAAAAAACAATAAAGATCAATAAAAACGTAACAACACATGGATGAATGATCATACAATCCAAGTACTCAGCTACATACATTGTAAAACGAATTTTTTAACAATAATTTCTTAACTTCTTTTTTGAGTACGATATATTTACTAATTTATTGAATTTAGCTAGTAATTTATTGAATAATATTTATTTATTTATTGAAATTCAAATTCAAAAACCAATATAACTTACAAATTAAAAAACAACCTTCAGTACAATTTAATTGAAAAAAGCTTCAAAAATACATGAGCTTGTATACTCTTGCTACCCTGAATAACCAAGATTGCAACAGAAATCTGAGCAAAGATACTAGCATCAGATCTAGAACCAGCAAGTAACGGTATATGAATTGTGAAAATTCTGTATACTTTCGTAAAGGATAAATGTCTGAATCTTGTCGTCACAAATCCTAAATTACGTGTCTGCATAAACAAATCTAAAATTCATAGCAATAGTACAGAAGCATACTAAAAACACTCAGAAGTATAAGTATAGAGTACATAAAATATGAATATCTGAAATATGATAATATAGGGATATTTCGAGTAAGGTCAAACTATGTTGTTTAAACAATAAAAAATTTGCGTAAAGGTTAAGCAGAGAAACAAGAGTACTACAATTTACTATAAAAGAATTTACTACAAAAGAATAGACACCTAAGCTATAAGCTTATGTGTGTCATACAATATACAAATTCAATGCATGGCTAATGGTTATAAGGTATATTATGAGCAACTGTATATAAAAAAAGAAATAAAAAAAACATGAGATAGAAACGATATTACTGAGTTGAGTCAAGCTACCGTCGATGCAAGCATGTCAAAGTTATTTAAGATGAACTTCTTAATTCTTTTTTTGAAACTATACTTCGAGAGGATTTTATATTCTAGGGGTAATTTATTATACAACCTAATACCATCAAACTTTATGCATTTTTGGCAAACAGATTTATTCACTCTGGTATAGGTGTAACTTATATTTATTTTAGTTCTTGTTTCATAAGCGTGGCTGGTTGGAACATTGTTTCGGGAGTGAACAAATTTTAGAGCAGCAAAAATATATAAACCTCTAACATTCAAAAGATCATTTTCAATGTAAACAAATCTGCAACTTGACCTACATGGGAGACGAAAAATAGTCCTGACAATATAATTTTGCGTGGTTTGTAGTATTTTTAAAGTACTAGTGTATGCGGCTCCCCAAATACTTATCCCGTAAGTTAGTAGAGACCCCACAAACGAGTTATATATTGAGAGAAGACTCTATCTGGTTAAAATATTCCTAAGAATGAAAAACTTATGAATAATTCTCCTTAATTTCGATGCCAAAAGCTCGGCATGACTCTGCCATTTTAAATTACTGTCAATAGTGATTCCTAAGTATCTAATAACTTCAACTCTTTCGACAGTGTCAACACTATCATTTATAATTAATGTTCGGTGGTGTAATGGCATGCCTGCTTTGGTTGGAGAAAACGTTACATACTTAGGTTTAGAGATATTAAGTTTAAGTAAATTGTTATCCAACCAGCATTTGACTTTATTTAATGCCAACTCGGCATTCCGTATTGCGTCATCCCATGAATGACCAGTGCAAACTAAAACAGTATCGTCTGCATATGATATTATTTTACAGTTGGAATTACATCGAAGTAGTTCATTTATGTATATGAGGAACAGTGTTGGTCCCAAAACCGTCCCCTGAGGCACACCTATTTTGATCTTTTGAATGTTGCTTAAATCTGACCCTACCTTAACTTGTTGTAATCGATCAGCTAAATAGTTCTCAAATAAGTTCAGAACTCCGCTACGCACTCCAACACTTTCTAGTTTCTTTAATAAAATTGTATGAGATACTGAATCGAAAGCCTTTAGAAGATCTAGGAAAACTGCAACAGTCTTATTTCCATCTTGAAAATTTTCAAGCACTTGTCCTGTAAGTTCTTGTAGAGATTGCTCTGTATTGCAATTTTTGCGGAACCCAAATTGACAGTTCGATATTATGTCATATTTTTCAAGAAAAGAACAAAGTCTGTTATTTAAACACTTCTCAAAAATCTTCCCAAATACATTGATAACTGAAATAGGTCTATAATTGAACATATTGTCTTTACTTCCAGATTTAAATATTGGTGTCACTGTGCTTCCTTTAAATTGGCGAGGAATTACTGAGGATTTGAAACAGAGGTTGATAATGCGAGTTATAGGGTGACTGATATACTTCATGATCATCTTGATAGTTTTAGTGTGTAAGCCATCTTTTTCGGGTGCGCTATTATTTTTCAGATTACAAACTATTTGTTGTAACTCTGGAGTTAGAAACATAGAGTGAGCAATGTTGACGACATGAGGATCTGATGTATCAAGAATTGAGTATTGATCAATAGGACTTGTTATTTACTCACCTATATCAACAAAATATTTATTAAAAACACAGGCTATATCAGTGGGAGCGTCCAGCTGCTGATTATTGTGATTAATTGATTTTACTAATAAACAGAAACATATTGAAACAAAAGCCACACAGTTTATGAATTATAGGCTTCTCTGTAAACTAGGTAATATCCTACATAGATAATAGAAGCAAGGTATCCATTTGAACAGAGTGTGCCTCAGACACCTGTATTGGGAACATTGCTGTTCAACCTTTATGTTAGCGATTTGCCCAAATACATTTCTGAGGGACATGTTACCATGTTCACAGATGACACTCCTATAACCAATATAGCTCTATCTGCTAAGACTGTTAATCACCTTTATATCAAAATTCGAAGTGTATTAGATGAATTTTCCTCATGTGCCAACGAAATTGACTTGAATTCTAATTTGTATCATGATAAATTTTAATATCCAACGTACGATTAATATTGAACTGGGTATGTATAACCTTCTGCAAGCTTTTCGGTTCGAATTTTAACAGTAAGCTAAATTTTTGTAGACATATTGATCATGTTTGTAAAAATTTAACTAAAGCGTATGGTGCCGAAGCAGGCTTAAATGGAAGTCTATTACACTTTAGCTTATAGCCACGTATCTTATAATATATTAAGTGACATATAAAATGCAACTACCGGAATTATTTATTGATTTTCTTATAGAAAAATCGCTAATCGGGTGAATCGAAACGATGCTTCTGTAATGAGATGTTGTCGAGCGTGGTTCCAAGAAGGCCGAAATCGACGAGCTAGAGGTACTGGACGTCAAAGTCAGACTACAGAGCGACAGGATCGTCATTTGAGGCAACTAGCACTCAGAGATCGATTTTCCACAAAGACTGTTGCGAAGCAGTGGTTTGATGCGGTCGAAAGGGCAATAACTATCGCCGAATAAGGTCTGGATTGTTTTCATACCGTCCCCATCTTGTACTACCTCTGAAACAGCATCGTCGGCAACGATTGGTACGAAGTAGGGAGAGACTTGAATGGAATATGTCGTGTTCAGCAATGAGTCCAGATTCTGTTTGGACACACATAATGGGCGTTGCAAGAGTAAGGAGCAGACGTGGTGGAAGAATATTCCATCAAACGGCATATTAATCGCCCTGTGGGTGTTATGGTATGGGGTGACATAGCTAACGATAGCAGGTCACGACTTGTGTTCATTCGAGGTAGCATTACTGCCCAGCGCTATATCCACGTTTTACAACCACATCTGCTCCCATTTTTGGAGACATTGCAAAATCCACTTTTTCAACAGGACAATGCACGACCTGTTAGTTTAGACTTTTTAGAAGCGTCCCGAGTAAATCTGCTTCAGTAGCCTCCTCGATCTCCGGACCTTTCCCCCATCGAACATGTATAGGACATGATAAGAAGAAGATTGCAAAATTCACCGCAAACATTGGAGGCTCTACGAAACCAAATTCAGATGGCCTGGGATACAGAACACCAAGAAGACATCTATCACCTAATCCAATCAATGTCGCGACGACTTGATGAATGTGTAGTGAACAGAGGAGCTTCAACACATTATTAACATTGAGATCGTATATCTCAGCTATTTTGCGAAATTTCGAGTTAAACTTTCAATCACTTTCTATTTATCAGTAGACCTAAAACTTGTATAAGTATGCTCAAAATTACAGCACTCCTAGTCGGTGTTGCATTTTCTATGTCATTTAGGATTGAGTCTTCGTAGCCCAAAAACGAATTATCAGATTAATGTTTGGAACGAAGCTTCTCGATTCTTGTAGAGAAGCTTTTAAATCTGAGGAAACTCCCAACATGTATTGTATAGACATTTTAGAACTTATGTTAAAAGAACAAGAAATTACCAAAAGCAATACACGGAATCAGTAATTACATCTTATTTAAGAAACATGTAAAGAAAGTTTTGGTAGAAAATGGTTTTTACAATCTAAATGAGTATACGAAGTGCAAAAGTTTATGACCAAGTGATACAAATTCTAATTGTTGTTACGTGGATGTATAATGTTATACTTTTATCCAATCTTTATTCATTTTACTCAATTAATTTATTTTTATAACCTCTGCATTTTTAGTAGCATATAATTTCTTTTAATTTATAAGTGGTATAATAGCTTATGCTAAACTTCGCCCAATAAAGACGTTTTATTATTATTATTTATATCAATTTTTATAAGCACGGACTTTTAACATTTAATTTTCCGGTTGTTACTAGGATCAGAAGATTCTTAATTAATGCCTAATACTAAAGACCCTTTACAACTCCCAATCCCCAAGTTTCAATTCCTACAAAAGATTCTCCATAAATGATCTGAAACATCAAAAAACTAAATTTAAGCGAGTTTTTTCGTATTTTTGGCTCTAGCTCCGGCACCACTAGACCGACTTTCAAAAACTACATAGCTTTTTCGTCCCCCTATGAAAGTTTTATCAAAAGTCTCAAGTTATACGCGGATATAGTTTTTTTTTTGTGATTACAATACTTCCTTGCCAGCAAGCGTGGGAATTAAGAAAAAGTTGGCTAATTTGGCAAAAATTGGCAGAATGTCAAAAACGGCTTCAGTTGTTCTCAACCCCTCGGGAAACTGGTCTGGCTACGCCCCTACCGTCGTGTACCAAATTTGTCCGTGTGCAGTGGTAGAAACAAGCTTAGGTTGACTGGCCATTTATCCGGTCCCCTTGTTTTTAAAAATTAAATTAATTTTATCAAATCAAGTTGGCTTTCGTTAGCACCCCAGTGCTATTGATCTGGTTTGTTATTGTTGTATGTTGTGGCCTGGTGTGCTGTTACGTCCTGTTACTATAAATCAGATCCACTCAGAGAAAATCAATATGACGGCAGCCGATGATAATCAGATTATGTCTGGTGTAATGACGGTTTGTTCTTTTCCTGATTCGTTTTCGTAATTGCCTTTGAAACACACATTCCTCGCCCGCAAAAGTCTTCTTCTGCAGAGAGGCAATCTTCATTGTGGTTGCTGACAAATATCTCCTGCAGGCTCATAGCATTTGAAAGTTCATATTTGACTGACCAAAACATCTGGAAACCAGGTCGTGATAGATGCTATGGAATAACATTTTCTATGAAGGATGTGAGATAAGTAATGGGGCGGTATATGGTTATTCACAGAACAGAAAACTGACAAAAAATCAATTTCTACAGGAAATCCGGGGTTAGTTTGTACCTACAGGGAGTCCCGATATTCGGTGACATAAAGTACCACGTACTTTTAATCTCCTATTTGAATTATATCTGGAATACATGTGTTTTGCTAGATGTCCTAATATTTGACTTTTACAAAAAATCCGAAAGGGTTCGAGAAAGGTGAAAAGTTTCCCCACTCCCACATAAATTAAAGACGATTTTTTTCCCAACGACTCAATTTTTTTATTTAAAAGATCCTTTCATTTACTTCTTTATCTCTGTATAAAAACAGAGCATCTCGCCTAGCTTTCGAGAAAAAAAAATTCTTTTCGGAGCTGGTTTCTAAAAAATTTTCCTATTACATCAAGAGTTAAAATCTAGTAGGCATCTAGTTAGAAATGTGGGATGTTATGTCAGTGTCAGATTATTTTTGACAACAGGCATCATAAAGTTGAAATTCATCAGTAATGTTTTTAATTATTATTAATTTGTTGATTGTTCGTCATAAATCTTAAATTAATCAACGTTTGAAATTATTTTTGGTCATATTTTAAGTTTACGAGGTTAGACAACGTCAATCAACTATGGGACAGGATCCAAAATTCTGCAAATACATTAATGAATAATCATCATCATGTGCGCATTATGGGGGCGTTTGGAGATCATCTCAAGGACAAATCAAGGACGAATTCAAGATAAGTCTACCGATTGATTTCAGACGCGTGTCACCTATGTTTTTTGGTCGCTGAGTCAAAATTTGTTATTAATTTGCCTCTGTGAAGAGATTTGAAGTCCATTTTGAAATCATTGAAAGCACAAAGTGATTCCGAAGACCTGTCCTAATATGGCAATTATGGTCATATTTTCAAGTCATTCTGGATTTTATCGGGAAGTGCTTCAAGGTTCGTAAATATCACTAATCCCATTTTGGATAAAAGACGAAACCTTTTTAAGATCCTCTCTGAATAATAGTAGCCTAAGGTAGAAAAAAATAGTATTCTGTTCAGCCAATGGTGTTCATAAAGATAACAATAACAGATTTCTGTTATGTCCGATGGAAGCTCGTACCCTCTTATTATGCTGTAAACAAAGTTTCGTTTCCGTGGCCAACTTATTTGTATTTTTCCAGCAGCGTGACACAGTTGGAATTAGCTGCGAAAGAGATTGGTTACAGAATTAAGGGCAAACACCTGCGGACAGGCAATACTGACTCTCAAGTGCTGCAAACCCGCAGCGAAAATACTACAACATTGCTACTACTTAATGTTAAAACCAGCATTGTGGGTTCATATCCTCTCTGTATTCTACCTTGACATGACAACGACTCTAAAAGACCACAATCGCGAAGTCTTCATTCACATGTGAGATAATATGTTTCTCTGCTATAGATCACTACTTTCAGGGACAAGAAAATTAAATCGAAATAATTATAATTTCGATTTCAAGAAAAGGTCGAAAATCAAGCCAGCTGATTTTCTAAGCAACTGAAAGATGGGCCATGACCATGGAAATAAAAATCATCACAACTTGATGCCACATTTTATATAGCATAACTACTTTTAGGAGTAAATTACAACATGTCCATTCCAGTAAATTACAAATTAGGATTAGGATGATACCTGCCTGAACAGGTTGTCACTGAAAACACCTTCTTAGTTAAAGAATTTTCTCAGCTATCCTAGTGATGAAACAGTGAAGAAACTGTTTCGATCAGCTACTGACATTGCAGCAAAACTAGGAGTCTAAATGAGGTATCCTTGTTTAAGGGATGTTAACAGGACTCGATCTCATACTTATTTAGAGGCCCAACAGCTGTGATAAAAAAGTCACAAAAAAGTCACTCCAGCCATTATGCGACATATACTGACAAAAAAAAAGGTAAACACCTACGTATGTTTATTAGAATACAAGAATTTTTTACGTATCGATTTATCTTGCCCTGAATAACAAGTGATAAAATGGTAATTATGGTTAAGTTTTTGTGGCGGCTACGTGTATTGTTTGGTGATAAAGAAGCATTCAGTTTTCATATATTTACGGTGTCAGTTAAATGTTAAATTTCGTGTAGCCTATTGACAAGCCTTTTTGTGATTGCTCAAAATCACTAGAGTGCGTAAAATTCGAGGAGTGTTCCAGCTAAGTGACTTTTAGAGGGGTCAAATTGTCGGGTTGCCTAAAGCCCAGTGCCGGACGCTCCGCTGTTCGATTTTTGTCCGCCGGCGCGCATGACGTCACGCGGTGAGTGATTATCATTTGGGTTGATATGAAAAACGTGCATATTTTCACTTACAGGCCAAACGGCTGGACGGATTTTCACATATGAAGTGTCGTGGGATTCGTCTTAGCGGTGCGAATGACACTAGATACATTGCAATTTTATACAAAACAAAATGACGGATTTTAATAAAAGATTTCAACCTTGTAATTCATATTTCATAGGCTACCGCTCAAACGGCTTGATAGATTTTCACATATGAGGTGTCGTTGGATTCGTCTTAGCGGTGCGAGGGACACAATCTACATTAAAATTTCATACAAAGCAAAATGGCGGATTTAAATAAAAGATTTCGACCTTGTAATTCCTATCTCAGAGGCTATAGCTTAAACGGCTTTCTAGCTCCAGAATAGAGCGTGCATCGTCACTTTACTGTAAAAACAAGATTTTTCTACATTACCTATATTTTAGTATGTTCTGTGGAGCAGGATTAACATGCTCATGATGTTAATACTGCACTACATTTATTCATCCTTATTTCACAGAACATCATAATAAGTACTTATACTATAACAGGAGTTCGCCTATAAAATGTTGCTTGTCTATCACTATTCCGTCCCCACTGAATGTAGTAAACACCTTATTAAACTTCTCAATTTGATTCATGAAGCTGTGGAAGGTTTTGATAATCCACTCTCACTAAGATGGTCTATCCAGGAGTAAGTTTCATTTTCAACCTCTCATCCTGCAACTTATGGCAAACAAAGCCAGCCAAATTTTTCAGCCCATCATACTCGAGCTCATCCATTTCTTCCACTAAAACTTCCTCGTTATAGTGAGCTGATACTTCAGGTGCATTCAGTTTATTCGTTAATGATGGGGTTAGTGGAATGTCCGGAGTATCCTCTTCCTCTACGCTGCAACACTCTGAGTATGCGCCTTCGTTTCGCCCCAAAATATATGACCTTATTCTATACTTAAACTCTAGGGGATAAGTTGAGGCCTTTGCCTTTTTTCGTAAGCACTTTCCCGCTTTTCCCCATCAACAGATGTAGACGGTCCAGGTGATGATAGAGACTTGGGTAAATGTTCGATAGGAATGGCATCACCTTTTAGAGCACGATATCTTTTAGGGGTGTAACCCAAAAGGGTATGTGTCAAATTGACCTTATAGGCACTTTCACAAAAGTACTTCGAGCAAACCCTAGCGCTTTTTACATTGACTTTGACTTTTCTTTTTGTATGATGTAGCCATTTTTTGCTAAGGTTTGGGTCTTGAGGAAATCTGTAGAACTTCATGTCTTTGCAAGGATTCCGTTTAGACTGGTTGTCGGAATTACATCCCACAACAGCACACCGCATTTTTAACAAGTTATCAACCACACAGGCTATATAAAGTATGTATAACTAATTGAACAGGTCACAAATCACCAAAAAAACACCAGCAAATCGCACTATACATATAGTATTAACCACGATACACGTGAACTGCAGTAACGTTACGACAATCCTGCCGCTGGTAACCAGGAGTCGACAACTCTCCGGGTGACGTCACGAAGCTCCGCCCACATGCGCAATATCCTATCTTCAGTGTATGTGTATCGTGCGTAAAGCCGGTCTATCGATAAGAGAAGTTTCTAGGAGGAGCAACAGATCCTTATGCAGTATACTGCAGTGTGAACAAGCTTGGACTCAAGAAGGCCGAGGACAGCGAGCGAGGGGTTCTGGACGTCCGGGAGGGACCACAGAGCGACAAAACCGCCGGTTAAGACTTCTGGCTTAAGAGGAGAGACAGATTTAGTAGTACTCGAGCCATCGCTATTCAGTGGTTTGAAGAGCACCGAAGGATGGTTGGTATGCGTACGGCATATCGTCGAATACGACAGTTTGACCTTTTTTCTTATCGCCCACGGGTGCTACCTCTCACGGCTGAATATAGGCGTAACCGTTTGCTCTGGGGTAGAGAAATAATTCGCTACCTAAACACCATCCAAAACACGATTTTTCAGCAAGACAATGCCAGACCGCATGTTACCAGAGTATCGTTATCCTTCGTGGATCAACATCGCATGAACCGTTTACCTTGGCCACCACGATCGCCTGACCTATCTCCATTTGAACATGTCTGGGACATGATAGGTCGCAGGCTCTTGAATTTGCAACACTCTCCACAGACTTTAGCAGCTCTTACTTACGAAGTTGCAGTAGCCTGGAATGAGATACCCCACTATATCGACCACCTTATCAGCACGATGCCCAGGCGTGTCAATGAGTGT
This sequence comes from Acanthoscelides obtectus, assembly GCA_963669975.1. NCBI lineage: Eukaryota > Metazoa > Arthropoda > Insecta > Coleoptera > Chrysomelidae > Acanthoscelides > Acanthoscelides obtectus. The sequence goes on from CAVLJG010000002.1 coordinate 25,245,803, forward strand.
ATAAGAAATCGTGGATCCTCAACACATTATTGAACTAGCTCCTGCAGTCAATTGACGAATCATTTTACTAGTTAGGAACACTGAACATATATGCCAAAAATTATTAAAATCGGATACACATACCTAGGTGTTTACCTTTTTTTTTGTCACTCAGTATATAATTTGATGAGGAATATTTACTGATATTTCTCTCGACTACCTTTATTTCTAATTTATTACAAGATAAATGATAAAAGAGCTAATTAAGTCATATTATCTTGAATACGCACCTTTCCATTATATTCATTTGGATCAGAATTAAGCCATGGACGTAGAGAAATTTCCTTTTCAGTTTTCACTCATAAGTAAATTCAAGGTGAGCTCTCATTTAACGAATAAAAGAACTTGTTCACTCTATACAGATAAAACTGGAATCACGTAGTTGATTCATTGATTTCCCTCATTCACGATCCTTATAGGTCAATCTTATTTTCAACGGAAAATTTGATTCAAGCAGCTGAAATTCTAATTTGTAATTTACTTCTTAAAGCAGTTGCTTGAAATTTGACGATAATGTGTATGATTTAGATATCGTTTCTCACACCTCCATTGTCTACAAGGTTTTGTTACATATTTTCAATATATACTGAAGCAATAGATTTTTGTTTTCCATTGTTTATATATAGGCGGTATCATATGTAACATAATCTATATAAAATAAAGGTTTCAAATTCATTGATTGAAACGTTGTGAATCAAAAAACCTTATAGACAATGGAAGTCCGAGAAACAGCATGTTCTTTAAGAAAAGTATAAATTTGATCAAATATAAGCGAAACTCAGGCGCTGAGGCTTGTAAGATTTGTGTCATCGTGTACTAATTTATCTTCTATGCTAACATCATTAGTTATAGGTACGATTTCACATTTTATTGATTTTTCGGACGTTAATAAAGACTTTCTCATATATTTTTAAAGTGCTTTCTGATATTTTATTGATGTGCGTGTAAACTCGAAGTAGATTTTTGTTTTTTTAATACTCGGAAAGTTGTTTTTAATTTTAAAGTAAACTCTTGTTACTATGGGACCTATATTGATTATTATTTCTACGATATAATTCCTTATTATCATCATTTCTGGATATTATTATAAAATCAAATACAGAGTGTCTGGTGGGAAAGTACACACTTCAAATTTGAATTACGCGGCAACCGTATACGAGGGATGTCTTTTAAGTTTTGCATATAGAAACATAGTAGGCCGCGCGGATCGAACGTCAGTACTGAATCTTAACCTCACTCTTTGGTAAACTTGAATTCAACGTTTCACAACAATACGTGCAGTGTTCTCACTACAGTGAATTTTTAAGTGTCACCACGTCATTAGAAAAATGGAACTCAACCGAGAACATTTTCGCGCCATAATTTATTTCAACTTTCAGAGACAATTATTGCAACAAGAATGCCTTGCTGAGTTACTGTCTGTTTTCGGCAACGAAGCGCCACATCAGTCGACAATTTCCCGTTGGTATGGAGAATTCAAACGTGGACGGGTGAGTCTCAGCGACGAACCCAGGGTGGGTGCGCCAAAAACGGCAGTCACCCAGGAAAACGTCGATGCTAAACTCATCATTGAAGATAGACATGTGACATATCGCGAGATTGAGGCGTCCTTGAAGATCCCAAAGACATCAATTCAAGAAAATTTACATGAAGAATTAGGAGTAAGAAAATTAGTTTGTCGTTGGATACCACACCTGTTGACTGAAGAGCAGAAAGCAGCCAGGGTTAATTGGTGTCAAAAAACGCTTGACCGTTTCAATTCCGGAAACTCAAAAAATGTGTACAGCATTGTTAGTGGTGATGAATCGTGGATTTACTGTTATAAACCAGAAAATAAACGACAGACGGCTGTTTGGGTGTTCCAAGGTGAAGAAAATCCAACAAAAGTCATCCGGTCTCGAAGTGTTCCGAAAAAGATGGTCGCGATATTTGTGTCATATTGCAACAATTCGTCATAACGAGCAAATAACTGTTTCTGCGGATTGGTATACCACCATTTGTTTGCCAAAAGTCATCACCGAGCTTCGAAAAATCAACCCCGAATGAAGAATCATCCTCCACCAAGACAATGCAAGCTCACACACAGCCCAAAAAAGAAGGCAGTATTTAACGGAAGAAAACCTGGAATTATTGGACCATCCTCCATATAGTCCCGATCTTAGTCCTAACTATTTCTTTACTTTCCCGAAAATTAAAAACAGACGGCGTGATCAAAGGTTCCAGTCACCAGAAGAAGCAGTTGACGCATTCAAAAATGCCGTTTTGGATCTGCCAGCAAACGAGTGGAATAAGTGCTTCGAAAATTGGTTCGAGCGCATGCAGATGTGTATTAATCTTCGTGGAGAATACTTCGAAAAACAATAAAGTCAGTTAAAACTACCTACCGTGTTGTTTTATTTCCATATGCAAAACTTAAAAGATATCCCTCGTACGCGCGGAAGTGGAGAGAGGTTTTGATCGACGCGTTCGGCGTGCGGGTTAAATAGTCTCAATAGAATGTTGGACTGGAGCGTAACGTGTTTTTGCTATCGAGGCTTACTTTAAGAGTGGTGATTCATACGCAGCTGCCATTCGGAAATTTTGTACACGATACCACATTCTTCGCCGACCAGATGCCCCAAGTAAGAACCCATGGAAAAAGTGGATGAAGAAGTTCCGTAAAACAGGCTCGACTATTAGTCAACCCATTCCTGGTCCCACACCTACTGTATCAACCAAAGAAAATGTGCGTCGAGTACGTGATGTCATTACATAGTCCAAAGGTGACTGTTTGGTGCGCCAAATCCTCTAGCGGTATTATTGGGCCGTATTTCTTTGAACATAAAAACGATCATGCATTGACAGTCAATTCCGAGCGATACAAGGACATGATTGACACTCTTTTTTTTTGCTCCTATTGTAAGAACAGAACGTCGGTTTAACAGAAACACATGGCTTCAACAAAATGGGGCTACTGCCCATACATCCCGACACTCGATGGACACGGTGAAAGCACTTGGTCCTCAAAAAGTTATATCGAAGTTTGGAGACATTCACTGGCTTCCTAGGTTTATCTAATCCACGAACACTGGAGGAGCTTAAAGACAACATTCGTCGAGAAACAAACAACATCACTCCGGAACTCTGCAAGAGAGTGTTTCAGAATTTGCGTGCGCGATTAGAAGAGTGTGTCTGAAGGGATGGCAAACATTTGTACGGAATAATATTTAAGAAATAAAACCCGCCGAATTTACGAATATGTTGATAGTAACAAATATTTTCTTTTCGTTAAGTTTGTGAATTTTTTTTTCTTAAATCAAAAGGTGAACTTTCCCTCTGGACACCCTGTAGCTCCACAACGTTTGAAAATAGGTATACACTTTATCATACAAAAGTTCCTAAAAACTTCATGGAGAATCTAAAAATTAAAAATCTAGTAAGATTAACTCAATATCTTATTTTTCGATCACCCTGTATTGTACAGCTATAGATAAAAAGACGTCTCCCTAGGAATCAAAATTGACTTGTCTGAGCATTCTTTCCAAAATGTACCAGGAGAGTCACAAATAGAGGTGCGACCATTTCGTTGAGCCACCCTTATTAGTGGAGTTAGTATTGTAATCGCGGAAAAAATTGAAAATGGGATATGTTTCTGGATGGTATATGACATGCACATCACAAAAAATCATGTCAGTCATTTCCATCAAAAAGTTTTGTAGTATTTGAAAATCGTGGCGGCGCACCCAAAAGGCTGGAAAAAAGTCAAAAAACGAAGTAATGGAAATGGATGAAATTCGCCATGTGAAAGTTGATACTTGGAATAATTAGTTAGCCATAGAAACAAAAACTTGTAAAATCCGTGGCCGCATGCATTATCCACCATGGTGTTTTTTGAAAAATCCAAGATATCTCAATAAGGAGTCTACTAAAGAAGCTAAAATTGACGCCATCTTTTTGTCGTGGCCATGGCTCATCTTTAATTTGACTTTGGCAACACAAGCTTTTGTTTCGGGTCTGGTAACCCTATCTTATGTCAGTTCACAAAGATGGTGGACATATTGTTTTTGTGAGTTTTAAACGGTGAAGCACCTCCCGTTCTTGTAAATTTCTGTACGCTCATGCTTTCCCCTTGCTTCGTGAAATAAGACGAAGGATATACTCCTTCAGATAATTGATAACATTTCTTGATTAAAGCATCTCAACCTGAAGGTGTTTTCAATTACCAGCAGAGTTGTGTAACATAGTTAAAAGAGAATAATTTAGTTAATTGCTTTGTTAAGGAAGGAAATTTTCACCCCGGGCATCGCACTTTTCTTTAAGTAAATCATGCTTATGAAGGGATTTCGCTTGTAAGGTGCTCACAGGAAAAGGCATCGAGGGCTTACAGAATTGTTTTTTTAAATGACTCCAAGATAAGTTTCTTTTTTACTCTTTAAAAACGTGTAAGTGATGTAGTCAGAATCTGACGCTCTTGATCTAGTGGATATTTTTACAATGGATGATACAAATTATGGTATCCACCTCCACCGTATAAACTAGAACTAGTATTTGAATCAAGTAGGTGCTATAATAACTTCTATTTAGCGCAAATAGAGCTACCCAGTGACACACTACACTTAGCTATTGGAGGTGCGTACCAGATTCCATATAATACCTGGCATCATCCTTTGCGTGAACAATTTTTCTAAAGTTTTTTTGCATCATTTCAAACAAAAATGCTTCCATTTTCTTTAAAGCTGGCCATTTTCTAGCTGTAAGCAATTCAATGTCTGAAAAGCCCTAAAAGTGTGTATATTCTGCTTAAAAACTCGTTTAAAGATTGTAACTTTTGAGGTCGCCAAGTATCTAAATTAAAGTTTAAGCCTTGCATTACAAGAGATTACTTTATATTAAGAATATTTTGAACCTTCTCTATTAGAAGGTGGTAGACAAGGACCAGTCGACCGAGGCGGTACCACCTGGTAGCTTTCCATAGGGTGTCTTATAAATGTCCGCATGCTTCCACACCTGAGCTACGCAGTCGGTTAACTTCCTCAACAAAGAAAATAATGATGATGGTTCCCTCGAGTACTAAGAATTCCGGAGGTAAGCTCACTTCACTCTCGGAATGTCTGGGTGGAGGGTGGACTCGAGGGAACAACTTCGAAGATAAAATTTGTTTCACGAACATATGCGGAATTAACAGCAACATTGATGCTATTCATCACTACTTGCAGTCCAATCGTCCCGCCATGCTTTTCTTGGGGGAGACAAAAAGTCTGCACCGATTAACCATCTTAGCTTCCCAAAGTACAAGGTGCACTCCTATCTGAGAAAGAACGGGGGAGTTGTGGCTTTTGTCCGCAGCAGTCTCAAGAGATGTTACTTTGGAATCAGACCGGAAGGACATTCTGTAGCTTCGCCTCAACTCCAAAACATCGCCGAAATTTATTTGCTGCCTTTATCGCTCTTCCTCGGACCATAACTGGGATGACCTACTTGATTACTCGATCACCCCGCTTCAGAGGTAGTTCTCCTCGGTGATCTTAATGGCCATAACGAGCTTTGGTTGTGCTCAAACAAGACCGACGGCAGCAGGTCGTGCGGTTGAAGCGTTCGCTTTTACTCAAGGGCTAACCCGGCTGGGGACGAGCCATACTTTTTTCCCCTCGTCTTGTTACATGCCAGTAATGTGCTGGATCCCTTTCTGACCACGCATCCTGCTCCTAACAGCACTGCTGTTCTGTCGCCCCTGGGTAACTCAGACCACGGTATGGTGGAGGTTAGGTTCGGGCAGAACCCACTGTGGCAGCAGAAACTCGCCCAGGACGTAAAATTCGGCGTTACGGACATGCCGACTGGGAGTAGCTCGGAATGGAGGAATATATTCCTCATATAGTGAAACCAGGCTCCAACGGCTGGTTCAACAAATTGTGTGACACTGCTCGCCAGCAAAACATCAAGGCACACAGAACCTTCTTACAAAACCCCACTGTAGAATACAGACAAGCCGAGGTCGAGTCCAGAAACAAATATAACGAAGCGGTTTTGCAATGCCAAAAACCAACACGATATAAAAGTTAGGCACAGGGTAATGTCCCAGCGCAATGGCAGTCGGTCTTTCTGGCAGCTGGCCAAGCAGATTGAAAACAACATCTCACACAGTAGCCTTCCACCACTTACGTGTCAGGATCCAACTATTGTAACCGACTCAAAGGTCAAGGCGGAAGTGCTTGCCAAAATCTGTGCTGTCAACTCCACCAGTGACGTCCCCCACAACGCGCAAGTGCCGTCGATTCAAAGGGTTCCCTACACTATGCGGGAAGTAACATTCAGGCATAAGACCGTAAGACGGGCGCTCTTGTCGCTCTACGTCAGCAAAGCTTCTGGTCCGGACTTGATTCCTGCCATTGTACTGAACAAGTGTGCATTGGAGCTTGCTCCAGTTCTCGCGTCTCTTCCAGATATCTTATGAACTTGGCATCTACCCAGAAAACTGTAAATTTGCTCATGTCCAACCCATCCCAAAAAAGGATCTAAGACCGACCCTTACAACTGCAGGCCTATAGCTCTGCTTTAATTTAATCGCGGGCTTCTGGACTACCTTGAACGTCACGGCTTCATTAGCGACAGGCAGTATGGTCTCCGACACCAGCGATCCACAGGCGACCTCCTAGCTTATGTAACGTAATTGAGGAATAAATTCATCAAGTCTTATGGTGAAGGTCATCTCGTTGATGTTGATGTCACGGAAGCGTTCGATCAGCTGTGGCACGCTGCCCTCTTATGCAAACTTCCATCCTATTACCACCCAGAAAAGCTTTGCAGGTGGGACTTTTTCTCTGGCCGCAAGACATCCTTCACAATTGACGGGTTCTCTTCTTCATCCCACAACGTCAACGCGGGTGTTCCCCAATGATCCGTCTTAGCTCCGACACTTTTCCTCTTACATATCAACGACCTCCTTTCCTGCACGATCAACCCAATCCACAGCTTCGCTGATGACAGCACTCTAGATGCAGGAATTCGGAGTGACAAGTTGATCTCTGCCGCTGAGCTGAAAAAAAAAGACTAGCGACGACTTTCTCTCTGACGAGAGACCTGGAGGTTATCACTGCTTGGGGACGCAACAATCTTGTACAGTTTAATGATTCCAAAACACAGTACTGTACCTTGACGAACAAAAAGCATAATATCGGTCATCCGGTTTCGATGGATGGCCGAGTTTTCGTAGTGACTTTTTATCACAGCTATTGGGCCTCTAAATACGTATGAGATCGAGTCCTGTTAACATCCCTTAAACTAGGATACCTCATTTAGTCTCCTAGTTTTGTTGCAATGTCAGTAGCTGATCGAAACAATTTCTTCACTGGTGCATCATTAGGATAGCTGAGAAAATTCTTTAGCTAAGAAGGTGTTTTCAGTGACAACCTGTTCAGGCAGGTATCATCCTAATCCTAATTTGTAATTTACTGGAATGGACATGTTGTAATTTACTCCTAAAAGTAGTTATGCTATATAAAATATGGCATCAAGTTGTGATGATTTTTATTTCCATGGTCATGGCCCATCTTTCAGTTGCTTAGAAAATCAGCTCGCTTGATTGACGACCTTTTCTTGAAACCGAAATTATAATTATTTCGATTTAATTTTTTTGTCCCTGAAAGTAGTGATCTATAGCAGAGAAACATATTATCTCACATGTGAATGAAGACTTCGCGATTGTGGCCTTTTAGAGTCGTTGTCATGTCAAGGTAGAATACAGAGAGGATATGAACCCACAATGCTGGTTTTAACATTAAGTAGCAATGTTGTAGTATTTTCGCTGCGGGTTTGCAGCACTTGAGAGTCAGTATTGCCTGTCCGCAGGTGTTTGCCCTTAATTCTGTAACCAATCTCTTTCGCAGCTAATTCCAACTGTGTCACGCTGCTGGAAAAATACAAATAAGTTGGCCACGGAAACGAAACTTTGTTTTCATCACCTTTACCATAATATACTGTCAAGTGTATGGTGCTTTATTGGACGCTCTTTTTTACAGCATAATAAGAAGGTACGAGCTTCCATCGGACATAACAGAAATCTGTTATTGTTATCTTTATGAACACCATTGGCTGAACAGAATACTATTTTTTTCTACCTTAGGCTACTATTATTCAGAGAGGATCTTAAAAAGGTTTCGTCTTTTATCCAAAATGGGATTAGTGATATTTGCGAACCTTGAAGCACTTCCCGATAAAATCCAGAATGACTTGAAAATATGACCATAATTGCCATATTAGGACAGGTCTTCGGAATCACTTTGTGCTTTCAATGATTTCAAAATCAAATCTCTTCACAGAGGCAAATTAATAACAAATTTTGACTCAGCGACCAAAAAACATAGGTGACACGCGTCTGAAATCAATCGGTAGACTTATCTTGAATTCGTCCTTGATTTGTCCTTGAGATGATCTCCAAACGCCCCCATAGTGCGCACATGATGATGTCATTATTCATTAAGGTATTTGCAGAATTTTGGATCCTGTCCCATAGTTGATTGACGTTGTCTAACCTCGTAAACTTAAAATAAGAAGCAAAATGTTGACCAAAAATAATTTCAAACGTTGATTAATTTAAAATTTATGACGAACAATCAACAAATTAATAATAATGAAAAACATTACTGATGAATTTCAACTTTATGATGCCTGTTGTCAAAAATAATCTGACACTGACATAACATCACACATTTCTGACTAGACGCCTACTAGATTTTATTTCTTGATGTGATAAGAACATTTTTTAGAAACCAGCCCCGAAAATTTTTTTTCTCGAAAGCTAGGCGAGATGTTCTGATTTGGTCTGGACAGGATTTGTTGCACTTCTAGTATTTAGTTGTTTGTCTGCATTCGGTGAGAGGAGACTAGTCGCTCGAGATTAGCACCGACTTTGACCCGACGCGGTCAAACTCGAAACTAAAGTTAGGTGTAGACGATGTGTAGACGAGCGCATTTCAATACCTTCCAACAGCAAGCGTCAACGTCACATGTGCTTGCATTCGTTTGCTCGGCGTTGGATTTTCGCTCTGTACGCGGCTTTAGACCAAAGCTGGCGAACGTTTGGTTTTCGGGGACTGTACTAGTTGAAACTGACTTATATGTACCGTCACTCTAAAGGCAGTACCTAACTTGAAAATCTCACAAACTAGAGCTACTAAACAAAAACTAATGTGATTTTTGGAACACTAAAATTCATCTGATGTGACTACAATATTATGAGAACATTTCTTAGAGTAGATATTGTTGATAGTGCTATCGGTTAGATCAATGCATAGGAAGTTGAAGCTCAACTAGTTGACTCATTTTTTGCTCTGGACGTTGATTGCTACACAGGGAAAAAGAATTATTCGACATTGTATATAAAATATAGCCTGGAGCTTCGTTTTATTGTCCCTCCATATTCTGATTAACGATAAATGCACCCCAGTTGTAGGGTGATAATGCCATTAACAACATGGTAAATACATTTTAGGCATCTTTGGGATTTATTTCAATCTCCCATACTCGGCGAATCCCGACCTCCTTTGTTCTGAGCTGTTTTTCACCAATATTGTTATCCGTTGTATGATCATATAGGTAGCGATATGAAAGCAGAAGAGAACAGTATCGTTTAAATTGTAAAACTTGGCCAAATAAAGATTTTCAAGTTTTGTACTTTCAGCTAAACCACAAGAGATTCTAAAAAAAAAACAATGATAATAGATAAACATTTATTATACTACCTAGTTCATGAGTTATTCTTGTGTATATTGCACTGTAGCAACAGTTCTACGGATTGTGGAGTGAAAAGACAAGTACCCATACTTAAAAACATTTATTCAATCAAAAGTATCAGCTGTAGCATGCTGCCCTTTTATGCAAACTTTTATTTTATGGCCTGACAGAGAGCTTTGCAGGTGGGTGGCTGACTTCCTCCTAGGCCCAAGATATCAATCGTAATTGACGGATTCCCACAATTTCAACGCCGGTGTTCTCCAAGGATCGGTTCTGGCTCCTCTAGCATTGTTCCTTTTACATCTCAACGACCTCCTTACCTGTACGATAGATGTAGGAATTTGGAGTGACAAGCCGATCTCTGCTGGTGAGCTGGAGAAAAAAAATACTAGCAGCGACTTCCTCTCACGAGAAACCTGGAGGTTATCACTGCTTGAGCACGTAACAATCTTGTACGGATTAACGATTCCACAACACAGTATTGTACTTTGACGAACAAGAACCGTCCAAGCGCTCATCCGGTTTCGATGGGTGGCTGAGTTCTACCAAAGAGCTGTTCATTTCGGCTAGTCGGAATTCAGTTCACCGGGGACTTGATCTGACACGAACACATCTAGTCAATAGCGGCAGCTGCTCGAAAAAAGCTAGGCTGTTTAGAGCTAAGATGTACTTCGCATGACCTTCCCACTCTATACAAGGCCCACGTAAGACCTAGCCTCGAGTACTGCTTACATGTTTGGGTTGCTGCCTCCCATTATCCATGCTCGATGCTGTTCAGAAGAGGGCTGTCCGACTGATCGATGATTCTTTCCTCGGAACCTTTTCTTACCAGCGTGCCGTCGGCTCTCTTCTACCGCTACACCAACGGGCTTTGCTCCTCAGAATTGTCCTCCATGATGCCGCCGCGCGATGTGCCTGCCAAACAGATCCGCCAACTTCGGCCTCCCATCCTAACCGTGTCGAACTTCGTACATCCAGAACTGGCCGATACGACCACGCCTTTGTCCCTAAGGTATCGAGATTGTGGAACAATCTACAAGAGGAGGCTTTTTCCAGTTCTACTAACCTCAGGCAATTCATTAACAAAGTCTCTTCAAGCTCCTCATAGCAGCCGCGGTGCACTAGGCTTTTACGGGGCTGCTTCGGCATATAAAAAATTGGAATGCCAATTTTTATAAAGAGCGCCTTTATAAATCCCTCCATCCACATAAATCCCCAGGTCAAATTGGGTGTTGGAACTGGAAAAACAAGATTAGTGAATATTTTGAGGCAAATACCCAGTTTGGATATCATTCAGGCACTTCAATAAAATTTGAATTTAATGGTTGAACAGTTCCAACAGTCAGCTTGATGTTTTTACTTTAGCAGTGACAACTGTCCATGGTAGGCCTGTTTGACTGACTTGATCCGAATATTTTTAAATCTCCTTTGATCTGCTTGGCCAACGTTCAGCAAAACCGACTGGCATTGGACTGCGACATTGACTTGGCAATATGAACATTTTCATCAGATATCTTGCCAAGCTCGATATCAGGTTGTCCATTTTCAGCAAAAAGATTTTTTAAGAATGTCCGATACACCCTGTCGTTCTCTCGCGAGCTACATAACTGGACTTGTCACTGTATTTTACTTTCTAGGCCAAAACTGATGAGGAAGCATTGTAATCGTAAAAGAACATGTCACTCATTTCTGTTGGTCTGTCTGTCTGTTTGTCGGTCTTGCCGCTGATTTTATAACCGCCTATAGCTTGAAAAGTACCGCTCGCATTTTGATGAAATTTTCACACGAGGTTACTACTATGCCAATGATGAAAAAGCTTTGTAGTTTTATAAAAGCTGGAGGCAAAAACACGAAAACAAAAAAAATATAAAAATCGGTTAAACTTTGTTTTTTTGACGTTTCAGAGGTTCCTAGGCATTTTAGAAAATTTTGTTGTAGAGGTTGAGGCCTGGGAGTTGGGGGCTGTAGGGGATTGCAAACGTAACCTATCTAAAGTGTATTTACACCCAAGATAGAATGGATGCGTGATTGCCAAAAGCAAGGACGGCGTACAGGGCCGCATTCAGGGCTACCTCCGAATGATGGACTACCACCAACGTGTTGTAAAACAAAGATGACAGTATTTAACGAAATTATCTAATATAGTGAAGTAGTTATAGTTAAGGGTGTCGCAAAATCAAATTTTTATTCTTGAAGGGGTGCTAAGTTTTTCTACAGATTTTTCAAACTAGACACCATGGAGAAATACATACCAGAGGTAACCAGCTGCTTACTATGATACTTTTGTACATGGAATAAATATGAGGCTGTTCAATCAATTGAAAATAGATTTTGAAGGTGCACTTCGGACTTGCATTGTCTGTAGTTTATCTGTAAGTTAATATTTCACTATAACTAGGATTCCATATGTACTCTGTGACAAAACAAAAACGTGAAACTTACTCAGACTCACTTGAAGAGCTATCGTCATTAATGTTTATGATGATGGATTCAAAATCTCTCTCAATTATGTTGTCCAGCTCCCACAATGCTACCTCCACTTTCTCCTGAACATGCTGCATACATTTTTGCCATCTTTCTGGTGTGACTCTCTGTATAGCAATTCTGAACAGCTCTGGCATGTCAGAAAATTTAAATGTTGTATTGTGTGCAGCAACAAAATTCTTAACATCTGCCCATATGAGCTCAATGGGGTTGAGCTCACAGTGGTAAGGCGGCAAACGGAGTATTGTTTTGTGGTGTGCTTTGGCCATTTCATTTCATATTTATCATGTCTTGGTCTGTGTTGTTTCACAATATCTAATAGTTGTAATTTCAGTAAGGAAGGGTCGAAAGTTATATTTTTGGAACGGAGCCAGCTCTGAATGTCTGATTTCCTAGAAGCTGAAGTTGGGATTTTTTCTATTTTGCGAGAATGATTGGGAGCATTATCCAAAACAACCACAGAATTGTCTTCGAGACATGGTAAAATGCCTGAAAACCACTTCTCGAATGCTTCCCTATTAATCTCTTCATGGTAGTCAGTGTTTTTTTACTCAAAAGACCATAAGCCGTCATCCACGAAGCCATCTACAACCCCAATGTGGCAAATATTGAGCCTTTTTCGTTTGCCTAGAAAGATCTAATCCGCTAAGTACACATGCACGTCTTGTAGGTACGAAGATAGAGATATTGTGCGCAAAAATTGATACCGTGAACTACTTCGATCTATTTACCTGCTGGATTTTTCAATCCGGTCGACAGTCCATCTAGAAATGCCCTTCTGGATGAAGTCACAGTTTTGTCAACCCATACCTTCGGAGTAGTGTGCCCAGCGTTAATCCAGGTTTCGTCCAGGTAATAGATCTTCCTGTGTTGATCCCTGAATGATTTAATTTTGGTCAGGTACTCTCTCCTCCACAGAACAATTTCTTCTCTATCCATAAGTAAGCTGTTACGACATCGTTTCTTCCATTCGAAATTAAGATGCTTCAAAAGTTTATGAATAGTCGAACGTTTGAAATTTGGTAACATAGCATCCTCGTTAACCTCCCGTAGTACTTTATCAACTGTCGTTATTGCGTTTCTGAAGAAGAACTCGTGCACTTTCCTCCGAATCGCATGCTTGTCAGCGTCATCCAACGATCTTATGATACTTTTGCGATATTTATCCGTCATTGGCTTGGAAAAGGCATGCTTTGTCTTATGTTCGTTCACAACATTGTACACTGTCGCTTGGCATACCCCAATTTTATCTGCCACTTTCAGAGCTATTTTCGGGTTAGTTGATGTTTCGTCTTCCTTCCGCTCTATCTTGAATGTATTCAATATGACGTCTTTCATGTCTACGCTAAGATGTCTTTTTTATCGCTTTCTAGGAGGGCTAAGGGAGTAGCCTACAGCCTCGTCAGCAGTATCTGTACTGGACACGTTCAGGATTGGTTCAAAACAAATAATAACAAGGAATAACAATAACAAACAGAAACTTAACAAATTACTCAAATACACTTAACAACAACAACAGCAACAACCAAGCAAGGTGAATACGAAAACACGAGCACGTAGTGATACACGCGACGGTCGGTGGCCTGAATGCAACTCTGCCTGCCCTTCCCCTGCCTTAAATAAGAGGCGTTGTCCCCACCTGTTACCAAGAGATCACGCACTAACTGTTATTATTTACATCTCATCTTGAATTTGGATTCAGTTTAGTATTAGTCGCATAGCCGTTTTATCATGAAGAAGCTTTTGATCCCGGTAACAACGGGAAAATTAAATGATAAAAGTCCGGTGTATAATGTACCCATAATTCGAAACAAACTCCAACTGGACTGTGGTGGTGAAGACACTGACACACCTCTGCAGGAGAAATATTTATATATTTTAGAAATATTTGGATATTGACAGTACGTTTTTCATATCTACACATATATTTTAAATTTAACTAATATTATCGCGAGTTTAATACTTCCAACGTTATGGTACTCTAGGATTTTGAAAATTGATTCACAGGCGGCGGAAATAAAATTGCTATAGCATAGTGTTACAACGTCTGATTGTTAGTATAGAGTCAATCTACTTGACGCCATTTTATTTGATGCCGATCTGATTAAGATCAAATCGCTACTTTGACAAAACGACAAAACTTTGTTGATTTTGAAAAATGATTCAGTGACTGCGAAACTGTGACCAAAAGATTCCAAAGAGACTCGAAGTTTCGCCTATGCTCGAGTTTCTGATATCTTTAGAAAGTATTAAATTTTTTGAAGTGTTGGTAACATGGTATTCGATTCTATTCGACTTTCTGATTAATTTAGGGCGTAGTCAAAAAGTTCTCTCGATATTTTGGGGTCAGGTAAATCTCATGTTTCAAGTTGTAGGTATTACTAATGGCGCTTAGACTTTTTGAACCAGGATTTGTAAAAACCCTAAACTTTTAACGTTACCTCAGTCTAGGCATTTTAATACAGTTTCAAAGCATTCAAGATGTTCAAAATTTGTACGCATAAACAAGAGTGTTCTTAAAATTATGACATTAATTCAAGATCAAATGTACTTGAAATGAGGTAATCTCGTTGTTTCAAAGAAATATAGATCTTATAATAAGAATTATATTTGTGACATGATTTTTTAATTTCTTGATATACAAGCCCTGTCTCAGTGAAGTTGGCCCAACGCCCCAGAACATGATATTTGTGAATTTATTTGAGGGCTTTAAAATTATTTTCAAATATAATATTTTTGGTTTCTGTAAATGTTTGTGGAAAGATAACAAAACCGTCGCGGCTTTTTTTATAGCGTTTTTATTTCGAAAGTGTCTTCTTTGCAAAATGATTTGTGTATAGCAAAATACATGATGGAGACAACTTAAGTTGAATGGTCTGCTTATTCACTTCGATAAAATAAAGGTAGGCTTTGCAAAACAAATGATAACATTTTACGTTGTTAAAAAGCTGATTTTTTACGTTTAAATCAACTCAATGCATTGGTGTTTTTGTTAACGATTGGCAACAATTAAAAATGGCTCGTGGTATAAATGATTTTATCAAAATTATTCGGTGGTTTAACAATAGAAAATTAAGCATTAACTATTCTAAAACACATTTTTTGCCATTTGGATCTTATGCTAGACATTTGCCAAATTACACAAATTTCTCCTTCAACATTAATGATCAAAAAATGCAAATTAATAGAGTGCCCAACATAAAATCCCTTGGAGTGGTCTTGGATCCTCACTTACGATGGGACATCCATGCCAATTATATTTTAAAGAAAGTTAGATTTGTATCCTACAAAATTAAATACCTTGGGAATATATTGACAGAAAAATATCTTCGAAGATTATGCCATGCACTGATTGAGCCTCATCTCACATATGTTATATTAGCATGGGGAGCTGCATGTTCCTCACATATCTATAATTTAGATGTTTTTCAAAAAAGTATTCTAAAAATGATATTTAAAAAACCGAAACTTTATCCCACTGACAAATTATACGCAGATATTCGAATGTATGATATAAGACAGCTTTATTTCTTACTCAGTATCACTCACTACCATAAATTTGTAAACACCCACCAAAAAATTAAACAATCATTATACAAGGTACAAAATTCGTGGCACTGTAGTTCCTCAGCCGCATAAATCTATAATGCAGCGATCATATCTCTATTTAGCGCCTAAATTTTATGAAATTATACCTAAAGACTTAAACATTTACGTTTCGGTAATTGTTTCAAAAGAAATTTAAAAAAGTGGCTACATTATATATCTAGGACTGAAATTCATAAACTCATAAATACGAACATCAAGTAAATACATAATCTACTGTAGCTAATTTTTGTCCTTTTTTGTCATTTGCATTCTACAGTTGCAACTTAAAATTATTGGTCCATGTACTATTGGACCTGTTTTGATTTTATATTTATTTACTCATATTGTTTGTTATCTTTGTACATTGAGTGAATAAATATTATTATTATTATAACGAATTGAAAATATTATGGAATCAGGCGACCACAAAAAAGTTTTCAAGAGCAACTTGTCACAGAGTTGCCCAAAAACGGGGATTCAAAACTTACAAGGTAGGCTTAAATTATTTTGTTATTATTTGTTTTTAATTCAGTATTTCTAGGCACAAGAGAAGCCCTCACTGACAAAGATTCAGAAGAAAAACAGACTAGCGTGGGCCAAAGAATACAAATTATGGTCTCCGAACCAATGAAACTCCATTATCTGGGGTGATGAAGCCATATTTGAAGTATGCGTTGGTGATAGTAGGAGTCGTGTTATAAGAACTAAAGAAAAAGTGTTTCAGAATGACTGTAAAAAAAGTTAAGTTTTCAGCTTGTGTTATGATTTGGGGATCCATGTCAGCATGTGGAATGGTAAACTTATACTTTGTGGAAGGTATTATGAATGCTGATAAGTACATTAATGTGCTTAAAAATAACTTGACACTCGAAATTGAACAACTGCGTCTAAACAATATTGAATGTATCTTCCAACAAGATGGTGCCGCTTGCCATACGGCTAAAAAAGTAAAAAATTGGATGTTAGAAAACAATATTTCTCGCCGATTGAAACTTTGAGGCATATCATTCGATCGAATCTCGCAAGAACCGTTCCAGATGACTGCCAGATATTAGTTGACACTATGTCAAGACGTATCGAAACAGCAATTAGTCAAAAACGCGATGTATAGTAACGCAGTGGTGATTTGTTGCTATTTGGTTTCGTTGATTTTTATTAATCGGCAGTTTTTTTGTTTAATTCGTAAGATATTTTTTCTCTGTTACCAAAAATGTAGTATTTTTAGGCTAATATTCTATAAAAATATCGTATGTTATCAGAAATACATTTTAGTTTTTAATACGTTTCCGCTAATATGACAAATTTCATAAAAAACGTAGTTTTGCTGTTGGGCCAACTTCACTGCGACAGCGCTCGTACAATAATAATAAAAGTCTTTCATTTCAGAAAAATAACCAACAAATGGAAAATCAAGTAGACTGGCGGTGAAGTTTAGCCGCAGGCTATTCTACTTCACCCCCAGCCAGTTCACGCTCTTTTTTTTATACTCCAACTACCACGAAGGCCTAAGGCCTAAACACCCATTGGGTACCGTGCGGCTATAAGGGGATACAGGGGAAAGGGGGACTCGAAGCACTAAAAAAAAATCATAAGTATTCTTCCCTGGGAGCTGGTACATACATATACTAAGTGACATATAAACCCGAACACCCAGTTTAAATGGTTTTATTTTAATAAAATTTTGTATAAGTACTTAATGAAGCATAATAAGTAAATGATAAAAATTTCAAAATGATTGCACTGCTTTAAAGCCCTTTGACCTTTAATAATGTGTGGATGCACCCTGATGTGCTACGCATTCTCCAACGCGCCTAGGCATGCTTCTGATCAGGTGGTCAATGTCCTCCTGTGGTATCTCATTCCAGGCAACCACCAACTCCTCTCGAAGTGCTTCTAGAGTCTGAGGAGGACGTTGCAATTTGAGCAATCTCCTACCCATCATATCCCACACGTGCTCAATTGGGGATAAGTCGGGAGATCTTGGTGGCCATGGTAACAATGTGACATCATTATGTTGAAAGAAGTCTATTGTGACTCTTGCAACATGTGGTCGGGCATTATCTTGTTGGAAAGTTGGATCTGCCAGGGTGTCAAGATAGGGTAAAAGATGGGGTTCTAGAACTTCGTGGATATAACGCTGCGCGTTCATGTTACCTCTGATGAAGATTAAAGGTGACCTGGAACCATAAGCTATAGCACCCCAAACCATAACTCCAACAGTGTGATGAACATGTCTTTCAACAAATAACTGTGGATTCCTCCTTTCACCACGTCGCCTTCTAACCCTGGCACGACCATCGTGCATGCCTAAACAAAATCGAGACTCGTCACTAAAGACAATACTGTTCCATTCCTGATCCCAGAGTGACCGTTGTCTGCACCACTCAAGGCGATTACGTCGGTGTTCTCGAGTTAAAGGGAGGACCCAGTGTGGCCGGTATGAAAACAAGCCAAAACTTCTCATTCGTCGGTAAACACTTCGCATGCCAATAGGTCTTCCGTGTTCTGCAAACCATTCATTTGCAATGGACCTGGTAGTGGAGAAACGGTCCCTTAAGGCCAATAATCTTAGGCGGCGATCTTCACGGTCTGTTGTTCTACGGCGGCGTCCAGTGCCCCTTGCTCTTTGCGTACGGCCTTCTCGAAGCCATGCCTGACAACACCTAACCACAGTGTCTACACTTCTTTGCACTCTAACTGCAATTGCCCAAAAAGAAAGTCCAGCTTCCCGAAGTCCCACTATACGGCCCCTATCAAACTCACTAAGTTGACGAAATCGTACAGGTCTCCGTACTCTAGGCATCGTAACCGATCGTAAAGGATGTCAAGAACCAAAATCCGCCAACGTTGATTCTTTACTGCGGCTGAAATATTCATTTTTAGAGCGTTAGTGAATTAAAAAAAAAGCAGTATAAAAACCGGAATGTCCAACTGATAAGGCTGAAAATTTTTTCACTTGTCATTTACAGTAAGATAAATACATTCACCAACTTTTATTAAAATAAAACCATTTAAACTGGGTGTTCGGATTTATATGTCACTTAGTATACATGTAAATAGTCTGGTTGAAGAAGTAGATTCCTAATATGAAAAAAAAAATAGAATATAGGGAGGAGTATAACATCAATAGTGTACCTGTGTCATATTTTTCACTGTCCATCGATTTACTGTTTTTTTTATTTTTTATTCAAATGTATATCCCACTTTTAAATGTGGTGCTTTTTGGGAGTTTAAAATATGTGCAGTTGTGTGTCCTTAATGTGCAAGGGGTGCTCATGTAACTATAAAAGATCACTTACTGTTAACTTTATTTTCTTCACTGTTATTACTATCCTGGTTGAAGTAAGTTTCCTCATCACATCTTTTATCACAACCACTTTCAACACAAGGCTTCACGTCCGTTGTTGTATTTTCGTAGCACTTTTGTTTTTTAACACTATCCTCCAGTGACTCGTCTGTATCGCAAGGCCGTTTATTTCTGGGAAAGTTCAATCTTAAATCCACGCCATCGGTGTTTTTGTGAGACACGCTGTTTTCAGTATCGGAAATCAGCCAATTTTTCAGCTTTTTCGGTACATCCTGGTGCAGTAATCCTGTTTGACCGTCGACTTTCTTCACGGGACTCGCATCTTTGTCGTCGAACGACTTCGATACAAATTTTGTTAATTTCTCCATAACTACAACGATTATCTCAACGTATATTTCCGAACATTCATATGGAACTGAAATCACCATTTGAATTTCGGAGAGGTGGTCGTCATGGTAACATTTGAGGATGAAATAGGGGCGAGTTTCGGGCAAACTCCACCCTCGCTGCCCTAACTCAACTTTCGGTTGGTTGATTCCACCCAGGGGCTGAACCCACCCTCGGTGTTTTCAGGATCTGGCCGACACCCCTTATTTATTATTAGTCTGAAGCTGAGCTGTGAGTTGTGCTCTTTTTTACGACCCTCTGGAAATTATGTAGATTTATAACCGTGAAAATTACTCGTATTAAGCATTATTTCATGAGATAACCCGTGTTTGTGCTGTGACAGAACGGAGGAAAATGGTCTTTTGATTATTATTATGACTGGTTTGTGGATTATGGATGGATTGTTTGTTGAACATACTTTTAGAAGATATAACACATGATTATCATCTGTGCGCTGTTATTTATCGTGTACGTTTACTGAATAGCTCCTGGGTAGATTCCGATTCCGACGTCACTTTGACCTAAGAACTGACGAGGGTACCAAAAGATCAATTATCTGTCTCAAAATTACCTACAGTATATTCAGATAAGAGATAGACCGGATGTAAACAAAAGGTTCGGGTGATTTTCACGCTAACGCCGCCGTCTCGACGTAAAACAGGAGCCCTCATTGGTCAATTCGCAATTAAATGCCTATGCCGAGCGGCAGAGCAGTCGTATCAAGGCAGAGTCACATTCAGGTTCAGACGTGTTACGTATGTCGTGTGCATCATTGCAATTTGATATTTCTTTGGACGTTTTCGTTTGTTATCTTATTAAGTTGTTGAGTTTGTCGTTGTTATTGTTATACCTTGTTATTGATTGTTATTGTTATCAACTGCTTGCGCAAAATGCCCAGTAGTACAGATACTGCCGATGAAGTTGTAAACTCCTGAAGTCCACCTAGGAAACGCTCTAAAAAAAGACACCTGAGTGCAGAAATGAAAGAGGTCATTTTGAATATATATAAGATCGAGCGCGAGGAGAACGAGGCATCAACCATCAAAGAAATTGTTGTGAAGGTTTCTCACAAAGTTGGGGTGGGTCGCGCATCAGTGTTTAATGTGTTAAGACAATACAAAAAAAATCAAACCTTTTCTGAGCCAATGACCAGTAAACATCGCAAAAGTATTGTTAAATCATTGGATGAAGCTGATAAGCATGCGATTAGGAGGAAAGTGCACGAATTCTTCTTTAGGAATGAAATACCTACTATAGATAAAGTACTGCAGGAGGTAAATGGAGATACAACGTTGCCAAATTTCAAACGATCAACTTTCCATGCGTTACTGAAGCATTTAAATTTCAAATGGAAAAAAACGGGGTCGTAATAGTTTACTACTGGATAGAGAAGAAATTGTGCTATGGAGGAGGGATTATTTAACAAAAATTGGGAAATATAGAAATCAAAACAGGAAGATTTATTACCTTGATGAAACGTGGGTAAACGCAGGACACACTACAAGTAAAGTGTGGGTTGATGATTCTGTAACTTCATCCAGGAGGGCCTTTCTAGATGGACTGTCCACCAGATTAAAAAATCCAGCAGGTAAATACGAGTAATAGACAACAATCGGATGTTTTTCAAACCTTGGGAACAAGGTTCTAAACATTAATTCCAGGGGGCAGATACAACATATTACAAGTAACAAAACTTTTATAACTTTCGATAAAATGCGTGGATGTTTTATTGTCATTTTCATTTGTTAGAACTTTTTTAAGCTATGTTTTTATGTGTTTTCGATATTTCAATAATTTTTTAATATAATCTTAAAATATGTCGAATATTATAAACTTAAAAAAAGTTACTAAGTTTTATATTGTGTACCGTTCCTAATATTTCTAATCATTTTAATTCATACTTTAAGCTTTATAAAGTTATAATTTGTTAATATTAATATTTGCGCGTATTTCAGGTTCCTGATCATTCATTTTTTAAAGGTTTATAACTTTAAATTAAATTGTGAAGCGCTGAGTAATCATACGGCGTTCAATATTCTTTCTTTCAATATGACTAAATAATCCCAATTATAGCAATCTGATACTCATGTCTCAATGTTTTTTCGCTGAATGTGATGAAAACATTTGAAAAAGGTTCGCTTATTGAAATAAATCTACACCAGTTAGTACTTCGATTTCCAGGTAAAGGGAAAAGGCTCATTATCTGCCATATTGGCAGTGAGGATGGATTTGTTGTTGACGGTCTGTGGTGCTTTGACTCTAAGAAAACTGGAGATTACCACGAGGAAATGAATGGCGAATCGTTTGAACAGTGGTTTTCAAAAATTTTACCGAACTTAGAGGAAAACGCAGTAATTGTGTTGGATAATGCGCCTTATCATTCTCGAAGAATGGAGAAGGTCCCAACAACGGCTTCAAGGAAAGTTGATGTTCAAAATTGGCTCCGCTCGAAAAATACCAACTTTGAAGAAGCAATGCTGAAAGTACAATTATTAAGAATTGTCAAGGATCACAAGGCGGAATATCAAAAATGCGCCATTGACGAAATGGCAGCAAGTCAAAATAAAACTGTGCTCCGTTTACCTCCATACCATTGCGAGCTCAATCCCATTGAGCTCATATGGGCAGAGGTTAAAAATTATATAGCTAAGCACAATACAACTTTTAAATTTTGTGACCCCAAAGGACTTTTCAAAGAAGCACTAGAATTAATAACAGCGCAAAAATGGGAAAACTGTATTAAGCACGTGAAAGACAAAGTTGAAAAGAGAATGTGGGAACTGAACAATATTTTAGAGGAACAAGTCGAGCCATTCATTATTGACGTTGGTGCTTCAGGCAGTAGCGATGATGAAAGCTCATCAAGCTCATCTTTCCAATAAAAGATGTCGTTCATCAAATTCGGTAAGTTATAAGTAATTATAAAGCTACTGTATTTTTTAATTAATTATTGACATTTTTGAACCCATTTTGGCAAAACCTATTCAAGAATCTACTTTCTGACAATGTTCAACCATGCACATTTTTTTACGTTTTGAACGTTTTAATTTGGTTACATGTTTACCTAGAAATCAAAAAATATACTAATCAATATTCTAAAAGCAATTTTAAGAGATATACGATTATTTTTAATTTAGGCTAATTTAAACGCCATTTTGCGATTATATTCGACTGTATTTCACCAAACATCAGGCGGCATCCGAAGCTGGAAATCGAAGCGAAAATTTTGAAACCCTTATGTATATTTACATCATTATATATTTCTTACCTCACCCCCACATGATCCTATATCCATCACCAATCGTATACACATCGAATTGTGCTAATTTACTACAAAGTTACGCAAAGCAGCATCTACTATCTAAAATATGTACTGCGTGACTCTTAATACGTCCCTGCCGAATGTTACAGCGTTCGATGATCACGTGGTCTTGTTTATGTCTGGTCTATCTCTTATCTGAATATACTGTAAGTGCGGCAAGTTTCATTGGCTTGTAATAACGGAAAACGAAAATTACATTTTCAACTGGCAATGTCCTCTGTTTTTGCAGTTTCCTTTGAGAAGAACATTTACGTACCGGTGATCTGAACAAGGGCGGATTCAGGATTTCGTCTAGGGGGGGGGCGCAAACGACATTTAAGGCTGGTCATTTTTTAACCTCAGTGGAACTTCTAGAATTTATCCCATTATTGCTCCTCAAATCCATTGTGTTCTATCTGGTCAAGGCCAGCTTGAAAAAAAAAACATGGAAATTGCTCAGAAATTCTCAGAAAGTCAATATTTTATTATATGAGAACAAAATAAGTACGTGGCATTTATAATTAACTAGTGTAATAATATTAAAGATTCAAACATAAAAAACTTAATTGCTCTGTTAACCGACACAAAATAAATAAAATATTCTGTGGGACCCCGAGACATATCCCAGCAGTCCATTCCACACAAAACAATGTCTTTGATTGCGAAAACGAACATGAGACCATAAAATTCACATTATCGTATGGACGCTAGACAAGACAAAGAAGGATGTCTGTAGACCATCTATAGATCGTGTCTTGGGACCGTCTCCAGACTCCCTATAGACTAATTGCGCAACGGGGTCTACTAGTACCTATAGGTAATAAGCTTAAGGATTAAGACTCTGAACTGCCCATTAAACAAATCAAGTAAGTGGTGCAAATACTGATACAATCAAGCACCTCTATTATATTAGCAGTATGAGGCATGTATTCCTCCATTCCGACGTGGATAATTTCGGTTATCGAAGAACAGACAGCGGACGCATCCGCGTCAGTGAAACAGACATTTCTCCAAGGAAAGGAAAGGTAGAGAAGAAGTCTCTGAGCCCCTCCCAGTCGGTATGTCCGTAATGCCAAATTTTGCGGCCTGTCCGAGTTTCTGCTGAAACAGCGGCGGGTTCTGACCGAAACCTAACCTCCACAACACAGTGGTCTGAGTTACCCAGGGGAGACAGGACAGCAGATCTGTAAGGGACAGGATGCGTGGTCAGAAAAAGATCCAGCAAGATACTGGCATGTGACGAGACGCGGGGCAAAAAAGTAAGGCCCGTCACCAGCTGGGTCAGCCCTTGAGTAAGAGCGGACGCTTTAACTGCACGACCTGCTGCATCGGTCTTGTTTGAGCCTAGCCAAAGCAAATTATAGTAATTGAAACCACCGAGGAGAACTACCTCTGAAGCAGAGTGTTTGATGTTCAGGAAGTTGATTTCAAGGGGGAGGTATTCAAGAAGGTCATACCAGTTATGGTCCGAGGGGAGCGATAAAGGCTGTAACGCTTCCTTTCCGCAAAAAGTCCAGAAAAGATGGAATGCAATGAAGATTCCAACTTTTCTGCACAATCACAGAAAGGGGGTTAACATTAGCTTCCGGTAGCTCAGTCGGTGGCATGAAGACATCTACAGGCGTGTAGCTGTGTGTCGACCATGGCATGGCTAGAGGATAGAAGAACAAACAGAACACAAAAATTTAACAGATTTTATTTAACAAAAAAAAGGCATTTTCATTACATTACAATTTTACAAAAATAACAAAATAAGTTTTACATCTTTGGCGCTGCTATAACGCTATCGACTTATCTTTCGCTGGTCCATTTTTACTCGACTGAAGCCAGGATGGCCAGGGGCTTGAAGGGGAGGTCCCAGTTGTGAGGGGTGACCTCACATATAGTGGCTTCGTAACCAGTTGTAGGCGAAGTTAAAGGCGATGGCGCTGCCAAGGCACATGCATGGGTGAAAATATTGGCCAAGGCTAGGCAAAGTGAAAGAAGGGAAAGAGAAAGGGGGTGGCCCCAATCATTTTTGTCCTATACGGACACACATTCTAGAAATCTAGCACATGGTGCTATATAACCTTGTGCTACTGAGAAGAAATTTCTAGCCGTTGTTCGATCGGCGGCTCAAGTGAAAAGGAAGCGCGAGGAAGATCGCAGATCAGGAACTCCGCATCAAGCGCTCCAAGCGGAAAATTTTCCAAGTAGAAAAGCTAGAGATGGGATTAATGAAATGATAATCGAGAAGTGATTTAATAAATACGATCGGACGGTGAAACCGTTACACTCGCCCCAACTTAACCAGAAAAAAAATTGGAAGAAGCATTCAAGAATTTTTTTTTAACAAGGAAATTGAAAGTTATCACGGAAGGACAAATGTACAACCATTCGACCAGATAACAAGTAGCAAAAGTAAGGTAGAAACAAAAATGTTAGAAGAGAATTGGAAGAAAAAGGGATAGCCTCAAGTCTACCAAACAAGAGGGATGGTTATAGCACCAACTCGCTGAAAAGTACAGTGAAGTTGCACTTAAAAAAAAACTATCATCATATGATGAAAAACCCAAAACATAAAACATCGTCATACCTAAGACGAGAAAAATAATAAACCAAAAGCTTCAGCAGTAGTCCAAGCACGAAGTGAGGAATCACAATGGCATCCAAAATGCACGACTGATTACTAAAAACTTCAAAATTAAGCAAGTACCTAAACCATAAGAGGTACTAAAAAAAAAGAATAATAAACATTCTCAAAACAACTGCCAGATTATCTCGCAATGCTCCAAACCCAAAAAGAATATCATATACAGTGATATTTTAAACCAATATCCAATATTGAAAAAAAAACAGTGCATTATTATTTTCAAAATATGAAAATCAAAAGAAATTAACAAATTCCATTAGGAATTCAAATCATATAACAAAACAATTTACAAGTACTAAACCAATGAAAACTTGATCAATAAGGTATTTTAATCAAAAAAAGATGTTAACTGAGTGCAGTTCTGATTCCACCAAAAAAATTGTCGGGCGCCAGCAGTCTGTAAGACTACAAAATAATTCAAAATATTTTCAGAGAATTAAAGTATATAAGGGACATTCATGAAATATTGAAGTAAGATTTTCAAAGTCAAAATATAGCTTAAGTTCAATCAATGAACTAGAATTCAAGAGTAAGTTCAATCAAAATTTTCGGGTCATGTGACAACATAAGAACCAGACCAAAAAAAAATTTGAAGTACAATATAGAAAAGAGCAAAATAAATTTCCAAAAAAACTAAGTGCAACACAAGTGCAACTGTAAATCTAATAGTGTTAAAATCATAAAGTGAAAGGAAATATTAAAGCTATATGAGCATGATTTTATAAAGGGTTCTCAAAAAAATTTAAAAGTAAGCAAAATATTAAAAGTTTCATGAGTAATAAATGAGAAACGAAGTGAGCATATGTAAAATGCAAAGTAGCGAAACGAAACTCACAAGATATTTTATTAAATCATGATACATGAGAGTAATGCCGCAAGCAAAAATTGTATGCAAAAGTCTACGATATATGTAGGTGCAAAATTGGAGTTATAAAAAAAAACAATCTAGTGAACAAGAAATAGAAATAAATATGACAGGTAAGAATTCGAATTTTGATTTAAAGCAAAAATATGAGAGAAAGACAACTTTCTAGGGTCACCATAGGTGCATTCCAAAGCCCTAGACAAGAATGTCTATAGTCTATGGAATATTTTCATGTAGATCACTGATATCATCAGCGCACTTCAAAGTCTACACTGAGAATAACCATAAAATTGTAAAATGAAAGTTAAGTTCAAATATGAAATATTACAAAATTAGAAAAACTATAATAATTTACCAGTGTAAAGTATGGAAAGAGAATTACTATACTGAATCTATAAGAATTGGCGATTACTTCAAGTCAAGACAGAAATTGAAAGAAATAAGAAGTCGGAAAAAAAATTATGAGAGCAGACTATCAAAACAAATGCAATAATGCAAAAGCAAAATCACCAGATATTTCACAATCTATAGCGAAACATGAAAGCTATGTCGCAACCAAGCTCAAGACTTAGCAATACGCACAAATGTGCACAAAGGCTGAAAGCATATATGAAAAATCTCAAGAAGGAATTGACAATTACTTCAAATCAAATTGAACTGATTGAATTGAACTGAGACATAAATTACTATATCAAAAGTGAGTTTTACTTATACGCCAGAGATTTCAAGAGTTTATCAATACGCACAGATTTGCAACTAGGCGGAAAGCATATATGACAAGTCTCAAGAAGAAAATAAAATGCATATGAAGAAAACACTTTCAATTAAAGAAACTGTGGATAGTACAAGACCCTCAAGGCATACATCGCAACGAATCTATGTAACTATCCAGACTACAAAATACTGTCAAAGTTCAAAACCACTCAAAAATATGTAAACAAACATCAAAAGTTTGAACCAAAAATCAATGTAAGTCTGTGCTCTCGAAGAAAGTTATAATGAATTCAAAAAGAGGATACTATCAAAAACTTCAAAAGTAATAGACTTCAAAAATAGAAGTACGTAAGTATGTAAAGGAAATTCAGAAAATATACGCATAAAAACATTATAAAATATTATACACAATATTTGTCACATGATTTAGATCGGGAATGCAATTTAAATTTTGAGTACACTCAGAAAAATGAAATATTCAAAAGATGAAGTATACACATTAAATTGGAATCAGAAAAATAATTATGACTTGTAAATTCTGTAAATGGTGGACTGACGTGATGGTTCAAAAGGTTGAAAGAACAACGATGACTAATGTCCAAAGTAAACATTCAGCTGCCTCTTACAGCAAATAAGTTTATTCATTATCAAAGGAAATTCTTCTCCGTTCGCATCTGTACTAGGAAATAAATATAGGAAAACCTACTCGCTCCAATGTACAGATCGAAAAACTCGCCCCCTTCGATTGAGCGGTAATATGAGTATTATTACAAATGATAATGATTAAGCAAGAATAATTTATCTGAATTTTAGAATATGAGAGTATATAAAGCATAATAATACACAAAAGCAAAAGTTAATCGCTGTCCGAATCAGAACTCTCACTCATTACATAATTACGCAAAACATCAATACCATTGCCATGATCAACATTCAACGTATTATCAGGTTTCAAGTCTTTAACATGAAAATCTCCCAAGATATTACCATGGAGATCTTTCAATGTGTATACTAACGGAGATTTTACTATATGAATAATACAAGGAAGGAATTTTGGACTTAGTTTGGCACAAAAGTTGTCTGCAGCACTTGACTGAAAGAAATTGCGTTTGAGAACTCTATCACCTTTATTAAATTGCAGATGTCGTCTACGCAGATTATACCTATTTCTACTAAGTTCGTAGGAATGCCGCATTCTGTGCTGGACTTTAAGGTAAAATTCTGGAATTTGCTGAACAAAATTTGGATCTATGACGTTCTGGTCGATATTGACTGGATTATTGGTAACAGGTGCAATCTTTCCATAGAATGACCCATCAACTGGTACATTTCTGTAAAAATTTAGAAAGCTGGGCGAGTATCCTGTGACTTCATGTTTAGCAAGTCTGATTGCTTGAGCTATTTGATGAATAGACTCATCCCAAGTTTTATGAGAGTCTTTGATATAGGACCTAATTGCAGTAACGATGGTTCTGTTAACTCGCTCAGTAGGATTTACCTGAGGGGTGTATCTTGCTGAATACCAGATCTTCTGCACTTTATATGAATCTGCAAGCGCTTTAAATTCTTTAGAAATGAACTGTGGACCATTATCTACAACGATGATTTGAGGAACTCCAAATATAAGGAAAACTTGATTTTCTAAAAATTTTACAATTGAGCTTGAAGTTGCCTTAGGCATTGGATGAACTAGTACAAGTTTAGTGAACCAGTCACAAACTACTAAAAGAAAACGATTTCCTTTTTTAGAACGAGGATATGGTCCTAAAAGATCTGCTGAAATCATTTGAAATGGATACTTGATGTCTCTATATTTACCCATTAAACCAGCTTGAGGTAAATTACTAGGTTTGCATTGTGAGCAAACTTTGCAAGAGTGTACATAGAACTGAACAGATTGCTTCATTTTAGGCCAATAATAAATAGCTGATATGCGAGATAGTGTTTTAAATACTCCTAAATGACCAGAAGTAGGATCATCATGATACATTTTGAGCAATTTAGATCTATTTGGAGCTGGAACAACGATTTTCCAGTCAGTATAAGTTTCTGCAAGTGGATTATCAGAAAGAATATGTTTGTATAGAATATTATTTTCTACTTTAAAAGATGGATACAATTCAGGGTTGTTTTCAACCTTACGTATCATTTTACGATACCACTTGTCAGGAGATAATTCCGCAAGATCTAAAACTGACACATTAACCTCATTTTCATGCAAACGCGAAAGAGCATCTGCTACAGGTATATCTTTGCCTTTACGATGAATAATTTTAAAATCATAAGGGGAGAGACGACATAACCATCTGCATAGTCTAGGTGAAGGTGTTTTTTGAGATCTCAACCACTGCAAACTTGAATGATCAGAAATAACGAAAAAATGTGTGTGCTCTATGTAACAACGGAAATGTTCAATACTAAGAATGACTGCAAGCAGTTCTTTTTCAGTTGTAGAGTATTTTCTTTGGCACTTGTTGAGAGATTTACTGAAATAAGCTATGGGATGTTCCAAACCATTTTCTTCTTGATAAAGAGTGCCTCCCACACCAGTATTTGAGCTGTCACAACAAATATAGAAGGGCTTGGAGAAGTCTGGACTAGCAAGAATTGGAGCGCTGGTTAGCAAATTCTTAATTTCCTTAAAAGCATTGTCAGCATCAGGAGTCCAAGTGATAGGTTCACCCTTCTTCCGATTTTTAAGCAAGTCTGAAATTGGAGAACATACACCACTAAAATTGTTAAGGAAACGACGATAATATCCAAACATTCCAATCAACCTTCGAATCTGAGTAGTATTAGTTGGTTGAGGATATGATAAGAGTGCAGATACTTTTTCGGGGTTTGTTCTAAGTCCTTTCTCATCAACAACATAGCCTAAGAAAGTCAAAGATGAGCGAGCAAAATGACATTTATCAAAATTTACAGTCAAGTTAGCATCTTTCAATCGATTATAAACTTCTTTCAGTATCCTTAGGTGAGTTTCAAAATCAGGAGTTGCCACAATTATATCATCCAGATAATAAAAAACATATGGTTCCAGATCAGGACCGATAACCATATCTAATAATCGACACATTGCACTTGAACTATTAGAAAGGCCAAAAGGAAGTCTTCGAAAGCAATACATTCCTTTACCACGAACTATGAAAGCTGTTTTTAATTTAGATTCTTCATCAAGTGGAATCTGGAAAAATGCTGATTTTAAATCAATGGATGATAGATATCTGGCATCTCTGATTTTAGAAATTACAGAGTCTATTAAAGGAGGAGGATACGCGTCAGGAATTGTTACTGAATTTAGTTTTCTACCATCAAAACAAACTCTATATGAACCGTCTTTCTTGGAAACCAGCCAGAGCGCTGAACACCAGGCACTGCTGCAAGGTTCTATAATACCCATGTCCAACATTTCATCAACTTGCTTAATAAGAGCTTTTTCCATTACATGAGAAAGCGGATATTGTCTTTGCCTGATGGGCTTTGCATCACCTGTGTCAATGTGATGTGTATATAAATGTGTACAACCAATACTGTCAGTAGGTGCAATGCTATTAAAAAGTTCAACAATTTCAAATAATTGTTCCTTTTCTATATTAGATAGCTTCTCCACACCTTGAATACAATTTACAGCACAAGATTGATATGAAAAAGTATGAAAATCAAGGTTGAAATTGAATTTTAGGATGAAATCCATGCCTAAAAGTAATGTGTGTGTAATGGAAGGAACTATTATGAATTTAATAACATGAACTTTGCCATTAAAACCTACTGGCAGCAAAGCAAAACCTAAAGTATTCTGCATCTGGCCATCAGCAGTTGTTATTTGCAAGGTACTACTGTAATCGATGTTGAGATTTAATTTACGTAATAAGTATAAGCCAGATGAACCTAGAATGTTGGCATTGCTTCCAGTATCAAGCAAAGCTAAAATGTTTTCATCACCAATGGATATTGAAAGATGTGGACGATTGTCATTTGGTTTTTGAATAAATGGTTCTGAATGATCATTTGATGGCATACCTGCAAGTTGTGAATGATTAATGTCAAAATCGGGATTAATTGCTGAAGGTTGTCTTAACTTGGCTATTTTTTGGACTTCAGAATGAGACCTGGAGTTGCTTTGCCCTTTACGTCTATGACTCCTCGAGTCTGGGCGAAAGAAGTTCCGGGAGTCGGATTGGAAACTTCTTGCCTCACGTTTTTTGAACAGGAAGGACAATTAGAGCGTGTGACATTTTTCATACCACAGGTATAGCAATAAACAGCCTTAGGAGCTCTACAATCTCGAACAGAATGTCCTAGCTTCTCGCAATTCCAACATACAGGAGCTTTTCTGTGAGACGATGGAGTACTATCAGAAGTAACCAAGCTGGAAGTGGAAAGTCTATTGTGGGGTTGACAAGTCAAGAAGGAATCCTCTAATTTTCTACAAAGTGATGTTAGTTCAGGAAAAGTGGAAATTTCATGAAGAGCAAGTGACTTTATGAAGTCAGGCAATAAATTTCTACGGACAATATTGACCATGTCCTTTTCCGTAAATGTATTGTAGGTTAATCTATTGAATTGTGATTCCATGAACGAAATGAAGATCGTAACATGTTCATGCTGACCTTGTTTGCGTCTACGAATCTCATCAATTAGGTTCATATCATAATTGTCACGTAGGAAAGCATCCTTGAGTTGTTTAATCAAGTCCTGCCAATCATGAAAGCTATTTCTTAGATGGCCATTATGCCACCATGTCCAGGCTACATCTTCAAAGAGATCACCTGCAGATGCAAAGAGATCCATCTCATTGCAACCACGGGAAGACATTAGAGATTCGACAATTTCTAGAAATTCAATAACTGAGCTATTTCCAGAAAATTTTTTGATTCCCCATTTGAAAACTGGTATCTTTTTATGTGGAGCAAAATTTATAGGAGAGAGTGGCTGTGTATGTACTGGAGGAAATACTTGAGGATTAGCAACAGTCACAGGCGGATTTGATGCTAATGGAATAGGACGAGATGGAACTGATGGAGGAGATGATTGAGCAGATGGCATCTCAAGCTTCTCTAAAAGATCCGATTCACACACAACAAGTTGTGTCTTTAATCTAGATTTTGTACTTATCTCCTCATCACAAGTAGGAGACATTCGATCTATCCTACCAGATAGATGCAATAAGCGCACACAAATTCTGCGATGTTCAACAGAATCAAATGCACCAGTAAATCTAGAGATCATCTCAGTGAGTTTATTGAATGAGAGTCTTATCTCAGTCTCATCCTCATCAAAAGGAATAGTCACAGAAGTTTCTGAGAAACTACGCCCTTGAAATTCCTGTGCTAATAAGCCACGTAGAACTTTACGTTTATCCTCCACTGTATTAGGGACTTCCAAACCTCTGATATGAATCTCGTAGTGGAGTTCATGACTTACTAAGTCATTTGGGCTTAGTCTAGACTGAACCATGATTGAGAAATAAACCTCAAAGAAACACTTGAAAGAAAAAAATTAAAGTTAAAAACCTGAATACGTCAAGAAATGACAAGGATCTAAAACACTATAAAAAACTAACAATACAAACAAAAAGTTACAATACAAAAACAGGAGCAGCCGAATCTTAAAAAAAATTATTTTATATCTCACATACATTAAAAGAGTACAGAGACGTTCAAGTCCTGTTAATCCAATGGAAAATCAGACACTAATGTTCTAATTTCCCCCAAAGAATATGCCAGATAAAACTATAAAACATTAAAATTATGAAAACTCTTGCTCCAAACAAGAGACAAAATTACTACAATAGTTACTGAGGAACGTATACTATTTCAACAACAAGTTGAAGTTTAATTATCATAAATGAGTATGTGTGTCTTTGTATAGGTAAAAATGATTTAGGAGTCACCCCCTCATTGAAAAGTAGCAAAAATATAGTCAAGAAAAACATTATTTGTTTCTTGAAAAAAAGAAAGGTAAGTATCAAAGTACTATGTCCAAGTGTCAATACTTGAAAAAAGGTAAACCGCCAAAATATACGAAAAATTATGAATATCAATTTCATATAATTCAGAAAAATGGATAAATCGCAAAATGATTTACTCCAGATAACTCTAGTCAGTAGATTATTGCCATCAGAATGAAAACAAATGATCAAAAGTTCAAGTACAGTCAAAAATTCAAAAAGTAAATACATTTTGGGGAAGGCAAAAATAATTTTGAAGGTAAATTTCCTATGTACCAAACATCATGAGAGCTATATCAGTACACCAGAGATCCAACAATTAGGCTATATATGCATACATGAAAAGTCTCAAGAAATCAAAAAACTGCACATGAAGAAATACTTTCAAAAACTAAGAGGTTAGTGATCAAAAATGAAAAGCATATAAGAATATGTAAACTATCAACAACAATAGTCACAACCTCAATCAAAAGTTTGATGATATTCGACAAAAATGCTGGGAAACCTAAGGTCCCCAGACTATCAATATTCAACAACAAAAAAATATCAAAATATCATCAATCTCAAAACTACAATGAGAAAAAAAGTTATAACTGTCCCCAGCAGTAAATAAAAACTATAGTAGTATGTGAGAAAAAAAATTCTGGCAATGATCTCGCTGACTACTAAACAAGACAATTTAAAAGTTAATAGTATGCCTATGAAATAAACAGGTGGAAAAATTTTAATCTTCTGATAAAAAATTTAAACATTAAGCAAAAAGTAAGGATGATTAAGGATTCAGAAATTTGAGTACCAAAAGCAATTAAAAATAGAAATGCTGCCAAAAATTGTAAAGAATTTTGAAAACTATGTTCTGTCTGCCAATCTTCCACTAGCAAACCACTTGTCGACAAAGCCAAACACCTATCGAAGCCTCACGTTGCGGGTGCCAATTTATGTAACGCTTCCTTTCCGCAAAAAGTCCAGAAAAGATGGAATGCAATGAAGATTCCAACTTTTCTGCACAATCACAGAAAGGGGGTTAACATTAGCTTCCGGTAGCTCAGTCGGTGGCATGAAGACATCTACAGGCGTGTAGCTGTGTGTCGACCATGGCATGGCTAGAGGATAGAAGAACAAACAGAACACAAAAATTTAACAGATTTTATTTAACAAAAAAAAGGCATTTTCATTACATTACAATTTTACAAAAATAACAAAATAAGTTTTACATCTTTGGCGCTGCTATAACGCTATCGACTTATCTTTCGCTGGTCCATTTTTACTCGACTGAAGCCAGGATGGCCAGGGGCTTGAAGGGGAGGTCCCAGTTGTGAGGGGTGACCTCACATATAGTGGCTTCGTAACCAGTTGTAGGCGAAGTTAAAGGCGATGGCGCTGCCAAGGCACATGCATGGGTGAAAATATTGGCCAAGGCTAGGCAAAGTGAAAGAAGGGAAAGAGAAAGGGGGTGGCCCCAATCATTTTTGTCCTATACGGACACACATTCTAGAAATCTAGCACATGGTGCTATATAACCTTGTGCTACTGAGAAGAAATTTCTAGCCGTTGTTCGATCGGCGGCTCAAGTGAAAAGGAAGCGCGAGGAAGATCGCAGATCAGGAACTCCGCATCAAGCGCTCCAAGCGGAAAATTTTCCAAGTAGAAAAGCTAGAGATGGGATTAATGAAATGATAATCGAGAAGTGATTTAATAAATACGATCGGACGGTGAAACCGTTACAAGGCAGCAAATAAATTTGGGGGATGTTTTGGAGTTGAGGTGAAGCCACAGAATGTCCTTCCGTTCTGAAAGAGAAGAAATATCTCTGCAGCAGGAAAGACTGCTGCGGACAAATTCCACGACTCCCCCGTTCTTTCTCAGATTGGAGTGCACCTCGTAATTTGGTAAGCTAAGATGGTTAATCGGTGCGGACTCTGAGATTTTTGTCTCCGCCAAGAAAGGCATGGCGAGACGATTGGATTGCAAGTAGTGATGAACAGCATCAATGTTGCTGTTAATCCCGCAGATGTTCGTGAAATAAATTTTATCTTCGATGTTGTTCCCTCGAGTCCACCCTCCACCCAGACATTCTTAGAGTGGAGTGAGCTTACATCCGGAATTCTTAGTACCATGATGTGACAGAAAGTAACACAATGGTGTTAGATTGCAAAAGCAAATGTCAGACGCCCCCCGCGCCCCCCTCTAAATCCTCCAGTGGATCTGAACGAAAACTGCCCTGGCCCCCACTAGGAATCAGGATGGATATTGAAATTTGCATATTTGGCATGCTCATGTGTACAATTTTTGGTATTTGGCTCCTCTGAGAAAATTTAATAATAATAATGCCGTTATTCAGAAACTGATCATAATATGGCGACGTTTAGCCATGGCTCTACTCTACCACTTAACCATACTACAACCGAAAATCATAAAACACTAGGTTCATAACATGAACCAAGTAACTAAAAAAGTGAAGTAAATTTAGAATATGAATATAGCAAGAACAGAAACAATTATAAACTAGCTATCATTCTGCAAACTGAATTTATCACTCAATGTGCTGAGCCCAGAAAGTGCTACTTGATTATCTTCTTCAAGCTCTGCAAACTGTACGATGTATAGGAATGGAAAGTAGATAATTGTGCTGCCGATTTAGAGTTATTTGGTTTCTACGAGAAATCAACTCATCCCGCAAATAAGCCAGTTTACCAGTTTTAAAAATTCTATGCACCACTGAAACAATGGAATAATTGAATAAACCATCTACTTTGACCCACTGAAACTCCTTGATTTTTCAAGAAATGCTACTATAATTCCTAAGACCAAATATGAATCAGCAACAGTTGTTCTGAAGTGCAACTTTGACTTACAAACCGAGTTTAGGCATAGGTAAATGAGGACTAGAGACTAAGGGCCGTATCGTCAGTCGTTCCTACAATTGTAGGACGTATTTACGGCCTCCTTGATTTTCATAGTTTTCTAGAGGAAAGGAACCAAATTTGAGACAAGCGCCTAATTTGAGACAGTGGTGTAGCTTTGTTTCTTTGTAGAGCTTCTACGAATACCAAAAAGTTGTGAACTAAGACGCAGTAGTATTCTAGATGTGTTTACAGTTTAGTTTTGCACATGGTTTGCTGAGACATCACAACTTGTTACTTGTTCAGTGTTAAAAATATTTTTAATAGTGCGAGAAAAGTGATTACTAAAATTAAGGTAAGTTACTTAGAACAATTTATTGTCTTATATAAATTTAGTAGTTTAAAAATAACTTATTTATTTTCTTTTACAATGTTGTGATTTCATTAGGTACCTAACCTAAATATGCTTGTGTAAACTTTTTAACGGAAAAATCCTAATTTGAGATACCTACCCAAGTGTTCTAATTTGAGACTTAAATTAGAGCCCTGAGAGATTGATATTTAATTTTATTCTATTATTTTTATATTGCAAATGCCACCGAAACACAAAAAGTGGAACCCAAATGACATGATAAAGTCCGTCAAAGCTGTAAAGAATAAGGAGACGGGTTATTTAAAAGCCTCAAAGGGACTCGGATGCATTCCCTCTCCAGTTCAGAATGCAGCGGAAGCCTTAAAAGTTGGATGATTCATCTTCAGACGACAGCGGTGGAAACGAAGCTAAATGTTTATTTTGTACGTGTCGATTTTCCGAAGATAAGAAGTGTGAAAAATGGGCAAAATGCAGCCATTGTAGTAGAAGGGCACATGAAGATTTACTTTTTTTTAAATATACTTTTTGTCTGTAAGAAATACCTTTAATATTATTTTTTTATTTTAGAGTTTGCTAGGAGCATAAAATGTCAAGTTCACTTAAAAATATACGCTCGATCAAAACAAAAAAGTACTTTATTTTGCCCTTACAAAAAAGTATCTCAAATTTGGTTCCTTTCCTCTACTGTTCTGTGTCAGCGCTCTATTTTGATGTTATGTTACAAATATCTATTTGCATCAAATTGTCCATGCTTTTGATTTATATCATCTGTTATATCAGCCTCAAATTTCCTACAATTTAGAAGGAAAACATAACTTCGCAATTGGAGAATGTTGACGCTGACACGGACCAGTAGAAATCTAGAAATACCCCAGCATTTCTGAAGGAGAGAAAATACTATGAAAATCAAGGAAAGCATAAAGGCGTCCTACAATAATTGTACGAACGACTGACGATACAACCCTAAGCTAAAATTGACAATATGTGGCTTACGCACAATTTTTTCCCTACTTAAAGCTTAGAACATTTCGATTAGAATATATGAGCTAAGATGTTTTGGGATTTAAATTCAAATACAGAGTGCGGCAGAGAGGACGGACGTTTTTGGGATGGGTAGTACTCTCCGCCTCCGTCTACGAGAGAGGTGGGGAGGATGCCGTTTGACTCGTGAGATCCTAGCATTATTTTACCAGTTGTCGTTATGGAGCCTTGGACGGTGGAGCACCGCGTTTTCGCCTAATGGTTAACCAGCAGAATTGTCGTTATTGGGCTAATGAAAATCCGCAACAGTTACACGAAAGGCCGCTGCACAGCCCAAAAATAACGGTTTGGTGCGCTGTATCGCAAACTTGCATCATTGGCCCTTACTTCTCCGAAGACGGTAATGGTCGTGATGTTACTGTGAACTCAGAGCGCTACGTCGACATGATCACCAACTTCTTTCTCCCTGAATTACGACGGCGACGTGTTCCAATCCGACGTGTGTGGTTAAAGCAGGACTGGGCGACCGCCCACACAGCCCGAGCATCCATGGACGTTATTCGCCCACTCTTCCCTGGTCGCCTTATTTCCAGGTTGTGCGATGTTCATTGGCCACGTCGGTCCCCAAATTTATTCATATGCGATTTTTTCTTTTGGGGACACCTCAAGGCTAGAGTTTACGCGAACAAGCCCCAAATTCTGGACGAATTGAAGGGTGAAATTCGCGTGGAAGTCGCCCAACTTGAAAGAGCGATGTTGGAGAGAGTCTACGCGAACTTCCAAGAACGCCTCCAGCACTGCATCAACGATTTCGGCCACCACATGCCTGATGTGATTTTCCACACTTGACTGTCTCGAGTAAAAATTAACAATTTTATAATTTTTTTAAAACCGTCCATCCTCTCTGCCGCACCCTGTATAACACGTAGAATCTTAGCATTATCGCAAAATGTAATATTAGCGTCGTATGGTATTGCGGTACATTTTGATCGATTGATGCGGATACATTGTCTATTACAATACGTTAACAGGTTATCAAGATCTAGGTTGATTTTATATGATGCTTTATGTAAGTTGGATTCATTAAAACGATATGTTGTGTGTTGTCAGCATACATTTGAATGTAACAATGTTCTACACACTCATGCAGATCAAACGTGTATACTAGGAGTAAAAGAGGACCCAGTACTAAACCCTGAGGAACTTCTCATGAAACAAACTGCACATCAGAAGTTTATCTAGATGTTTTCACTTTTTAGGTGCGATTTGCTACACAACGTTCTTGAAAAAGTTTTGGAGCAGACACACGTCCGCTCTTCACAAAGCTTTGGGTCCAGATACACTTTCACAAAAAGTTTTCTCTTGCCCCCTCCACCTGCAAAAATTTGTTTCACCAATAGGGAGCTCAAACTTTTTTTTATATACCGAAGCGGCCGCTCAGGCAAAAGCGTAAATGCTGGGATATCACGGCTGCTATAATGATTCCAAAGAAATTTTGTTAATTCGATTTTTGAACTGCCTAAGGTTAGTAGATCTGGAAAAAGCTTCCTCTTGTAGATTGTTCCACAGTCTCGACACCCTCTGGACAAAGGAGCGGTCGTATCGTCCAGTTCTGAATGTACGAAGTTTGACATGGTTAGGATGGGAGGCCCAAGTCAGGTGGGTCTGCCTGGCAGGCACATCGCGAGGCGGCGTCTTGGCTGGTGTAGCGGTAGAAGAGAGCTAGATCGCCGACGGCCCGCCGGTGCGAAAAGGTCCCGAGACTGTCTGTTAGAAAAGATTCATCGATCATTCGGACAGCCCTCCTCTGGGCAGCATCGAGCATAAATAATGACTGGAAGTTGCACCACGACAACGCCCCGGCTCACACCGCCATTCTTGTGAACAGCTACCTGACCAAGGCCGGCATCCCAACGCTTCCGCAGCCGCCCTACAGCCCAGATGTGGCCCCCCTGGACTTTTTTTTGTTTCCTCGCCTGAAAAGGCCGATGAAAGGCAAGCATTTTGAGACGACAGAGGGGATCCAAGCAGCATGCACCGCGGTCAGGATGTGCAAGTATTTTGGTGACGGCTGAGGAGGTCGTTCCACTCCGGTTGTTGAATCTCAGCCCCCAGCCTGTCATACTGAAGAAAGGATCTGTCGTTGGTACCTGTTCATCAGTGGCATCGATTATCCATCATTCCGAGCAGAAGAGCAAAGGTAGCAGCTGCCTTCAGGAGATGATTCAAGTAGCCTGTGAAGGTGTTTCCTCGGGTCAAGCTTCAAAGGTGTATGAACTCGTTAACCAATGCCGAGACATCTTCGGTGATGAAGACTCCAACCCAGGGTGGAATAAGATTGACACAGGTGATGCAAGGCCAGTCCGTCAAGCTGCCAGAAGACTGCCGGAGGCGAAGCGAGCGGAAGCTTTTCAGATAATCTAGCAGATGGAGGAAGAATGCCATCCATTAGCCCGTGGGCATCACTTGAGATGCTGGTGAAGGAGAAGGATGAGAGTACTCATTTCTGCGTTGGTTAGCGTCGTTTGAACGTCACCCCGAAGGAAAGCCATTCGTTGTCACGCATCGATGACACGGTGAGTTCTGTATCTGCGTATGTCTTCTTCTCGACGCTGATTTTGAAGAGTGATACTGGCAAGTAGAGATGGACCCTTCTGACCGAGAGAAGACTGCCTTGACAATAGAACATGGATTCCGGCATGTCGCCATAATGCTTTTTATGCTTCGGATGTTCTGGTTGACAGCCTTATCAGCCGACTTGAAGTCTCAATAAAGCTACTCTCTGAACAGGGCAGGATTTTCGAAGGCGAGTTCTTCAAAAGACTTTGCGAGGAGTTGGGCATCCGCAAGACCACAACTATGGCGCTGCACCCCCATTCGGTAGGGCTGGTGGAAAGGGTGAACCGGACCACCGAAGAGTATCTGTCAAAAGTGGTGTCCAGACAACCAGCGTAATTCAAACAGGCATCTCCCCATTTTCCTGATGGCCTATCGGGCTGTTTACCCGTACATTTGCCTTTCAAACTGAATGTTAGCGAAATGTTATCGATACGCGTACTCATGCCTATCTAAGCGCATAGCCTGGCGAATCAGTCCGGCTTATACAGGGTGTTCCATAATTATTGCGACAAAATGATAGGGGTTGTAGAGGGCATCAAAATGAACAATTTTTCCTTATAAACCCCTGTTCGGAAATATGCCGTTTGGGCTGCAGCAAAAAAAAAGATCAGTTTCTTGAAACAGCTTACCTACAGTAATTGCTCAAAGTGTCCTCCACCTTGCTCAATACACAGCTGTGCATGATTGTTCAATGATCGGCGAACTCTGTGGCATACCCCCGGTATGTCCTGAACATGTGCGGACGCGGCCATCACTCTTCCCAGTAGCTCTTGTTGGTTGGGAACAGGAGTTTCGTACACTAAAGCTTTCAGATAGCTCCAGATAAAATAATCCAGTGTGGTCAGGTCAAGTGACCGCGCAGGCCAAGGCACAGGGCCACCTCGGCCTATCCACCTATTTGGAAATTTGTCGTCCAAATACTGCCGCACTTGTAAAGAAAAGTGGGCTGGACCGCCATGGTGTTGAAACCACATGTTGGCTCTTATATTCAGTGGCACATTTTGTAATAGTTCCGGTAGCACATGCTGTAAGGATCGACCATAAGCATGCCCATCCAAACGTGGTGGAAGCAGATATGGCCCGATGATATGCTCGTCCACAATGCCGCACCAGATGTTAATTGAAAACTGATGTTGGTCTCTATGGATGGCTATGGCATGAGGGTTTTCTTCATCCCAAATGTGACTGTTATGGCTATTAAAATAACCGTCCTTTGTAAAACAGGACTCGTCAGTGAACAAAACGTAGCGACCAAAGTTTGGTTGCCTCAACTCCTGCTGCAGCCACCAACGGCAAAAACGTCGACGCGGCAGATAGTCTGCTGGACCCATGGCTTGGACTTTTAAAAGGTGGTACGGGTGTACGATAACAAAAATGTAAACACAGCAGGCTTTTTTTACAAACCGGTGAGACCATGAAATGTGCTAGACGAACATTTTGCGGCTGGTGAATTTTTTGTTTCTCCTATGAGCTCTTAAGGTAAAATTAACTGTAGTGCTCAAACGGCATATTTACGAACAGGGGTTTATAAGGCAAAATTGCATATTTTTATGCCCTCTACAACCCCTATCATTTTGTCGCAATAATTATGGAACACCCTGTATATGTATCCCTACTGAAGCGCAACAAATATACGGACCTTGCACGAAACGAAAGATAACTTGCTGAAGCGATGCCGCGCAGATGTGGACAGGTTCAATGTTGCCACATCGTCGGTAGCTACCCAGTAGGGTAGAGAAATAATGTTATGCTGTTTGATTTACTTAATACGTTTAATTCCTCTGTTGTCATGTCCGTAACTCAATTTTTTCTCAGAGGACCTAAATTGCGCTGAACTTAATCCTTTATGAACGGCGTTGCCTAGGAAGTGCAGAGTCAACCCACTTGACGCCATTTCTTAGTCAAAATAACATCATTTATCACGTCAAAGAAATAGAAAAGCTTGGAATTTCAAGATCATCCGTACCTCAATTGTTTCTTCATACACCACAATATATTCAACAGTTTTTTAAATTTTTCTCTTAGTAATAAAAATTGGCTAAAACCTGGGTCTAGCTAAGGTTTCTTCTGCGAATATTTCCAAACCTCTGTATCCGTGATCTGACGAAAATTGTTTCCTTGGATAAATCGGATACGTATATTCAGAATCCGATGAAAGTTTGACATTAGGACCCATGGAGGGTGCCAAACGACACGCTTTTCACCGCACATTTGGCCCCACGACACTTTAACATTAGTTTGCGGTCATATTCGTATGCAGCGCTCTAAATTCCCTACAACAGCTCCGCCACTGTAGAAATTGAAGGCACACCTCCTACCGTTGTAACTCGTATAACCCCATGATAGATACAACATGAAGTTCCTGAACGTTGAATGACAAACGTAGGTGGCGCTATCGTAACATGCAGCACAGGGTTGCCATATTAAAGAATTTTCCCCCCAATCTGAAAATGTTTCCTCCTTTCGGGAATTTTTGGGTATAAAATGTTCTGGGGGAAAAATAATATACTTGGGGTATTTTATTCCATTTTTAACCACACAAATTTGTACACTTGTAAATTACAATTAACAATCAGTAGCTTTTTCTTTACCCATGGTCGCACTCGCACTTATCTACCTATCAAAACAAAACACCTGCAATGTTATTTGTTAGTTGGTAGACCTGTATTCACAGTCATGGAACAAAAAAAAATCAGCCAGAATAGTAAGATGAGAACCGGTCGGCTGATCTAGCGTTTTTCCAGAGACAGAACTATAGATGATGACCCATCTTCTCCGCGATGTTTCAACAATTTGCTCATCTTGTAAATTCACTGTTCTGCGTTTCCATAATCCTGAAATGGTGAATGCGCTTATCGTTTTGAGTTCATGCACAGCCATGGCACAAGAATATTACTATTTTACTTCAATGCCGAGTTCCCAGAGTATTTTTATAGAAAAAATTCAATTGCAAACTGATCTGAGTCGGGTAATTCTCCCGCGTAAGGCACTAGAATATAATGGGTTAGGGGACTACTTACAGGTTTTACAAAAAGCTTCTGTTTTTGCAAAGTTATGAATTACATATCCCGTGGACAGAAAGCATCCCCCCGGTTTTCGAAGCAAACCTACGCCTTCCCATTAATGTAGTGTGATGTGGGAGGGATTTTTTGAAAAAGTTGGGATTCTGGGAGATTTTTGTGCTTGTCCTGGGGGAATTCTGTCTGATCAATCTGGCAACGCTGTTGCAGCAAATCGTGTTGTGTTTTGTGTGTGATGTGGTTATTGTGTTTTGTGGTTGCAAACTTGAAAGGTTTAGAAAACATAACCAAAAACAAAAAAGCCAGAAAATGAATCTAAAAGAAAAAACAATTCCTGTACCAAAAATGAATGCAACTAACTTGTATGTAACCACAACACAAATTATAATGAAATCCGATCCAAAAAATCCTAATTCCTGGCAAGATCTCTACAGGCTGGTGCCGTATCTGAGAAACTCTTTATGTTGTGTTGTGTGTTCATATTTACTAGTGGACCCCCTGACACCCACGATAGCTCAGTGTCAACATCATCTATGTAGATCTTGTAAAGGAGGCAGGAAGAAAATCAAACCAGCTTGTGAAGGATGTAAAGAGTGCAATGACTATA
Source organism: Acanthoscelides obtectus (assembly GCA_963669975.1). NCBI lineage: Eukaryota > Metazoa > Arthropoda > Insecta > Coleoptera > Chrysomelidae > Acanthoscelides > Acanthoscelides obtectus. Next base: position 25,289,224 of record CAVLJG010000002.1, read on the forward strand.
CAGACAACAAAAGATTACGAATACTACTGCAATGTTATAAGAAAATGTGCCTATCTTTGATAAATTCACCACTGTTCAACAGTATTAATATACAAGCTTCACATCCGGGGAATGGTTTTGAAAGAGGGGCCAGCAATTTAATCCATTTGATAAAGGAAGGAGCCTGTTTTGCAGCCGAGTATACCAGTAATGGAGGTTTGCCGAAGTCAGCTTATTCAATATTGCCTTGTGTATATACTAATTCATCCATTATTCAAAGCAATCAGTCTCGGCCAACAAATAATGATAATAGGAATGCTTTATTGAATTCTAATGTACAAAATAAGTCGTTTTATTCTGTTTTGTATCCTGGGAGTGGTAGTAAAATTACCCTTAAGAGGAAGCAAAAAGATACTGCAACTTCTTCAACTAAAGCTCATTTTACACCTACAAGGCAAAAAGAATTTACAGAGAAGGTATGTATAGAATATAAAACTTAATATATTGCAACTTTCTGAAATACATTGATTTATGCAATTTTGTTAAATAGCTAATAAAAGTTGTTTTCAAATAACATATTACTTTCCATTTAAAAACTTTTGGGTGTAAACCTTATTAGGGATACAAACAATTGTGTTTGAGGATAAATATGCTTGATATTTTTAGGCATTGTTCAAGAAACCATGTAATGTTAAACCAAAAAAAGGCTGCAGATGTGGTAATGCAACAGCCACTCCTGGCAAATTGACATGTTGTGGGCAAAGATGTCCTTGTTATGTTGACAGTAAGGCCTGTTTAGAGTGCAAATGCAGAGGGTGTAGAAATCCACATAGAGTTGATGGCCAAAAGGTAAGAATTTAGAGAAAAAACATTCAATAAACCTTTGCTAAACCTATACATGTCAAAGTATACTCTACTTCATGTTTTTTTTTAAGGTAATGCCTCATATACCAGAATTACAACAGATTCAAATAGTATCATCAACACAACCACCAGTATTAGCACCAGATATACAAGATGTGAAGATAGAAGGATTTGACTTGGATACGTCATTTACCACATTTGATCAAATTGGTCTGGATCAGAACTTTAAAACCTACAAATGTAAGTTAATTGAATATTTTTTAATTCATTATTTATTATGAAGTCTAAACCAAGGGTTTTGAGTCTCACTCTATGGAGATTAAGAAAAAAATGTACATGATTGATTGTTTTTATTATTTTTCTTTTCAGTTGTTGGGGGGTATAATGCCATGCCTTTATCATCAGATTTAATCCCTCTTGGTTTCACTGAGGAGGACATGGAATTATCAGTGGTATGATCTTTGGAGAATTCTCTATTGTTTGGCTCAGACAATGAGATATTATCATCCAGTGATGCTTTCTGAGATTTATTCTACTTAATCCTTACAGGTTATTATTCCTATATTATGCTTCTAACTGATCTTTTCTGTTAGGTGTTTAGTTTTTGCTTCATGTATTTTTGTTTCCTAAGCTTCTGAATATTTAGATATGGGTATAACAATAATCAATAAAAATACTGTCATTTGTGTTGATGATGAACTAGTTTTCCAAAAAGGTTTAGAGTCCATGAAGGGGTCGGTCTGCCCTGAAAATAACTCAAATTTCAAGATGATCTGATCTATAAAATTTTTGCGTTAAGTAGTATAGAATGTATGAATTTTAAACTGTCATCAAACATTTATCTTTTTATTTTAGTACTAGATCGTACTTTAAAATCCATTTTTTTCCAAATGCACACATTTTTTGATATCCAACTTAATATTTTTATATGAACATAAGGTTGCAACACTTCCCACTTCACATCTATAATGAAACACACTGTGACATAAAAACGTGTATATAAAGCGAAAGTGTTGGGGCACTGTAATCGCAATAAAAACAAGTGAATTCTCATTATTATTGTGTATTCATCTGTTTCATTTATTTTTATTGTATGTGCAATGCTGAAACACTTTCATTCTTACACACTGAAAATCAAATATCGCTGACGTTGTAATGTGTAAGAGAGAGAAGCGTGCAAAACGTCTGTTAGAAAGAGATAGAAGCATCTCGTTGCCTAGCAACCCGAGTACAAGGTCACGGATGGCATCGGCGCACTCTTTCTAACATACTGCACGCTTCTCTCTCGTACACTTTACGACGTCAGCCAAATTTTCAAAGGAGTTTCATTTGAATACCGCTAGATGAAGCATCAATCAGCTTGAAAGAACAAAGGAACAGTGATATAGGTAGGATTGAATTTGCCTCTCATATTCGATCCTGAAAGTTGGTTGGCACATTAATTTGTTAGGTCTGCTCCACGGAATGGAGATGCGGGTTCGAATCCTGCCGGTGCCCATTTTTCCTTTCTCTCAAGGTGTTTAGCATAATTATACAGGGTATTGGGACTTTCCTTTTCAGAGTCAACTGCGTTTGCAGTACCAAAACTAGTTTGCGGCAAAACAACACCAAAAATGTAATAAATAAATTAAGGAAAAATATGCACTATTAATTTGCTTTTCGATTCAAAGACAGGAGTTTCATTACATGTTTATACATTTGCAACATTTGGGGCTAAGTCTTCAACCGTGTTCAACCAGACGGCCTTTGCAAGATATAAACAAACATATGCAGCTCTGATGGAAAGAAGCATCGGGGACGATGGCGACGTTCTGAATACAATCGTGGGGAATCAATAGGATCTTGAAGATGCTCATATCAAATCAATAACTACGGTATTGCTCTAGGAATGTGCCAATTTCGGTTTTTCCGACGCGGCTTGTGTATAAACTATATTAACCTAGACACGACGCGACGTCTGATTTGGATATTGACTCATATAGTATTAGTACATCATACGTTTTTACGTAGGAAGGGGGGGGGGGGGTTGGCAGGGTCATACTGGCGAATTTATTGCTTTTTGGAACCTAATATCTCGGTTATCTTAAAGATTTGGTATATATGTTACTAAAAAATGCTTATTACTCTGTAAAGGAAAGTCTCAATGTTGAGGACCATGTATGTGATACTTTGTAAAGATGTATGGGAGTAAAAATCATTCTGGGACAATAAAACTAAGGGAATAGTGACAGATCAGAGATGCATAGATATTACAAATAGTTTTCACGTCATTGAACCTATAATTATTATTTTTGTTTTTAGAAAGTAAAGGGTAAAGAGTTTTTTTCTGTTTTTAATGATTCGACGGTGGGTTAATTTGGTTATTCTACCTCATAGTATTTGACAGTTTCTACTGTGTTGTTATATATCACTATTTCAGAAACATGCTTAAAACAATACCGGTTGCTTTTGAAGGGATCAGTTAGACGTAACAGCTAAGTGTCTCCAAAGCCAGGTTCTGGCTTGATTATTTTATTTAGATGATTGAATATAGTTACGTTTGGCATATTTTTCTGAAAGATTGGCTTTGGAGATTGGCTTAGAATATTTTACCATGCATTTGAGTATGTTCCATTTTATTTTGATGACTGATTCGCATAAGAGAATGAGTCGTATATTGAAAAAACTGTGTTATATTTTTAGTTTTTATTTATGTCATGAAGAATACTTCTTGCAGTATGGTATAATTTATTTTAATTACTGTAAATAAGTTTTAGGTATCTCATAAAGGCTGATCTATTTTCTTGTATCAAAGATAGTGATAATAGTGTGTAAAAATTATTACTTTATACTAAAGTAATACCTATTTTTCATAATGAATATTGTATTGTAGGCTGTCTATGTTTGTATGCCTATGCTGCTTTCTCAAACAATTATTATTTTTTTTTATATTCATTATAATTGGATAAGCAACATCTTTTACTTTTTTGCTTATTTTTACGTCAAAATCAGATTTTAGGTTTACTTTTCTTTATACTGTATGTTAGTGATAAGCATGTATTCAACTATATACCTCATTAGTAATGTCTATTACCTCGTTTTTTTGAGGTTCTGTACTCTGAGGAAGAGCAATATCAATATGTGATGAAAAAAAATCATCTGCACTTCTATTTTTGTCTGGTAAAAAATAATGACTAGAATATGAAATAGATAGTGTTCAAACAAGTCAATATGAAAATTTTCAAATTTGTTTTTGTTTGGGATGGCAGTTTATGGAGAAAATAAGAATCGAATATTGACTATTTTTTGATGTGCTGCAATTTTTTTTTTCGATATCGTAAGTCTAGTTATATTTTTTATAAAACATTTTTTTATAAAGTTTAGTCACGATTTGGTTGCATTACACCATTTTTTTCCAAAACAGGAAAATGTAATAATCGATATCAATAAATGTTCTTTTCTACAGTGGCCTTGGAATTTTCGTATTTTCAGTCTATCCCTACAAAAATGACCTAAAATCACTCTCAGCTCTGAACGATTGAAGACAATTCAAAATACTACACAATAGTCGTGTGACTGAAAATTAACTAAAGCCGCATTAGCAAAGCAAAACGAAACGATAATCGCAAATAAAACTAAAAATTTGATGATGAAAGTTTTTATTGTAACTGTAAACGTGAAATGTCTTTAATCATATATCTATAAATCTTAAATCTAGAACAGATAACAGGTACATACTCTACCCGCAAAGAAATCGCATTAGGTGAATAAAAAATGATGATGCACCTGCCAAGAATTGGGCCAGCTTGTCAAATTTTGAGACAGGGACAAGTGGTTCAAACTTGAGCTTCACCAAAAGTCGCAAAACAACATTTGTGACATATAGTTGTAAACTCGAGTTAAATAGAAGAAATACTCAATTGGTTTGCAGAGATCATGAACGATTTGGCACAAAAAATATTTTCAAATAATCTAGGTTCGATATGATACAGCATGTTAATAATCAAAATCTTTACAAAACGTTTATCAAAATTAAACTACCATCACCAGTATTGACTACACATCATTGCATTAAAAGGTAAAATAAATACCAGCAAATAGTTAAGAACACAACTTAGAACGGCTTATATGCTACAGGAAATTTAGAAGGAAAGCATCTCTTCAAATGATTAGCAACATGTTGCCAGCCTAACTTCTCACTATACTCTATGATCCTTTTCTCTATTTCATCACTGGGCTTGTCTTCTTGCAACTTCAATGTATACTTCATCAACCTACCATAGTTGTTATTGATATATGCGTGCCAAACTGCGAAATATGCCACGTGGCTTGGCACCACCTGAAAAGCCGCAAGTATTGTTTCAAGAACTATAGTTTTTTTAAGAATGATAATAACAAAGGTATTGAAAAATGCCGGCCTACACATTTGTTTCTTCATGATATTGCGAGTGTACCTCTAGAAACAAATGTGAATTCTAGTCTCTCCAATATCGACAATTATTTCTATTCACAGCACCATGTAAACAGAACGTACACTTATCCGACAAACAAATATTAAATAACAGATTGGCATTGTTGATTAAACGTTGGGACATTAATTCGCAAAACTCCAACCGTCTTCATTAAGCTCATGAACAAGTTTCAACTTGTACGGGTAAAATGTATTGTCTTTAAACATTACTTGTACTGTTGAATGTGTAAATCCTGAAGAAATAGCCAGTCCACGAGTGCTTTAAGTTTTGTGAAGTGCTACGTGTCCCAAAACTGCTATTTCTGCGGCTTCACTTCTAACTGGTCGACTTTCTCGATGACGATTACGGCACAGATCCAGTTTCTTCAAATGTTCTTATCAACTTAGCCACATACTTATCGTTAATATTTTGTCTGGATGTAACGCATTAAACAACCGGGCAGTAGCTCTTGCAATGCTCCCATTATGGTAAGTTTTACTTCTACCCTTTCTTGAATTGAGTAAGTCATTGTTCAATACTTATCACAACAAGGTTGGTAACTCAACAATTTGAAATGAGATTGATATGCTAAATTTTCTTTCTGGTATTATTTTTGCCGTATATTCTATTATTATCAGTATTAAGTTAGCCGAATTTTATTATGAATTCAAATAGCTTCACAACAATTGAAGATATAAAATTTATTGTACAAAAGTTACTAAAAATTTCTTGGAAAATCTACAAATTAAAAAAAGATGGGGGTTTCCATTTAAAACTCTAAAGTTTAATGCAATATGTAATTTTTGGACTACCCTGTATCATATTCTATAGATGAAAAGACCCTATAAATCAAAATTGACGTGTCCGAGTTTTTCCCAAAATATACCAGGAGAGTCACAAATAGGCGTGCGACCTTTTCGTTGGGCCACCCTGTATAAAAAATGACATCAAGTAGATTGACTATATACTTCCTACGCCTTCGTATTAGGTTTCAAGTAAAAAGAATGAGTCAAATCAAACCATATTTAAGAGAACGTCTAACAGTATAAATGATTTTAAAAGTAATGTTTGGATCAGCTGCAGCTGTCTGTAAAATTGAAAGAAAGTCATTTAATTCGTTTGGAACAAGGAATCTGTGGTTTAGGCAATATTAGTGATATCTGCACTGTACTTCTAAGGGTCGTCGCACATTTGCCCATTGTCGTCTCTTGACATCCTTGAAGTGCTCAGAAAATTAACAAATGCGTACCTTGGCGTCACTTGGATCAATGAATTTGACCAAGGATTTCCAAATTTCTGGAATTTCTTCATCTTTTTCTTCTTCGTTGGTGGTTTTCAGGCGACACAGAGCAATGCCTTTTCTTGACAAGCATTCTATATAGACATTCTTTTGCTGTTCCATTACACTGAAATTAATCATGAAATGTTACGTCAAAAGATAAAAATATTGAAACTGATTATTTTTAAAAGACAAGTCGCATTCCTCTTCATATTTTTGTCTGTCAACAATGTACAAGTTTGGGGCCTGATAATCATACTTAGTGACATCAGAAGTGTTTCACTCTGAAAAAATAATTTCTTTTTGGCAATGAGGTAGTCTTATATCAAGAATGAAACGATAACATTCTCACGAAATTTTATTGACAAGTAAAAAGAAAAAAAATAATGGGTTGAGCGACCCCCCAGCTATATACACTCCTGTGTACGTCTAGGCATCGACAAAATGAGATGATCGATGTCTGCTTGTGACACCTCATTCCAAGCAACTCGAACTTTGTGGATTAGCTGTGGCGGAAGGTGTAAATTGGATAGTATCCTCCCCATCATGTCCCACACATGTTCCATGGGATTTAAATCCGATGAACGGAGTAGTCACGGCAAAACATTAACGTCTGCTTCTTGAAGAAAGTCCGTAGTACGACGAGCAATATGATGACGTGCGTTGTCTTGCTGAAAAAGGACGTGTACATGCCTCTCAACAGCAAATCCAATATCATGCCGTTCTCCACGGCGACGTCTTACCCTTCTACGACCATCGTGCGTACCTAGACAGAATCGCGATTCGCGGCTGAAGATGCCATTCTGTCTCCCAATGTTGCCGTTTTCTGCTCCAGTTCAAACGTTGATGACAGTGGTCTGCAATAGTAACAGGTATACCTTCTTCTCCAAACCATTGGTCACCGATCTGACGCGTAGTAGCAAAACGGTCTCGTGGGTCTAGTTATCTGAAGCGCCGATCTTGACACTCTATGGTACGCCTCGGTGGACCAGTTGGCCTTCTTCGTGTTCCTCTACCTTCTTCTATCCACACACGCATTGCCGGCACTGTAGTATAATTAACACGGCGGCCAATGTCGCGATAGAACAAACCAACATCTCGATAGGCAATAATTCTACCCCTGTCTTAGTCGCTAACATAGTGATAATTTGGACGTCTTCGAACTCGAGGCATTTTGTTATGCTTAACACTAGTAAAAGAAAGGGAAATAACTCATAGCTCATAGCCCCTCCAGACTCACGGCGAGAACCCTAGCAGCGTCAATGTGATCCGTTGCTCACCCACTTCTCACCGTGAATTTGCGCGAGAGGCAAGAAGGTGTCTACACGCGAATGTGATACTCTTCTCTTTTCTCACCGGAGACATCCTTTGACTCGGGCCAAAATACCGCCACCGATCGGAGAACAGGCGAGCGCGAGAGTGAGACGGGTGAGTAACAGGTCACATTCACGCTGCTCGGGGGTTCTCGCTGTGAGTCTGGAGGGGCTATGAGATAACACTTTAACAAAGGTAAACAAAAAAAAAAGATAAAATGTTGACATTGTTGTCACAGCATGCTATAAATATAGTCATTATGTTGTGTAACACTTCTAATGTCATTGAGTATATCTGACATGAGTCTCTCCAGTTTGACACTTTTGATCAGTAGGGCAAAATCACGGATTTCGGAGAAAATTCGCCGAAAACTCATTCCCCGTAAGGAACAAGCCTCGTCCTTTTCCAATACCTTTTAATTTTGTTAGCATCATTCCTTAAATCAGTCTTGGTAGCCATGTAAGCCAAAATAGATTCTTCATTGACACTCTCTATAACATTATTACAAATTGAAATAACTGCATTGAGGTCTTCAGGCTTACAAGTATGGGAAGACCCAGGAAGTATTTTCTTGTCCAATGGATCAATCACTTGCAAATAGGCCGAGTGGATCAGACAGTGATCAGGGTATTGCTTGGCTAACTCTTCGTACATTGCTGGAACAATCGTGGAATCTAAAAATGAAGATATATTTTAATTACCAAATGCTAATCACGTCGCTTTGACAAATTTATACCGATTTTTGACAGCCATTGGGTTTTCAAGTCTCTCAGTGCTTCATTGTATTCCTCTAGCTTAGTTTTGTCGGAAGTACCACCATTATTAGCTTTCTTTGTACTGATTCCATCCATCAGAATATATTTAATAGGATAGACATCCGCCTTTTTGCCAAATTCATCTTTAGCATAACTTATAGTACCCGTTAAATAGTGGGCATGATTGTTCGATTTTAGCTGGAATCTATAGATAACGGAGTTATTATAGCTTGATCTATTAACAAAATATGTTGTTAAAAAACTCAAGTTTGTTATGTGCAAAGGTTAGTTACTTTAGCTTTTGAAAAATGGAGTCTAGTAGATACACTAAAACTGCTGGAAGTAAAACTTATTCTTATTTATTTCATCCTGTAATTGACTGTAGCTGTTGGGTGTTGGGAATAAATAAATAAAAAACAAGATTATTAAACTTACTTGTCTGAAGCCAGGGGAGCAATATACAAAGGTATAGCAGCATAAGGGTTCGAGTTAAAAGTTACGCCAGCCTTTTTACCACCAATAAGTGCTTGTGAATACGAGAGATACGTATCTAATGCGATAGCAGCGTTCAATTTTTGATTTAGAAGCATGGGCGCTTCATTAATTTTTTCAAGATATTCCTTTTTGTCGTGTCTTACTTGCAATCGAAGGGTATATTCACCTTTCTCCAATTTTATCGAATACTGAAAAAAGTTGAGAAAATACAACCACCTCAAAAACATTGAAAAATTGAAAATTACCTTGGAAGGATAAGCATCACCACATCCCATAAGTTGTTTATTGGAGTCGTATAACAACCAAAATTGTGACTCGTACTCCGATTCATACAACATATCACTGAGCAGCGCCAAATTTGGCGATACTTCACACTGTTTGGCTAGCGTGAAATTGTATACTAGGACCAGCTCGTATATCTGCCTGTTTGGAGGTATTATGTCCCTAGACGTTAGAGGGGCAATTTTGTGCTCTGCAGGTCTGCAAAAAGGTCCTATTTGATCATGCTTTGTTTATACAGGGTCTGATACAAAGGCCGGACGGTTTTTCAAAAATCACAAAATCGGTAATTTTTACTCAAAAATCAACTTATTGCGGATTCGGGTTGACAATGAAATAGCGAATGTCACAATGTAGAAAATCACATCAGTCATATGATGACCGTTTTTGACGATGCATTGCTGGAGGTGTTCTTGAAAGTTCGCGTAGACTCTCTCCAACATCGTTCTCTCAACTTGAGCGACTTCCACGCGAGTTGCCTCCTTCAACTCTTACAGAGTTCGGAGCTTGTGCTCGTACATGCATAAGAGCCTTGAGGTAGCCCCATATGAAAAAATCGCAGAAGGATAAATCTGGTGACCGAGGAGGCCAATTAACATCAGCGAACCTGGAAATAAGGCGACCACGGAAGAGAGGGCAAATATAGTTCATCGTCGCTCTGGCTGTGTGCGCGGTCGCCCCATCCTGTTGGAACCACACACGTCGGAATGGAACACGTCGTCGTCGTAATTCACGTGAAAAGAAGTTGGTGACCATTTCGACATAGCGCTCCGAGTTCATAGTAACAGCATTGACATTACCGTCTTCGAAGAAGTAAGGGCAGATGATGCAAGTTTGCGATACAGCGCACAAAACCGTCAATTTTGGAGTGTGCAGTGGTCTTTCATGTAGCTGTCGCATATTTTTATTAGCCCAATAACGGCAATTCTGCTGGTTAACTATGCCATTAAGATGAAAGTGAGCTTCATCACTCATCAACAAAATGAGGTTCTCATCCATCTCACGTGAGAAGTAACTGTTGCACAATGGCCAATTTGCAGGGGTGGAAGTGGAGTTCCATATGCAAAATACGCCTTATCGAACGATCACTGATGCGAAGTTCAACAGCATGTTCCCAAGCAGATCGAGCCGGACTGCGAAGGCGGGCTTGTCGAACGAGGTTCACATTTTCAGGGGTTCCAACTGTTCATGAAGCTCCTGGTGGTCTTTTGTTGATCAGTACACCACGTGTGCAAAGTGACTGAACCCAACGAAGGTGTTTCGAGAAGGAACAGCTCGATTTCGAGGAAACTCACGCTGTACATTATGTCGGACAAAACTGTCGTTCGCGAAAACGCAGTGCTCTACCGTCCACTGCTCCATAATGTCTACCGGTAAAAATGCTAGGAACGCTCAAGTCGAACGACACTCTCCCCACCACTCTCGCCCGAATAGGCGGCGAGTACTAGCCATTTCAAAAACATCCGTCCTTTGTGTCGGACCCTGTATAACTAATAATATCAAGTTACACTATTTTAGTCTGATATTCTAAAAAAAATCGTAAACAAAAGATTATTTATAGTCATTATTTTCGAATTTCAGTATGTCCATTGAAATTGTATTACAATTTCTGCTTGTTTTTATTACTCGGAACTTCGACCATCACCACTGGGATCTCGAAAATAAGCTAACTAGTGTTTTCGTATAGTAGTGGTTAAAGTCAAAACTAGAGTAAAATAGCTACTTGTTAAAACACTACATAAAAAAATTAAAACAAAAGCGAATTGCTTACTGATTCGGAAAATTTAAAAACGTATTTATAGAGTAAAAACATTTCTCATTTAAACGCTTAAAAACCTTATTTTTAAATTTGACATAGCTCTCTATATCTCGAGCTAGAGTATTTGAATGCAGTCCTTGAGAAAAAATAAAGTTGATGCTGTAGGACAATAGACGAAACGTCATATTGAATTCCGATACAAATAAAGGCAGAAAACATTAAAACGATTTTGCGAAAATTCCATTTTTCTGTCTCTCCGGAAGTACTTTGAATTTCGAAACTTTCTAAGCGACATTTTGTTGGTTACCTAAATACGCAACTTTGTGATACACCCGGTATATGAATAATATGTTACTTAAGAGAGACATTTAAATATGTACACTGTACGGAAATATATTCAAGGTGTTTTTAAAGTTGAGCCATTTATTTTAAATGCTTGTAGGGCGCGTCAAAGGAGTTGATATACCAAAATCACCTATATAAAAGTTGCATAATAAAAAAATAGTAAAAGATTAAACATTTAAAAAATAAGAATGTTATTACATTGTTTACGACAACAAGGATCTATTGAACATAATACTAACATACGGAAAGTGCCAACAAAATGCATGTCCTTTAACGCTGCTGTCCTGTTCGGGTCTATTTGACCCAAAGAAGAAACTTATTTCATTTTTCAAAATGTCCATTCTTCACAATCATAATGGCGTTTGGTGGCTTTGTTACTAACTATGAGTTATTTATTTGGCCAAAGAATAAAAACAATCACTCTTTGTTCAAAAAGGAAAAATTAAATTGTTACATTTGTACTGCTCGGGTCAATATGACCCGCTAGATCTGCAAGATAAATTACGCGCGGCGGTAGTGTGAACGAAGCCTAACATTTATAACTGGCGTCACCGAGTTTTCGCGAAAATAAACGAATAGTGTGGACACTGTCGGCCTGTGCAGTTTTGCGTTTATTTGATCAGTAGATAAATAGTTTGATATCGAACTCCCATTGACTGATAGTGAATTGCTTGCGCTGGTGGAAGTTTCCGAGAGTGATGGGAGTATATCAGAATTAGAAGACCATACAAGCAATGAGAGTGAAGAAGAAAGTTCTGAAGATGATTTGGTTCCAGTGCTCGCGAATAATCCTACAAGATCTAATGCAACAATGGGCTCAAAAGATGGTAAAATACAATGGTCGATGGATTCTCCGTCACAATCCGGTCGTATCCGTAATCCGTAATCCGCTGTAAGTTTTGCCCATCAAAAAATGACAATAAAACTAATATTTTATGTTGTATTTGCCGTAAACATATTTGTAAAGTGCATAGCAGTTGTTATTGTCCTATTTGTAAACAAAACTAAAATAACATTTTTGTATTCATTTGCATTTTTTTATGAGATTTTTTCTTTCTTACTGGTTTAAATACAATGTTATTTTGTAAAACATGCATTTGTTAATAAATACATTTTGGTTTAAATAATATTATTTTACACAGGACAGCAGGGTTAAGAAATCATCCGGCCCTACAGATGTTTGTTGAACAACGAGGAGGTCACGATGGAAGACCAGCTCAAGCTGATGTTAGAAATTGAGGAAGACATTTCAAAAATGGTAGGAGACGACCCAACAATGAGTACAAGAGCCATAGCAGCTCAAGTTGAAGTATCTCACAGTAAAGTGTGGAAGACAATACGACAAGAACAGTATTATCATTATCAACAAGTACAAGCGTTACAACCTGAAGATCATCCTAAAGGAGTTGCATTTTGCCGCCAGTGGCTTTTAGAACAGTCCGGCAGAAATGAAGATTTTACGAAATTAATTTTGTGTATAAACGAGGCCACTTTTACACGAAATGGAGTGCACAATTTCCACAACATTCATGTTCCACCTCGACTGACTGGTGAAGTTTATTTAGATTTTCTTCCACACAATCTGCCACAATTATTACAAGATGTTCCTCTATATGTGAGAGAATATGTGATTCCTACATAATAGGGCTCCACCATATTTTAGAGGAGAAGTTCATGAACATCTAAATAATGAGATTCCGAATAAATGTATAGGGCGCAATGGACACATTTCTTGGCCTGCTAGCTCCCCAGATTTAACGCCTTGCGATTTTTTCTGTGGGGCTATTTGAAAGAGTTGGTGTGTCATGATGGAGCAGTAAATACTCTGGAAGAAATTCAACGGCGCACTGATAATGGTTGTGATTTAATTCGTTGACACCAGGATTTTATTTTCGAAGCTTGTAGAGAGTCGTGGATTCGCCGATCAAGATTCTGCGTTAATTGAACAAATGGGGACAATTTTGAACAGATTTTGTAAAAACGGTATCCATTTAACTTGATAGTGATTTATATAAATAATTTTTAATAATGTAAACTAACTCTCATCATGCAACTTTTAGGTAATTTTTTGTATATCAACTTCTTTTGACGAGTTCTACAAGCCGTTAAAATAAGTCACTCAACTTTGAAAACACCCTGTATAGATACAAGTCGCACTAAGACATCCCTCCTAAAATGTGTTTAAACACTGAATACAAAGATAATGTAGAACAAACTTACCTTAGCACCTGGACGGACGTCTTGAGGTTTACTGAAGGGGCAATATCCTCTCCTTGCAAAGTTTTCACCTCCACTGTATGTATGCCGTCTGCAGCATGCATAGTGATACAAGGTTGGTTTGGTTTCACCCCACTGAATGACAGAGAAAAATCCAGATTTGCTTCTCCTAAGTTAGCCCAATATTTTGCTATGACTAGCTCCAGAATCAAATCTCCTTTCACGGGGAAGCAAACGAATGCGTCTGATTTTGAAGTAACAGGTACTGTTTTGTTCATTTCTAATGCCTTGCAGTGTTGCCTGGGGACCACTTGGAGTGTGTGGATGACAAATCTTCCATTATCATCATCAGAAGTTAGTTTCAAGACGGCCCAAGTAGCCATGTTTGGTACTGTATAATAATGTCTCTTGATCGTGTTTGGTTTAAAATTAACTTTATTATAATTAACCACATGCTTTGCTTTAGTCACTTCCTTTGGTTGAATAACGGTTATAGGTATTTTGAATACTGGCCCTTTCTCCACGCATTTTACGTCATATGCGTTGATGAAAGTGACGTAAAGTCCCTCGCTTAACGAAGACGTATCTATAGTTACAGCAAACATTCGAACTACGTTGGATAAGTCCAAGTGACTTGGACAACTCACGAAGGTCGCACTGCAAGTCAGAACGAATTTTTGGTTATAGTAGATCTTCTTTTCGGGATCTACATTCTCGGAGTCTAAGAAATGAGGTTCGACGGATATTTTGAACGTTTGTACTGGGTTGTGCACCTTAGATCTCATGTATATGCCTTTGGAATTTGAAGATCCACATTGAACCTGGAATCTGACATTCAATTCAGGTTCATTACTATAATTCACTAAATGGTCAAATGCTTTTTCAACTTGGATCAGTCCTTTACCCTGTGCTGGTATCTCAACACCCTCTAGGAAGGTAGCTGTATTTTCTAAAGCTCGTCGGATACTGTATGGTGAGTATGGCAAGTTTTGCTGCAATAGACCTGAGATCAAAACGGATACTACTCCCGCTGCGTGAGGAGAAGCCATCGAGGTACCATTCATCAACTGAGAGTACCTCAATGTAAAGTTAGGAACTGATGTTATAGCACCCCCTGGTGCGCATATGTGAACACCTACACCTCCATCGATGGTAGGTCCTCTGGAAGACCAAGTATACGGGGAACCTAGAAAACATATCACAAGTAAGTACAGGGTGCGGCAGTCAAACCCGAAAAAGCGCGTGAGCCAAGAAAGTGGGTGGGGCGAGTTGTCAAGGTTACCGTTGTGTTCGCCCGTTAAAAGCATTTCAGTAGCCATGGAACAGTGGTCTAAGCAAGAACGCCCCTTCGCCGTGAAGGCATTTTATCAAAGCCACTCAACACCGCTTCCGTGTTCACTTCCAAATTAATCGTAATCGGACTTCTGTTAACTCAATAAAGCTATAGGTAAAAAACTTTGAAAACATCGGTGAAACGAGAGATAGAAGAGGTGGCAGTGCGAGATCAGTGAGAACTCCTGCGAATATTGAACGTGTAAGAATCGCTATGAAAATAAGTCCTTGAACATCAGCGCGTCCACACAGTACTGGGCTTAGTATTTCAGACAGGAGTCTCCGAAGGAACTTGAAGTTAGATTTACACTATCACCCCTACAAAATTCAAGTGGTTCAGGCTCTAAATGAAAACGATTTCGCTGTTCGACGGCACTTTTGTGAAATGATGGAAGAAAACGACGAACTTCACACGTTGCTCTGGATGAGCGACGAGGCGCATTTCCATCTCTCCTGCTCCAGAGACAGTTCTTTGGAATGAGACCGGAAGGACATTCTGTGGCTTCGCTTCAACTCCAAAACATCACCCAAATTTATTTGCTGCCTTTATCGCTCTATCTCGGACCATAACTGGGATGACCTACTTGAATACCTCGCCGTCAAGATCGACTTCCTAAACATCAATCACCCCGCTTCTGATGCAGTTCTTCTCGGTGAATTCAATGCCCATAATGTGCTTTGGTTGGGCTCAAATAAGACCGATGCAGCAGGTCGTGCAGTCGAAGCGTTCGCTCTTACTCAAGGGCTGACCCAGCTGGTGACGAGCCCTACTTTTTCCTCCCGCATCTCGTCACATGCCAGTAGCCTGCTGGATGTCTTTCTGACCATGCATCCTGTCCCTTAGAGCACTGCCGTCCTGCCGTTCCTGGGTAACTCAGACCACGGTGTTTTGGAGGTTAGGTATCGGTGAGAACCCGCACAAACTCGCCACCACTTACGTGGACGCCCCCCGGGCCAACTCTAAGAAAATGGACTTATCATTTGTGCTCTATTTCCTTATAATGGAATTTACACACAGTAAAAAAATACATGCGGAAAGTGATCCAAACAAACCCACAATCACATACCTGGTAATTTTTGTCTCATGCAATATTCAGCTATCATCATTTCTGGAGAAACATAAGCTCCAACGCTTATGATTGGTTCATTACTGATGTCTGATGGTGTACTTATAGTTCCTAGAGCAGGTCCGTTATTGCCCGCAGAGGATACCCAAACAACTCCATATTTATTCACAATTTCATTTACGAGATCTCCGATTCTCCTGATAAATTTGCAATAATACAAAATCCGATTATTTTTGTGGAATGTAATTATTTAATGTATTATATGCAGATTCAATTACTAAATGTTGAAAATATTCACTTTTGTACCATTTATATGAATTTCGTTATGAGCAAATTATATTAAAATAATAAAATTATGTGGATTATAAAAACTAAGGAAAAGGCAGTAAGTTTGTTTTTGAAGAGTATAAAAGCAGTAAATTACACGTCACTTTTTGATTTACGACAATTAAAGGACGTAATGTCATTTAGGCCTCGACAACAATATTATGAGTATGACTTTTAAAGTCATGTAATGTAATATTCGTTCACTTTTGTTCTGTCGTATAATACTATTTATTTAATTCGAAAGAATCCAGAATTTTGAACTCGATTGAACTTTGATTTTTACACTTTATAATAATAATAAATCCGACTTTATTTATACAAAGTATAAAAAGGCGAAGTGTCGCTAAGAAAGCGTTTTTTAACTTAACTTAATAAATATTTATGTAGATTTTCTAATACGCGAGTTGTCTCAAAAATAAGTCTCACATTTTTTGCATGCACAAAAATTTTTATTTGAAAAAACGAATTTACCATTGGAAACGTTGATCTTTAAGCTATTTTTCTACATATTACGATTTTTTTTCATGTGAAAGCCAGTTTTTCACTCCCGCTTTGACGAAGTCAGCCGCCAGTCCGCTTGAAAACTTGGTAACTGCTCCTTGAACCGGCTGTGAGGGGATGGGCAATGACTTCCTCTGCGCATTGTCGTAGTGCAGTCTTACGCTTTGGAGGGTTTTCCTCTACAACGATTTTGGATTGTCCGTCTCAGCTTTTTCAAAAACTTCGAGGAATTTCAACCGCTTGTTCCTGGATCATGATTCGCCGATATTCGAGAGAAGATTTGCTCAATCTTCGCGATAACCTCCTTGGAGATCGACGGAATCCCGCTTCGTTGCTCATCGTGGATGTCCATGCGGCCGTCAAAGAGCTCTCGTCACCATTTGAGGACATGTTGAATGTTTATACACGTTTCCCACATGCTTACTCAACCGGCGATGAATTTCCATGGGCGGTAACGTTTTTGCGTGCAAAAATCGGATGACCGCACGAATTCTGCATCTGGCGGTGACGGCGATGAAGGGCTCAATTGCGCATGGCTGTCAGGCCAGTACCGAGCGTCGCCAATAGGCGCTTCTTGTTGGGATCGGTGGTGGGGGGAGCCGACAAACACGACGGTGTTGCCAGATTTCACCTAGCACCACGCTCGGCAAAGTTAAAGCTTTGGGAACCATATTTTTGAGACAACCCTCGTATTAATGAAAGCAAGCAAGAAAAAATCTGCATTGAGTCCCTAGTCATGGCCATGCTTCAATCTTTTTTTGAAATTGTTTATAGGATGAGTTGTATCGCAGTATATGTATGTGTACGATCTTTTAAATAGAGATGTTGAATGTCTATAAATAACCAAGAAAGGCTTATTGTTTGTATTCAGTTGATTAATATCTGAGTATCTGACAAATTTGGTTGACATGTATGCCTTTTACCTAAATAAGTCAGCATAGTTGATAATGAAAAAATTATATATGTACATACCTCAGTGGAGAAGGCCGTGGCGCGTGAGGATATAAAAGTGCTCGGCATGCTTCTCTACGAAGGTATGTTATGTACAATTATTTATTTTTCATACCCTGCATCAACCCAATGTGCATGTTCGCCATAACTCATGTTGATGACATGGATGTTCATCTTCTTTTTGAGCTCTGTTATTTTGATCATAGCTCTTATCAGTGCTGTACCCGTTTCCATGGATCCCAGTCTACCATCCCCTATAGTCAGTGACACTATCTGGGCTCCTGGGGCTACACCATTTTGCTCTGGAGAGTCGGGAAAATACCCCGATGCTATTGAGGCTACATGCGTCCCATGGCTTGCTAAATTAAACAAAACATATTTAATCTAACATGTGAAATTTTTCCTGTGGTTTACATGTCGATAATTCCTCTTGCTTGTCCGGCCAATAAAACCACATCCATTGGAAGATCTTTACTGTAGTATATGTAAAGGTAACCTTCTTCAGTACAATATATTTCAAAGTTGAGTCATTTATATTAACAGCGTATAGAACAAAAGAAGTTGATATACCAAAAATCACCGATATAAAAGTTGCTTAATAAGCGAGTTAGTTTAAATTATTAAAAATTATTTGAATAAATCACTATCAAGTTAAATGGATACGATAATATCTACGAATTAAGTCACCAGCATTTTTGCGCTGTTGAAGTTCTTCCAGAGTATTTACTGCTTCATCATGATTCACCAACTGTTTCAAATAGCCCCAAAGAAAAAAAAATGCAAGGCGTTAATTCTGGGGAGTGAGCAGGCCAAGAAATGTGTCCATTGCGCCCTATCACTCTATTCGGAAACTCATTATTTAGATGTTTATGAACTTCTCGTCTGAAATGTGGTCGATGCTCATCATGTGGGAACACATTTAGAGGAACTTATAATAATTGTGGCAGATTGTGTCGAAGAACATCTAAACAAATTTTACTGGTCAGTCGAGGTGGAAAAAAGTGGGGCCCAATAAGCATGCCATTGACCACGCCAGACCAAACATTTAATGAAAATCCGTGTTGAAAATGAGGTCTTTTTACAGCATCAAGATTTTTTAGTGCCCAAACATGATTGTTGTGGAAATTGTGCACTTCATTTCGTGTAAATGTGGCCTCGTCTGTACACAAAATTAGTTTCGTAAAATTTTCATTTCTGTTGAACTGTTCTAAAAGCCACTAGGAAAATCCAACTCTTCTAAGATGATCTTCAAGCTGTAACTCTTGTACCCGTTGATAATGATAAGGATAATACTGTTCTTGCCATATTGTCTTTACTATGAGAAACTTCAACTTCAGCTGCTATGGCTCTAGTACTCATTGTTGGATCATCTTCACAAATTTCTAAAATATCTTCCTCAATTTGTAACATTTCAGGTAGAGCAGGTCTTCCAGCATGACCTCCTCGTTGTTCTTTTAAATATCCTGTGTCACGAAGTCTAATAACTAAATTTACAAACATATTACATTCACTAGTTCATTGTTTTCTTAAACTTGAGTCATTTTTTCGCGCAAAATAATCAGACAAATGAAAGTATACGCACTATTAAGAGACTCATACAACTGATCGAACCAAAGACTCGCACTGAATACCATACAATAACCCTAACTTCAATAACCCATGAGAGTAGTAAACAAAAAACGCTAAGATTTTACACAGCAGTGGTCGAGAATATAAAAAAATCTGTAATATCATTCTTATTTTTTAAAATTTTTAATCTTTTACTATTTCTTTAATTATGCAACTTTTATATCGGTGATTTTCGGTATATAAACTCCTGACGAGTCATACAAGCAGTTAAAATAAATGACCCAAGTTTGAAAACACTTGATTCATCTGTCTTGCAGGTAACAATTTGTTTTTTTCATCATAACATTCCTATACAGTGTGTTACTAAAATAGTCTGAAAGTTATCATTCCGAATTTTAAGATGGTACCACGCAAAACCAGTATAGCCCAGGACCACCTGGGGTAGGCATTCCCATTCCCAAACAAGAACGTAGAGCCCTCCAAAACGAAAGGTGAATATGAGGCTATCTTTCAATTTTTAATGTACCAGGTATGTCACCCTCCTTGGTTTTTTCGGGAAGTACAAAATAAATCCGTAAGATACAAAAAACGAACAAAATACGGCTCTGCCGACATAGCGTTGACGAATCCGTCAGAACTGTGTGTCACTTGTCAATATGGGGAATTTCGAAATATTACTAGATAGTTAGCAGTTAATCTACTGCAATGGATACTTGTGAAAAAGAAAGTAGGCATGTTACCTTGACCTTGAAGTCACAGTCAACAGTACAATTTTTGGCTCCTTCCAATTAAAAAAATTTTAAGGCCAAAGTGGGATGACCTTTCTGAAACCTTTGACTTATTTTTTTTTTTCAAAAAAGAAAAAGGGTACTTACAGCATACTCCAACCAGTTCAAGTACATTTCCCCCATCATGTACATTAATACTGAAGTTCATCTTATCCTGTTTAGTTAAAGGCTCATATTGATGAGTGATGCTGTATTCTCCTATCAAAGGACATTTTGATAAGTCTCCATCTTCAGATGTGTCCACACAACACACCCACTTGTCTCCATCATGAAAAAGTATACAGTCATATACAGGACCTGGATCATTATACTTCTTTTCATAGTTCACTAGTATGTCAAGTTTAGCATCCAAATTTTCTTTTTCCATTTTTTCTGCACTGGTAAAGATAGCATCTGAAAACAGCACATTCATGTTGGAATTTTTTAATTACAAACATGGATACTTTATGCTGTATAGAAAGGATTTTTACTTGTTATGAAACAAGAAATAATTTTCAAAAATCCTTGTGTATCTGTGATTTGAATGAAAACCAATTTCCTGAGTAAATCAGATGCGCAGATTTGGAATCCAATGTAAATTTTTTGCTGATATTTTTTGTTGTAGGATGAGAGGAGAACCTGTCAATGACGACGAATATCTTGCAGCCAATAAATAGTCAGTCATATTAGCAAATTTCTCCGAAATAATTGTACGGTCGGGTTTTATTGATGCAAGTTGTTCAAAGGTGTATTTAAAACATGGAGGCATAAAATGGGTACACCAATTTTTGTGGAACTTTTTATTCAACAACAAAGAATGAGCAAACGAATTTTTTGGGATTCACTCGAAGGTGTTGCCAGGAACCAAAAAACTCTTCAAATAACATTTTTAGGTATTTATGAGACCTACGTAAAAAGATCCGACTAATAGCCAAAAAGTTATGGCCGAAAACCAAGGCAAAATGCAGGTTCTGGCACTTGTTGCTAATGCGACGATAATTTCACGTAGCTACTTGAAATAACCACAACACAATTAGAGTCAATTGGTTAAGTAGTATTTGAGAATTTCTAATCGTTTATCCGAAAACACCTGTCTTTCAGCCATCACTACTAGTTTGTTGAGTAATTATACAGAGTTTGTCCAAAGGGCATTTTATAGCAAAATACACGAATTTACCTTTCCAAAGTGAATCTCAAACCATTACCACAGATGATTGCTATTTTTATGCGAAAAACGAAGAGTTACATTTTTTTCTTATCATCACATTCAAACATTTCACATATGTAAGTAACAACATATTCGCTACGATATTCGAAAAACATACGTTATTATACACATTTTAAAACAAAGCGAATGTGTCTACCACATTTAATTACTAAGAAAACACTAGAGCTATTTTTACACGGTCACAGATGAACCTTAAAAATTATAAAAAGTAATATTCCATACTGAAATGCGCTGAACTGTTTATGAGGTGAGCACGAAAACTGAAGACACAATTATGTTTCAAACTGTCTTAGACTAGTTACTATGTAGCATGCGCTAAATGGCTGCATTATTGATGACTGCATGACTTTGTCAAATAAGTAGGTCACATAATCCAGTTTCTTTATGAAGAAATTTAATTCAATAGACTTTTTTTTCTTAAACTATTAATATAGTGTACGTCTGTTTTCTGCGCATTCAAAATGTTAGAAAATAAACTCGAGAAAACGAAAAAACAGTCGACAAATATCAACCAATTGTAGTGAACTGACCCTCATAAAAATAACAATTATATATATATAACACCTGCATTTTGACTCAGTTTGCAACCATAACTTTTTTAGTATTAGTCGGATATTTTTATGTGTGGTCTCATTTTGTAGGTCTCTTAAAAACCTAAAAATATTATTTTAAGAGTTTTTTCATGCCAACACTTTTGACTGGATTCCAAAAAACCAGGCTTCTCACTCTTTGTTGTTGAACAAAAAGTTTTCTCACAGAAATTGGTGTACCCATTTTATGTGCCCATGTTTTAAATACCTCCTTGAACAACTTGCATCAATAAAACTAGACTTTACAATTATTTCACATACCAGGGGTATGTTTCATCTAATATGATTAGACTACAAAGAGAAAGTAAACTACCCATCTGTAAAGCTTCTCTGGAAGTTTTATTTGCTTGTGGCTACAGACTATGAGGATGGAAAATTTGCATGAGAAAGTGGTATAATTATTACAAAAACATGAAACAAAAAACCTAATAAATAATAAAGTTAAATACTCACTATTAGGGTGTTTTTGATCAAACTCTGCAAGTTCCCTACTGATATCACTAACAGCTCTCCGATGATTTTCATCCCAATGTTTCTTTTTATATTCACTCTTAATACGTTCTTTTAACCTATCAGGATATAAGTCAAAAGCATTTTTTTGACCGATTCTATAAGTACCATCAGAATTTTTCCAATGTGAGGGAATCTAGAGAAAGAATGGTCAATGCGTTTGATCATGTCATTTTTATCTTTATCACTTTGCAGCCTACTGGTCTTCTGGGATGAGCACCAATTCATTGTCACTAGACTCATGGTTTTCCATTATGATTATTAGTAGCCTCTGATTTGTTTTGTGGTAATGTCCTATCTTATACGACAATTGAAAGGTCATTTTATATTCACTAGTATTAATAATTCAATTAATTTATAATATAACATGAAAAGATAGACATGGCTACAAAGGGATAAAGGACAAAGATGCCATACAGATCAATGAACAAAAAACGTAAAGAATATTTACCTTCAGTTTCTTCCCAGAAAGGGTTTCAATATAGCCCTCAATTGGGGTAACATTTACAGTGGTTACATCTCCACAACCACTACAGTCAAAACGCTCTATAATCTTAATCTTACCATCAATAGTTTGCTAGAAGGAATATATTGTTAATGGAATGATTAAAACGTATAATACAAATTACTTGTAATCCTGGGGCACCTGGGTCAATACCAGAATCCAAAATAGCTATGACAGTGCCTCTCCCATCATAATTCGGATATTTGTTCAAAAATGAAGTAACTCCAGTTTCCTTTTTTGGTAAGAGGCCCGAGACAGGAAATTCAGTAGTAAGCGGGATATCCTTCATTTTTCCTAAAATCCTGGAATAAGGGATACAAATTCCGGAAAACGAAGCAAAATAGAAGTAAAACACTATTGTACCAAAAAGCTATATAAAAAATAATGCAAGCCCTGACTTTAGACAAACGATAACCAGATCTGTCGTGTTTCGTGTCTTGCGAGTGTCTTCCTTATCCGTGGTCTATGGTTTTGTCAAGTTGTATATGTCTGTGATCTATGCTATGCACCTCGACGTGTAATGTTTCTCCTATCTCTGCAAAAACATGGCGGCAAATGTCATTCGTGTTGCTCCTGGAATTATTCTGATTGGGTGTTCTTTCCGTATATGTTTTGTGATAGAAACTAATCCAATAAAAAAAATAGCTTGTATAGCTGTGGGGTCAAACTCATATGGGCGAATTGGTAACAAAGCAGCGTGTATGTTTTGCGGCAGTGTTGCTGGTGCACAATATGATAACCATGTCGCACCCTCAACAAATGGCGGCTTGTTCATAACTGACATCTGATTGGCTAGATTTAAATGTCTGGCGGGTTCTTCATGCTTTCTGTGCTTTGCAAAAATAACCTTACCGACAAAATAATCAACAGTTGCCGTTGTTAACCGTCAACCCCATAAGGTTGTGAGAATGATGAGAAGTGCAGAGGTTACTTGTGATCTAAGCAAAAGGCACAGCTCTGAAGAATATTTGCAGACCATAACATTTGTAACTCGCCAAAAAATCTCTTATAAAGAGATTTATTCGCGAGATCCCGTAGTGAACCGGAGCGGGAACAGATGGAATTTCCCATTCCTCTCGAAGTTTTGACAGTTTCAAGTTACACCGGGAGTGGTTAGATGGCGCATGTTGCGCAAAATGTTTGCTTCCTTGATAAACTAAGTTGCCTTGTTTGAATCTGAAATAAAATCACCGATCGTTTTTTTGGGTAATGTATTTATATATATATATATATATATATATATATATATATGACACGACAAGTGCGGTTCATATATCTTCGATGACCTTCTCCCTCGTCATTCAAGATCAGGTGGACGTATTCCTCCATTTATGATTTAATAATTTAACTCAATTTTCGGCACT
Organism: Acanthoscelides obtectus; assembly: GCA_963669975.1. Lineage (NCBI taxonomy): Eukaryota > Metazoa > Arthropoda > Insecta > Coleoptera > Chrysomelidae > Acanthoscelides > Acanthoscelides obtectus. Next base: position 25,313,651 of record CAVLJG010000002.1, read on the forward strand.
GCGAAGAGAAATTTTCAAATGAGTTGCCTGTTTTTTTAAATGAAATTGACATAAGACCTGTCACCCGCTAGTACATCACAGACGTTATGAGGGTGCCCGTCTGTCCGTTCCATGTGATTTTTTGACATTCGGACTACGTCACATCCGTATCCGTCTTCCCGTATACCCGTTCTTCGCGAAAATTTGAGTATTGAGTAACGGTGGACTCGCGAAAAAATCCTTTAAATTTTGTGGAATAGTATATGTTTTGGGTTAAAAAGTGTTTGTTTTGCCGTTGGATAAAAATATTATTTTTTTTTGTGTAGAAGGTACGTTATGATTTCTTCTTTACAGTCTTAGGGCCATATCGGCAGTACAATTCTTGTAGGAATGTAGGACGCCATTATGGCTTCCTTGATTTTCATAGCTTGCTTTGTGTTTTGTGGCTTTCTAGCTATCTACTCTTCCGCGTCAGCGCTGAATTCTCAGGATAGGTTACAAATATCTATTTGCATCAAATTGTTCATGCTTTTGATTTATATTATGTTATATAGCCTGAAATTTCCTACATTCATGAAAAAATTATAGCCTGACAATCGGAGAGCGCTGATGCTGACACAGAACAGCAGAAATCTAGAAATATTTCGGCGTTTCTGAAGGAGAGGAAAGTTTGAAAATCAAGGAGGCAGTAAAGACCTCCTACAATTATTGTAGGAACGACCGACGATACGGCCCTTATTTATGTGTTTGGTGAGTTTAAAGTATACAATCGAACGTTCTTTTCTCAATGGATATTATCTGCACCATTTGCACAAAGGTTTTTACCCCTAGATTAAAAGTTTATAGTACAAAATGTGGACATGACTAAAGTTGATAAAAAGGTAGAATATTCAAATCCAAAACCTTTTCACATCACTTCTCCTCTTGATTATGAATTTTGCTTTCTAGATCAAAAATATGTCCATTCATCGGATTGTCTTCAACATACAAAACACAATTGGAAATGGTGATTTGCAGGAATTGCTCAATTGCTTGGAATACCAGATGAATAGAATGTTAGATGTGGAAGTCAAACTTGAAGAAAAAAGTTCACTCAAAAAGCAAAATGATCTTGGGTAAGCACTTTATACTACCCCCTATGGGCAGGTACTTATCAATACTACCAGTACAGAGGTATCTATATTTCATATTTTAAAACATGGTAAGACTACACCTTGGTAAAATAATAATAATAATAAATCTTTATTTCAGAATAACAGTGCATGATTACAATGTATTACACACTGTTAGGTGAAATATATGTCACAGTTTCATCGAGACAGGAAAAAGAAAGAGGCAAAACATATAACTTAATAGAAATTTTACATTTCAAAATATTCATTGAAGGTCATATGGTTCTAAGTGCATTAACAATTGATAAATACTCTTTTTATATCTGCCAACCTTTTAATTTCTTGTGGTAACTTATTATATATTTTCATGCAGCTTTAATGGACATTTTTTTCGGTAACCGTGAGATGATGGACTGGATACAGAAGATTTATATTTCTATTTCTTGTGTTATAGTTACTTCGTGAGTTACTGATAAAATTGTCAATATTTTTAAATGTAAAAATTAGAATCTCTTGAATATATATTGCCGCTACAGTTAAAATTTTATTACTCTTAAATTTTCCTCTGCAAGTCTCTCTAGAGGAAATTTTTAGGATGCACCTCAGCACTCGCTTCTGCACTAGAAAGATCCTATTGGTATGGCTACTATGTCTGAAAAAAATTATTCCAAAACGCACAATGGACTCAAAATTCGCGTAATATACCATTTTTAGAGTCTTGAGGTCTAGGTACTTGCTTACTACTCTAATACTATAACATGCATTGTTTAACCTTTTTTCTAGATGTTCTATATGTTTAGCCCAGGAAAGTGCTTGGTCAATATGAACTCCAAAGAATTTTCCACAGTCTGTCAGAGGGACTTCTATTCTTTCTGCTATGGTGATGTTTGTAGCTTTGATTTTTTTTCTTAACTTAAAACCAATCACATTTGTTTTTGAGGTATTCAGAGATAATCCAATATGAGAAAACCACAAAAATGGTTTCTTGCAAAGGCTCAAAGTACTTTCAGCTAAATGGTTGAAATTTTGGCCAGAGACTAGTACACTAGTTTTATTAGCATACTGGATCGTGCATACATTATTTGGTCTTGTAATACTAGCACACAGATTGTTAACAAAAATCAAAAAGTTTAGATATCCTAAGACGCTACCTTGTGGAATACCTCTTTCTACCATTAACTGTTATGAAATGGCTGATATTTCATTCTTTGTAATAAAAACCCTTTGCTTACGATCTGTCAGATAAGACTTAATCCAGTTGCAAGCACTTCTCCTTATCCTGTATGCCTTGAGTTTATTCAATAGTAGGGAATGATCTACACAATCATAAGCTTTGGAGAGATCAAAAAACAGACCCAGCGATATCATATTATTTTCAAGGCATTCTATGATGTGGCTGAAAGAATAGATCTCCATGTTGATGGAACTTCCCTTTTACAAACCCATGTTGTGACTCTGCAATTAAGTTGATCATCACCACTACTCATTTTATTGTTAAGTTTTTTGCCCAGTTCTGCTAGTTCTAGAGCATTAACATATTCTAGTGGCATACATTCGTGCACATGGTCTAAAAAGTCAGAAGAGTTATGTATTGGTGCCTGTGGTAATATTTTAATTACCTCATTAATACAGTATTCATTGAAAACATTTGCTATAACTTCAGGATCAGTTGGAATAACACAGTCATCTCTGTTTTGACCTTTTATTTCCTTTACTATACTTCACACACATTTTGATTTATTATCTGACTCTTGTATATGTCTTCGATATGACTTATATCGGGCATTAGTTAACAATAGATTGTACTCTCTTCTGACTTTGTTATAGCATGGTTTATAGGAATTGTCACTGTTGCTTATAACATATTAAACATCCAGTCGGTCCCTACATTCCTCAATATTATTATCCGTTTCCTGAGAATGATTTGGGTTAGGGAGCCTTTTTGTCACTTTTACTGTTTTTATGGGAAACGATTGGTCAAAAATAGACTGAAATATACTACTTAGATAATTCCATTGTTTGTTTACATCATTCTGAGGAATTTGAAGTAATTTTTGCCAGTTTACAGATCTGAGGCTAGTTAAAAAAAAATCTTTATTTTCTGAACTGAATATCCTTTTCTATATAAAATCACCAAGATTGTGCATATTAACCTTCATTATTATTTTTTGAGCAGTCTGATCTGAGATTTATGAATTAATGATACTAGATACATAAGTTGAGGTATTAAGATGCCATCAGCTGTTTTGGGAACGCCATGTTTTTGGAGTCAGCTCTTATCTCTCTGTAATTTTATCCACCTTGTCTGTCCTGTCTTTATATTTATGATCTTGATTGCCAGTAGTATAACAATTCGCTTGTCATGGGTTATGCTTACCCAAGTTCATCTTTGCTATAAACTATAGTTAGTGCCTGAAGGTACAACTACAATGTCGTTATATTTGTCCCATAAAGTCCTTTAATGTGATATCTATATCAGGGGAGTGAATATGCTAATTAAAAACGCCATCTTCGAATAGTCGCAGTACTGGATTTTGAATGGCTTTACCTTGCTTATTGCATTTCTGTCATCAACTCCTTTTTATTTGATACTTATATCACAGGGCTGACTGCTCCAATTATTATATTTATCTTGTAAAGAGTATTTCAGTTGTGGTGACATGGATCTTTCAAATAAAAAAGAAATCGTTATTATCCCACACAAAGCTGACTGAGCTCAGTATATATATTCATGACCTTTTTGATCCAATTGTTGTTATATTACAATTTAAGGGTCGTGTGCAATAAACATAAAGCACCCAAAAATGTTTGCTCTTGTACTTGGGTTTGTTAAAACTAAAAACTAAATGTCTGAAAAATATATATACTGTATAATTTAGTGAATTGAATTATTATGGGGATGTTAGGAGAAATATTCAGACTATTATAACTAAAGTAAAAGTATGAATGTTAGTGTAAGTAGAATATTATTAATGTTGATGATTTTTCATATCTACAATTTCGTGGTTGGAGCATCTTGGTTGCTGTATAATCCATTTTGTGAGTTCTTTTTTAAATGATCTAATTGGTTTAATTGCTTTTAATGATTCTGGTATGTACAATGTTGGGACGTTACGACATAAGTTCATATAAAGTTTTTTCTCCAAAAATCGCTTCCTTAAATACTGACATTCAAGATATCTAAATAAGACATTTTTTTCAGGAATTGAATGATAGATCTAGATCTGAAGTATCAGAATCACCTACATCTGATGGAATCAGAGGTCGAATCACCAGATCTGCAATTAAAATCAAATGTGGGCCTGGTCGATTTTTGAATGCAAAATATATTTCCTCCAGACATCTTCCTAAGGAAAGTGTAAGTATACTTTCTACATAATTATGTTCTTGCAAAATCTATATTTCGTGAATCCCTATTAGTTGAAGAAAAATGGTGTCGGTAGATTGAATCATTTTTGAAATTTCCTCGCTTGACATGACCTATTATTTTTTATAATCATTATTTTCGGCTCCCATATTGAAAACATCAGCAAAAACAGATCTCTTACAAACCAATAAAAATCTGATGTATATTACAATGGCTCGAGAGGATCCAGAAAGAATGATGTATTTGCTTCTCCAAAGTCATTACAAACATCCTCTAGTACTAGGAAAAATTACCTGTACAAAGAACAAGTGACTAGCACCGCTTCCAAGTGCTCGCACAAAATGTTACGATATTTCTGAAATGTTTGTAAGCCTATCAGAGTAAGTTTTGCCAAAATTCTACTGTCATTATTAGATTCGGCTTGTATGCTACGAGGTACGAGGCAAAGGATAAAATATGTGCCCTCCGCTCACGTACCATGTAGCTGGCCTGGTCATTATACTTACATTACAGTTCTTCCTAAGTGATGTACAAATGCTAGAAGCATCACACATTGAACGCTGGGAACCTGGCGCATTTTTTTATACAAATCCTAAATGCATGCTATCAGCACATTTCTATGGACTACACTTGGTATAACAAACGGGAGACACTGCCAAATTTGACTTTCATAACTAAATTGACTAAACCCAAAATGCTATTTGCATTATCATCTGACCATATACATATTCAAACAGTCCAAAATCGCCATTTAGCATTCATTTTATAACGCCTTAAATATATGGAAACAAGTAGGGGATGTGATAATCCCCCTCAAATTTTTTAGAACTAGAATGTGTTAAAAGGACATTCAATTAATTTTTTTATGGTCAGAGTATCTTGAAATTAATATGAAAAGTTCCTTGAAGCTATAGTTAATGTTATATTAATCCGAAAGTCATGTTTATAAGTTTCAGTAATATATGTGGTTTTATTTTACAGATCTACTAAGGGAAATCATTCAAAATAGTAGTTACTGTTTTTACCCCATTTTGTATATATCTTATTTTTTGACATAATAAATATTTGTTGTTTCAGCGTTTTTAAACTGTTTCTCACTTTACCTTTCCCAAGAGTTCCTCAGCCACCCCCATCAATCACGTGCATGTGGCGCCTTAACGTGTTATGGCCAGATAACAGTTCCACCAGCAACTTTGGTTTGGCTCTATCCAGAGATAAGCAGAAACGTCCATCCTTAGCGCTGGGCCCTACAATGAGTTCCCGTGCCTGTCTAGAGGCACTTATCCATTTCTGAGTGTTGTCTTGCGATTCACTTCTCCGTTTTCCTCATAACTCTTTGCGCGAGTACTCCTAAAGCTGGCTCAGGACCAACGAGCTTGTTGGCCAGAGCGTCCGCCGTCTCATTGCCCCTTATCCCAGCGTGCCCCGGTACCCACATTAACGATACCGGATGCTTCGCCGCGAGACAATTCAGAGCCTCCCTGCATTGCAATACAAGGCTTGAAGTAATCTTACAGGCACTTCGTGCCTTCATTGCAGCCTGGCTGTCGGATAAGATTGTTATCCTTCTCCTAGGCCCACCCTCCTCCAGAATGCGAGATACACAAGCCAGAATCGCAAATATTTCCGCCTGGAAAATAGTGGTGTATCCACCAAGAGGCAGAGATAGCCTAGTTCTGGACCCACAGACCCCAGCGCCAAAGCCCTCTTCTGTGACGGAGCCGTCCGTGTACTAAATCTGCCCACTCACTCTGAGAGTCTCCGGCTACCGGATTCCCACTCCTCCCTCGTTGGATACTTCACATTAAACTTGCGGTTGAAGCGATATTTAGGGGTAACGAGTTCCCCTGCTAAGAAGGACGGGTCCTCCCTTTTACAGTTCGACTAAGATGGCAGTATGCCTCTTGATAGGATTCAAGAAAAACCAGCTGCCCTGACTCCACAGTCGATGAGCGATTACTCTTGCTTCACCGCGGATCACTAGGTCCAACGGTGGGAGATCCAGCAGAGCTTCCGTTGCACCCAATGGCGTTGTTCGCATGGCGCTTGTAATGCTAATACAGGCCAAACACTGAATTTTATTGAGTTTGGCCTTAGTTGTCTCAGTTCCAATGTAAGGCCACCAGACCAGGGAGCCGTACAAGAGAGATGGACGTATTATCGTCGTGTAGAGCCAGTGTACCACTTTAGGTTTCAGCCCCTACCTTACACCGACAACACGTCTACAGGCCCACTGAGTTACGATCCTTCTTAACCTTATATTCAACATGCGCTCTCCAGTTCAATTTGCAGTCCAGGATAATTCCTAGATATTTTACTGATTGGGATAGAACTAATCTAGTCCCGAAGAAGGTCGGGAAGCCCGTGAAGTATTCTTCTCCTAGTGAATAGGATCTTCTCGGTCTTTCCAGCATTGACAGAAAGAGCGACTTCACTACACCACGATTCCACAGAGCGCAGAGTGCCCTGCATAATTTCAGAGACTGTTCTACTAAAACGACCCCTAACTACTGTGCTTAAATCATCAGCACAGGCTTGCATGTAGACACCCGCACTGCTAAGCTTAGCGAGGAGTTCGTTCACCACGAGATACCATAGTAGGGTTGACAGAACTCCGCCATGAGGGCAGCCTCTAGCTACGATGACACTGCAGCTTTACGTCATTCAGCAGAGCTGTTGCTACCCGACCCTCCAGAGTAGAAAGGACCTAATCTACTAGGATTGATCCAACCCCGTACCTAACCAAGGCATGTCTGATAGAGTCGGTTGTAGTGCAATTAAATGCACATTCAATGTCCAAAAAGGACGAGTGCCACTTCTCGCTGATCTAGAGTCTTCTCCAGCCTGCCGACCAGATTGTGTAAGGCCAGATCACTCGATTTCCCAGCTTGGTATGCAAACTGATTGTAATGAATGACGCACCTTTCCAGCGGGCCATCCCTCAAGAATCTATAAACTATCCTTTCCAATGTCTTAAGCACAAAAGATGAAATGGTGATCGGACGAAAGTTCTTCGGGCCAGTATAACTAGCTCTGCCCGGTTTAGGAATAAATACCACTTTAGCCTGCCGCCAGCTTCTAGGTGTGAAGCCCGTGGCCACACATGCTCGAAACATCTTCAGCAGGTGAGGAACAACCGAATTCTGTCCATGCTGTAACATGGCCGGAAATACGACGTCCAGACCTGGACTTTTGTATCGAGCAAACGAATCTTTCGCGCATACCATCCTTTCGAAGGTGACAATCTTCTTGCTATGCGCCAGTCCTCCCCTGAGAGCCTGCATACACTTCATGATTGATCGCGCCACTGTGGAACCGGAAAAGTGCGTATCCATCAGAGTACCTTCATCGGAAGTACGAGTAGTATTACCTTCCGAGGGATCATACAGAGATCCCAGTCTTGCTTTAGTATCTTTGCATAGGACCTTGTGTATTCTAGCAGTAGCAGGAATGTCATTTATGGACTGATAGAAGTTCCTCCAGGATTCTCTGGAGGCCCTTCTAATCTCCTTTTTGTATTCCTGCAACGTCTTCTAGTGGTCTTCCCATTGGGGAGAAGTTCTCCTGTGCTTAACTTGCTAAGAAGTTTGTGCACAGCTTGTTTTCTATCCTCTAACTCTTTGGACCAGAAGGTTGCCTTGCCCTTACCTTGAACTTTGCGTAACGGGCAGTTTTCCTCATATGAATCCATCAAGTTCCTGCTCAGAGACTCTACGGCTGCTTCTATATCAGAGCCCCTACAAATCCCCTTCTATGTGTTATGTATTGTTTGAAATATTTTTACGTTTAATTTGGGAACGCCCCTGTATCCACTGACAATCGCGGATCGCTGAAATGGCTGTAGTCAATCCAAACCAATTCTAATGGATTTTAGAGGATTATTCTAACAATCTATTGAATTCGTTTTCCACGAAAGAACTTGCAAACCCGTATCTGTGATCTGGACAAAGTCTCATTGCCAGAATAAATAAAAAGAATCATGCAACACGCAAATATATTTTCTTGTCACTGAGCTATTTGATTATGGTTGATTGTATTCTATAACTCGGGATATAAGAAAACTATCTTTCGCGGCCATCTAGATAATAGATAGCTGTACAATTGTCGAGATTGATCGAAGTTGCTGCTGGATTCTCAGCAGGTATCATATCTCTGATCATTTTTGTACCAATATATAGGGTGGCTAGCTTCAGGTAGACTATAATATTTTAATCAATGCTAATAATAATAAGCATTGACGCCAAAACACCAAAACTTCATTTTTCAAGAAAATATAGGAGATAATAGAGATAATGTCCAAAAAAGCATATATGGGTAAATGCATAACATAGCTTTATATAATTTGTAACAGGAAAACCATTTAACGGTATGTATTTTTAAATGTACGATGTTGTTAAGCTTGTTGCATTGCAAAAACAAATTATTATTGTTTTATGCCGTGACATGTATTTCCCTTTTACTTCTGCAATTTATGTCATCAAACTTAGCACCAGGCCGCCTAAAGAACTCGACAATTATGTATATAATGACACAGATTCTTATAATTTTTGTGACTTTTTGTACAACATATAAATGCAATCATTAACTTTCATAAACCCGAGCGGGGTGCAGTTGCACAGCAGACATAAATTTGTGGTGGTATTTTCTAAAATATTTATTTTAACTCAACTTCCTTCCAGGAATGCTTCTTAAATATATTTCTAATTTAGCATAGAAAAGTTTAAGAAAATTTGCTATTTATTGTTACAAGTTATAGTGAGTTTTGTACCTTGGGGTTCAGCTGCACCCCGCTTGGTATGTAACATTTTACACTATAACAAAGCAAATGGTGTATGCAGCAGATGAATTGGCAAAGGAAATCACGACTCGAAGAAAGAGTAATCAGTGGCCGATGGCAATATGTTTCCATCTACTGGACATTGGTGGCATCAACGCCTATTAGCTATGGGTGCTGAAAAATCCGGATTGGAAAAATCTTTTGGATAGAACAATGTTTTTGTTGAAGTTGAGACAAGAATTAATAAGGATAACTAATATTCATAGGTACCATAATGATAAGATTTACATTCCTATATAAAACAATCTATGTTGACCATTTTGTCAAAATCAAGTGTAAGTAATGAACAATCTGCTTCTGTTAATGACAGTCAGCAGCAATGTTTCTTATGTGACAGTCATAAAGACAGGAAATCCAGAAAGTTTTGTATTTGGTGCAATCAGTACATATGTGCAGAACATTCAAAAAATGTAACAGTTTGTAACAAGTGTAATAATCAAATTATTATTTAAAATGTCACAGATTCTTATATATTATATTTTTCTTTATATCATAATGATTTCAAATTATTATTTGCAAATGTTTTTATTTTTCAATGCTTACAGCATACCTATGTAAAGATATATATTTTTTAAATCAGAATGTTATTTTTGATTTATCACAAATTAAAAAAAAAATAAAGTAAGGTACATTTACACCCCACTCGGTACTTAATGTAAGTTTTTGACCACGGGCTTATGAAGGTTAATCATTGTAGTTGCCTCCTTCTCCGTCATTTCAGGTATATATATATATACAGGGTGACTTTGAAGTTGAGTCATTAATTTTCAGATAATGATTGTAGAAGGAAGATAAACCAAAATATGTGTGTAAAAATAAAAAAAAAATTAAAAAATTTTGTTTACCTTGTTTTATAAAGTATCGTCCCGACAAGTATTTCAGTGCGGACCTGTATTTGATCGTGAGGTCCCCTGTGAGGTCTTAAGTCACCTGATTCACGAGCCCGTTGTACTACATTAACAAAGGCACGAGGGGTTGGTTGCACTCGATTGGGAAACCGATCCGCATAAACATGTGCCATTTTTTATTTCGTTTGAGCCACGCAACAGATACCACTATTCACTGTCACTGACTGTATACAAATGAATGAAATAATTGTAAAAATATCGTTCCAAATTCTTTCGCTTTTTTGTTTCCGATGCGATGAACCGATACGGCGGATTATATCCGTTGTCGCCAAACACGAGCACAATATTATTATTGAGACAGGGCGGTACTCAAACTTCCAAACATTTCTTTTGATCAGATCTACTCACTGTTAAAATAAATGACTCAACTTCGAAGTCACCCTGTATATAACAAAAAATAGTGAATTAGAGCAGAAGATAGGATAGGTATCACAAGCAATATGTATTTCTGCTTGTTGTCTTCATCAGGCCCGAAATAAATGCACATATGCAACTACAAATGTAGAAACACATTCCCATACATCCGGATATGGGTGTAACATGAGGAAATGAAAATGGAGAGGAACAAAACAACACATGAAGTCACCAAGAAGAAACATCATTCATTTCGGACCTGATGAAGCCAACAAACAGAAATATGTATCACTGGTTACCTATCTTATTTTCTGCTCGAATCCACTTTCCTTCTATATGCGGATTATGCCCATTATTTTTTCTATTTGTTCTATACCTTTTTCCGCATGATCCTTTTCTATATATATAATAGTAATGTTTATTGAAGAAAAAATACAATTTAGGAGCAAGAGAAAAAAAATGCATATCCTGCAATAAACATATACTACACCACAAGAAGCAAATGCTTGTGTGTGGAGGAGTATACCCATTGAGGTTGTTCACTTCCAACTTATCATTGCCCTGCTAGCACATTTTTAGCTACATGATATTGACTATTTATAAAATACAGGGTGTTTCAGAGCTATGGGATCAAACTTGCAGGGGTTATTTAGTGTAACAGTAGAAAATATTTGAGTATAGGGACCCATATCCGGAAAAGTGTCACTACGGCACTAAGACGCGTTAAAATTTAGAAAGACGATGAATTGCCTAAATGGGATTTAATGCATTTAATTTTTGTCTTTTGTACATGATATCGTCACAACAATTGTTCAAAATGTCTTCCTCCAAGCGGACATGGGGACATGTAAAGTCTTTGGTTTACGAAACTCCAGTAGAAACATAGTAAGATTTAATTGGACGAATTACAGCAGCATTTGAAATCATTCAAAACGAGTATCAAATGTTTTCTACTGTTACACTGAATAACCCCTAGAAGTTTCATCCCTTAGTTCTGAAACACCCTGTATCATGATAAAGGCTATTAGAATATACAAGGCATTAACAATTTTTTTTTTAATTTTAAAAACCTACATCAAAAAAACAAATATAAAAGCATTACCTAACCAGCGGTTTACTACTAATTTGTTAAAATATCTAATCATTTTTTCAAAAGATGCAAAAGTCAAAGAAACAGTAATGAACTTTATCAAAAAAAAACAAGATAAGTCAAAGATCTATATTATATATAATAACATCGATTTTTTTTAACAATAAACATGACACACTGAATGTAAGTGTAATATTTTACCTATTTTCTATAATTCTGTGAACTTGTTCTTGTCCCTTTTCAAGTAAGAATTTTTTCTATTTCTTTTTTAAGTTTTGGTAACGAAGATATTTTTTTTATTTCATCAGGTAATGTAACCGACTGGCGGGATACGAATAGCATCTTTGTCCTAGTTTTTTGGTAGACAAAAGTCTGTTTTTATTATGAATTATTTTTGAAAATTGTTTTTTCTAAAACCTCAAGTTTTGCTAAGCGAACGGATGGAGCTCCACCCCAAGCTAATAAACTGTATCACAATCTAGTCTCCACCAGAGCTTGGTAAATCATTTTCCAGATAATTACTTGATATTTTATTTTGAATAACAGACATCCCAAGTTCAAGGTAATATGATCAACATGATAAATCCATTTCATGTGCGAATCCAAAAGTACGCCCACATATTTGATTTTGTTAGTAGATTCTATTTTGATGATTTCGTGAGTACTTTCTGGATTTTGTTTTATCTCAATAGCAGTATAATCAGGAAGCCTTCTTTTATCATTGAAAAACGGCATAAACATCGTTTTTTGGTAATTTATAGTGAGGCATTTATGGTTGAACCAATCAGAAATTGTATACCACGACCATTCATCTGAATAAAGAATAGCGGTGTTATCAGCAAAACAAACGACAGCTCCCTCTATTTGTAAAGCTGTTCACGAAAAAGTTAAATAACAAAGGACTCAAAACTGTACCTTGAGGTACACCGCATATAATTGTTTGTTCTTCACTGAAAGTGGAATTTATCTGTTTTCTTCCCTCAAGATAACTTTTCAATATATTTAATGCACTACCTCTGATACCAGAATCTTGCAAAACACCCAGCAGCTGATTATGGTCTACTGTATCAAATGCTTTTGCAAGATCCAGCAAAACACACAGATCTGGCTTGCTTAGTGAGCATAGTGAGCGTAATGGGTCTATAATTTGTAACTTCTAAAGGATCGCCTGTCTTGTGTATAGGTTTGAAAATATCTGGACCCATCTTGTATACTTAGGTTTATTAAAAAGCTTAATGTTTTAGAAATTACATGTGTGACTTGTTTTACTAACTCAGCCCAAATACCATCGAAACCAGGGCTTTGTTTTTTTTAAGGGTTGTATAATGTTTAAGAGCTCATTTTCCGAGACAGGTTCAATGAGTTAAGCAAGTGTTTTTTAGGTGGTTTGTTGGCGTCTGGTTTACGAATTTTATTTGACAGCTTTTTTCTTATGTTAGTTAGTCATTAAACGTATTTGCTATGTCTAAGTCGGTATCCAATGTTTCATCAACAATATTGATTTTACTTATATTACACTGATCAACAGCCAAAAAATATCCTCAATAAAATCAACAAAATATTACTATTTTTAATGTGCTAAAACCGGAATGAAACTTATTTTTTCAATATTAGTTCAAGTTTTAGAGATACGGTAATTATATGTGTTCCTGCTGTGACAGTGTTAATATACTGTAATTCACAAGAATGCACGTGCTACATTTTTATATTCGGCAAGGAAAGATGATGTAATCGGCATGATTGTGTTACGTTATACATACGTGTACATTATATTGTTTTATATTAGCCATTTTTTCCTCAGTTGGCTGACAGCGTTCATGCAAGATGTCTCGAAAGTGTGTAAACAATCCAGATCAGTTTTGTTACGTGTGTGGTGATGTGACTTTTGCGTCTCAGAGACGGCCTATTACTCCACTAATAACAAAGGCATATCAGCTTTATTTCGGTTGTAAACTAGGTGATCAAGACAAACAGTGGGCACCCCACATCTGCTGTAATACATGTGCTTCAAGTCTGAGGAGCTGGTTAAATGGCAAAAAACGGTCTATGCGCTTTGCTGTCCCAATGGTTTGGAGAGAGCCTACAAATCATATTAATGATTGTTACTTTTGCATGGTACCTTGTGTTGGACAAGCCACAGGTATGTCCAAGAAAAAAAAATCGGTTATTAACTACCCAAACATACCATCTGCGATAAGACCTGTGCCTCACAGTGACGAAAATCCTATTCCAAAACCCCCAGAATCCTACACTTGCGAATCAGAAAACGAATCAGATCATGGCGATCGAGTGATTCGTCAGGAAGAAGATATGCCATCAACGTCAAGAGATCCTGATTTTATACCGAGCACGTCATGCCACCAACCGCACAAAATAACACAGTCAGAATTAAATGATCTTGTAAGAGATTTAGAACTTCCAAAATGTAAGGCAGAGTTACTTGGATCAAGACTGCAGCAGTGGAACTTGTTAGAAGACGATGTTTCGGTATGTGTTTTTCGTAAACGCCACAAAGACTTAGAACCATTTTTCAATATGGAGAATAACTTGGATTTCTGCAGTAATATTAACGGCTTACTGGCGGCTTTAAATATAAACTATAACCCAGAAGAATGGAGATTGTTTATAGACAGTTCAACATTGAGTTTAAAGGCAGTGTTATTGCATATTGGAAATATTTTACCATCTCGTCCTGTAGGGTATGCAGTTCACATGAAAGAATCATATGACAATATGAAGTACCTATTGACATGCATAAAATACGATGAGCACCAATGGCATATTTGTGGCGATTTGAAAGTTGTTGCACTTTTACTTGGGCAGCAGCTAGGCTACACAAGGTTTTGCTGTTTTTTGTGTGAATGGGACAGTCGGGCAAAGGCACTTCATTACACCAGACAAAACTGGCCTGTTCGTCAATTCCTAGAGCCAGGTCAAAAAAATCTACAGCATATGCCATCAGTAGATTCGAAAAAAAATTTATTACCACCACTGCATATCAAGTTGGGCCTAATGAAAAACTTTGTCAAGGCATTAGATAGAGATGGGTCAGCTTTTCAATACCTGCGTCAGAAATTTCCAAGACTAAGTGAGGCAAAGGTTAAAGAAGGTATTTTTGTTGGGCCACAGATTCGAAATATTTTGAAAGATACACAGTTTGAAAACACTTTAACAGGTATTGAAAAAACTGCTTGGAATGATTTCCGTCTGGTGGTCACTAATTTCTTGGGAAATAGAAAAGCTGACAACTATAAAACCCTTGTCAAAAATATGCTGTCATCGTATCAAAAGATGGGCTGTAATATGTCTCTTAAGATACATTTCCTACACTCACACCTGGACTTTTTTCCTGACAATTGCGGAGCCGTAAGTGATGAGCACGGCGAACGTTTTCATCAGGATATTTCAACAATGGAAAAAAGGTACCAGGGAAAGTGGAATCCTTCCATGCTTGCAGACTACTGTTGGACTCTTGGTAGATATGCTCCAGAAACGATCCATAACAGAACAGCAAGAAGACAGCGCATATAGTGATTCTTATAAGTATATGAATCTTGTTACTTTTTTTAATATATCCTTAAAAATAAAGTTTTTTTTCTAAACCGCAACTAATTTTTTTATTTCATTGTCATTTTTGGATTCAGCGCCCCAAAATTAACAAAGAAGTGCACTTTTCCCACAAGATACAATTAAAAAACTAAAATTTGTTATCCATTGTTATTAGGCGGTTTTTCGGAAATGCAATTTTTTCTACCATTTCCCACATGACTTTCCAATTATTTTTATTCCAAACAAGTTTTTTAGTGAAATGCTACTTAGCTTTTTTGATCAAAGTAGATAACTTATTTTTATACTTTAAATATTCTTGCTTCAATTGATCGGTTTTATTTGCTTTATATAGCTTATATTTCTCCTCTTTATTATTAATTGATGGCACAATGCCTTTTGTTACCCAGTCCTTTCTTGGCGTTTCATTTATTTCCAGTTTTACTATTTTGTGTTGTTTTTTATGTTATCCCTAAAAATAGCCATGAAATAACTTGCAGCTTCATTAACTTTTTTTGTGTTATAGAATAGATCAACAAATTCCTTATAGGTTCTTTTATAATATTTTTTTTTATTTATTTCAAGACATTCTTATTTATGCCGTTGCATAGTCTTTTGTAATATCTGCTTTGATTACATAAGCACATCATCCAGACGGGATTTCTTTTTTTTTGTCTTACAAAAATATGGTCTAGGTTCTAGGCAACTAGATAATGTTCCAATTTCTCTAGTAGGCATGTCAATAAGTGAATGCAGGTGGAATTCGTACAGCATGTTTAGATAATCTTGCACCAGCATGTCGTTCTCGTCCAGTACATTAATATAGATATCGCCAGTGAATATACAGTGGTTGATATTATCCATTGATTTCCTCAGTCCTTCAGATCGATAATGAATTGTCTTAACATCAGTGGAAGGTGGTCTATATTCTGATATAATTAGTACTTTGTCTCTTTCTATATTCATAATTACTGCGAGTCCCGTACATTCAGTAAAGTGCGTAACTTTAGAGAATATATGGTTTTTATCAATATATAACACCATCGTTTTGGTTTAAATTTGCCTAATTATAGATAATATTACTTATAACCATCCATTAAAAAAAAAAACGAATGTCTGGAATACGCCACGTTTCGGTTAAAGTTATTAAACTTATGCTGTAAAGATGTAAGGCATATTTTCAATTCATCAAAGTTTTTTGTTAAGCTTCTTATATTTTGGTGGAATATACTGAAATACTCCTCGACTAGTTCATCAAATTCTAGAAAGTTATTCAAATCTCTACTTTCATAACGGTTGTAATTGACATCACTAATGTATTGACTTATATTCGAAAGTGACCCTTATGTAAATAAATTCTTATCAGTTTATCGAGAAAAGATGCTATACGTACCAACGTTCTGCAAGAAGACCTCAAAGTTCACACAATTAGTCAAGTAAAATAAAACAATTTTAAACTATGTTTACGTTGTTTTAAAGAATTTACACGCGCACACACAAACACTGGACACTAATTTTTTTTGCAAGGGAGTCAAGTCTGTATACACAGAAAAAGGTGACACCAAACATTATTTTTTCTGAGACCTGGTATATATCTTCAAAACTTCTTCTCATCAATTTTTATTTTTTTATTTTCCGGCTTTTGTCCGCCTGCGACTTTCACTGGGCCCAGGGCCTATCCTACGGGGCGTCAGGTATCGAGTTTCTTTTTCTGAAGCCGCTTGTTGTGCGGATTTTATAATGGTTCGTACCTCCTTTTGCACGTCCAAGGCAGCATATTCTTGTTGTTCAATAGTTACACCCTGTTTATGTATCTTAGCTTGCAAATTGAGGGTTCTTGCTAATTTGAAATACGACACTAGTATATTTTTATCGGCGTCAGTGAGATCTGGTGCAATATAGATACCACTGCCTCTCAGCTATTTGATTTACTCCACCATCAAAGGCCTGATCATTCCCGCAACTGATCGCCCCAACCTATAGAAGTCTCTAAAATCGGAAGATTTGCATTCCAGCTCCAGTTTTTTATTTACAATGGTAACCAGCTAATCCAAGTCTGCGGACTTGCTATTTTCCTTTTTAAGATCATAAAAGTTATATTTTTTAGTTTTACGTTCCACCGATTTGACCTTCTCTTTTAGTTTTTGATTCTCTTGTTTTAGAGCAGTGATTTCTTCCCCTAGTTCGTGGTATTGTTTTGCGTAATCTTCCTTTAAATTCTGTATTTCACGAGTTAGTGCCTTGATTTCCTCCTTTATTTCAGTATTGTTGGCCAATATGAGGATATAGAGGTGCTTTATCGTGATTTCTGGTGTTACCTCCGCCATCCCATTTATTTTACTCGTAAACCCAGTAACAGTAAAAAAACTGAGCTACTAGTCCTTGTATTCTCACAGAATGTGTCGCAAAAAAGTGACGCTGCTTCCATATAAAATCAGGAAGATTTCAAGTAACTTTGTTTAAGCAGATTGCATGCAGGTCTCACTTCACAGAATTGTTAACTGCACTTATTACTAATATTTGCACGAAAATTCCAAATTTTTTGGCCACTTTTTACCACTCAAAACTATGAATTTTCAACAGAGCTCCATACACGACACATATCACACCAGTGGCGTACTTTATTTCTCATCGGTTATAACATCCTTCAATGGACCTAGCAAAGGAAATCGTTATATCCGGTTTTCGTTGTAAGCGATAGTGTCTTCTTTTTTAGTTATTTATATAAAGGTCAATTCTATGAATGTAATACAAAAGGAAACACGTAAATTGAACAAGATGATTAATTTAGAACATCTCAAGGCTTTAAAACCAAAATAAGTAGGTATTGATGTTAGTACCTATATACAACAGTAACTAAATTAGAAAACATTATGTATTATCATACATATGTGAGAAACATGAAAACAATGTATTGGCTTACTCACAAAGAACATGGCTTATTTTTCGAAAAAGTCAGTAATTTTCGATTGTTTTTTACATTTATCAGTTTGGTATGCACATTGAAATTTCCTTATCCTTAGATTTCAAACATTCCCGCTTTGAAGGGCTGCTAAATTTCTCATTAAAAATTAGAAATTTTTGTTGAGTACTGTTGAGACTAATATTCGATTGCCGAATGAAGACAAAACAAATATTGTGTAATATTAACGAGTTTTAACCGGAAACAGTGACGGTTTGTCGCTTTGCCGATATTTTCGTTAAGTGGACGATGATAAAAACGTCGCTTTGAGGGATGTGTCGTTTTAACCGATGTCATTTTATACGGTTTTCTTATGTACAGGAATAAGTATAGTTTCGCCGATAAATGTAAACTTCTTCGTATAATCTGATAGGTCGTTATATGCGATGTTGTTCTAAACGATTTCTACTGTATATATATATATATATATATATATATATATATATATATATATATATATATATTATATCATTTTGACTACTTGGAAAATTTTAAATAATCAAATGACTTTTATTACTGAATTGAGTAAATTTGTTAAATGACCAGTTCGGCTGTGGATTGGAATAGCAGTTTATATTTGTTTTGATTACCTTACATGATAACATACAAGTTCTTGATACATTGTAGATTTGGACATATACTTGATAAGTTGCAGTTGTTCAATAACGAAAGTAGTACTTGCTATTCGAATCTTTACGCCAGGCCTGGCCACGTGCCTCATTCCCCTTGAACGCGCTATAGAGTAGTTCAGGGGGAAGGATGATCACATAATGTAATCGAGTGTAATCGGTACACTTTGACAGAGTGGGAGAACCGCGAGCATACATTATTTTTTCCAACTGAAGTGTTTTTTTTTATTATTCTTATCTTTATTGTTAATACTTACTAATAACCCGTATGTATCACTGTAAATAATATGAAAAATATTAAAAATTAATTTAAAAAAAAATCCTTTACGCATTAGTTATTTGTTCACAATGCAATCATTTTGACTGCTTTCTGGCAATAAAGGTATATACTAAGTTTCAGTCGTTCTAGTATTAATTAAGGATGTGTTTATGTTAACCTTGAAAAAAAAATATTCCTGAGTAAGATTACCTCCCGCCACTCCGTTCCTCTTACATACCAACATTATTTTTTTATAAATTATATGTTTCAAGAAGTGCTTTTCAGTAATCCTACTGTATTTTTCAGTACCAGTTCCAGTTTCTGTCTCCCAGCCATATGTTTCAACATTAGATTTGCAGAACAAACATGGGGGATTAGATTTGCAGCAATACACTATTTTCAAATATGAGTATTCCGGTCATGGACAACATCGTTCTAGCAAATGGCTGAAAAAATACAGGTGAGTACCTCCATAAAGCATTTATTTTAACACTGTTGTAAAGTTTCTCAGGGTATTTGATTATATTTTTCACTTAATCTCTTTCGATACTACTATGGCAAAAATAAGCAAGCATTGGACACGAGACTGCCTATAGCCGTCATGCCAAAATATACATATTGAATGTAAGTCATTCATATCTCCCATCCAAGAAATTCTATCTATTCCCAAAAAATCCAAGTCAAAGGAAACTATGGCACAATGCCTGTGGATTAGCTTCTAATACAAAATCTGATAACTTCTATATTCTTCAATATTCTATTGTCAGATCATGTTTCCCTTCACGATCCCTATTCACTTCTGAACTGTCTTGCAGTTCTAAAAGACATTGGTCAAATTCTTGAAGCACTGTTCTCATTACAGTTGTATGTTCATTTCAAGGAACAGGACAACAAGCAGAGACCAAATTTGAGGCACTTTTTTTTGAACCAAATAGAATACTTTTTTTATAGAAAAAACATGTTGTTATTGAAAGTTAAAGAAATCTACAAGAAGAGAATACAGTCAAAAGAAACTAAAAATGTAAAAACTAATGACAAAAAATATTTTTTTTGCGAAAGTGACAAATTCGACACTTTAAAATAAGGGTCCGTATGGTATCCTAATTTGAGATAGGATCCTAATTTGAGACAGCGCTTAAATTTATTCGAAAAACACTTCACATAAAGAACACAAAAACGTGCCAGATGTAAGTTCTCCACAATCTTCATGGGCCCATCTACTACACCTTACGCATTTGGACCACTTCTCGCCTTGTTGATCCGCCGACAACTTGCCCATGCAAAATAGACATTTGGCATCACTGGACCGCTCTCGTCTGATGAAGAATCAGCAAACTCCATATCACTAGCTTCACTTTCTGAAGAGCTTGACCATTCTGTTTTTCTTCTATTATTTTTCTTTTTTTTAGGCTGGGTGGATTGGGCTTGTTTACTCTTTTTTGTGTTAACTTTTTTTTCATTTGCTGATCTTTTTCATTTGCTTGTATCCTTTTTTCTTTTTCTTGCTTTTTCGATACACTTTCTTCAAGCTCTTTTTGTATGGTGTTGAAGTGATAATTGCTGCTTTTGCAGCTCTACTATTTTTACGATTTGTATTTTGAGTTTTCATCATCGGAAGGGGACAAATATCCTTAGGGGATATAAGTGGCTCTGTTAAAGTGGGCGTTGGGCTGGGTGTTCTTCCATTTTCTCTTTGTACCATAACCATTGGAGTAGGTGCTCTTTCATTATGGATCACTGGGCTTGGTGTTCTTTCTCTTTCTATCCTTAAATCTTAATTCAAAATATTTATGGCATTGTAATCCTCTTGCACTACCTGGGCCGCTTCATTCTGCTCTGAATCTTGAATCTCGCTGTCATTTTCGTGTAGGTCCTCCTTATTCTGATTCTGCTCGTTGTTATCAATATTTTCTTTATCCTGAAAAGCAAATTCATAATCTTGAACAACTTGACGATAAAGAGGCACCAAACCTGTTTTTCGAAAGCCTTTTGCGGAAACCTTCATTGTTGCAGCCTTATTGTATGCTTTACAAAAAATAGAAGCCAGTGCGTAATGTGTTTTTAAAGGAGACATGAACCCAACGTCCAAAGGTTGCATCTTATTAGTGCAATGCGGAGGGTGGCAAACTATAATCCCATGATTTTCTTTGGCCAAGTCTATAAGCAGAATATTTCTGGTGTGAGAGTAGTGGCCATCTTAATAGCAGAAGAACTGGGTCCTCCGCAGTTGGCTTTGTATATTTTATAAAATGTTGAAGTCATCTGGTACATATATCCGCTTGTACCCAGCTGGATGGATGACTTTCGCCAACAGATCCCTGAGGGCTGCTAAATTTCTCATTAAAAATTAGAAATTTTTGTTGAGTACTGTTGAGACTAATATTCTATTGTCGGATGAAGACAAAAAAAATATTGTGTAATATTAACGAGTTTTAACCCGAAAAAGTGACGGTTTGTCGCTTTTTGCCGATATTTTCCTTAAGTGGACCATTATTCTTCTTTATTCCTTTTGGCTTCTGTACACGTGTACAATCCGCCAGCTCATTTGTTGTGACTGTACTTTGTCTGGCTCTCGGCCATGTACGAGTCACTGTATTGTCTCGAATTCTAGTGTAGAAATGCTGTAAAATATATCTATATCTTCTGTTGTATTATTTCTAGAGCTGGGATGTTGCTATTTATGTTTGATGAAAACTTTTACTTATGCTTTCTAAAGTGGTGTGGGGAGGTTAGTCAGACAGATAGCACAACACAGGTATAGACTTTTCTCGTACCCGGGCAACGGAGGTACATTAACACACCCTAAATGTTGTCTTGGAAAAGGATTAGCACACAGGGTTTTAAATGATGGGGATCTCAAACAGTTATAATATTATTTTGTTTGTCTGAATGAAGTAGGTTAATAGGTATATGGCTTTCATGTTGATATTTGCAAGTATTAATTGAATGTTGAAGGGGGCTTTTTCTTATCTCTTCATATAGATTAAAACCTAATATTTGAGTTATTGGGCAGTCAATTAGTATATGATTTAAATCTGCATATTGTCCACAATCACAGAAAGCGTCATCTTCCATTCCTATTTTGAACATGTGAGCTTTATGTCTTGCATGTCCCGTTCTCACTCTGATTATAGCTGTTAGGTGTCTTCTGTTTATTATATTTTGGAGTAATGTGGTTTGACCGGGAATTCTTCTTGTATTTTCTTATACCACCTGCCTTTGTTGATGAATGTTCGTTTCCACATTGTTGTGAATTTATCCTTTATTTTTGTTTTGGCCTTAGTTAGTATATTGGGTATGGTAAGTTTCGTATCTTGTGGGATTCTGAGTTGTCTTCCTAAGTTAGTTAGGGTGTCTGCCGTTTCATTTCTTCTAATGTTGGAGTGTCCTGGGATCCAAGCCAGTTCAATATTGTATCCTTTTTCTGCAGCTTCGTGAATTAGCTTTCTTGTTGTGAGGCAGCCATATTCTGAGTTAGCATCCACACCTTGTTTTGCTATTTGTGCTATAGCACTTTGCGAGTCTGTTAATATTAGACTTTTCTGGATTTTCTTTTCTATGACTTTGTTGCATGCTTTGTTAATCGCTGATATTTCCCCCGCGCAGATGTTTAGTAGTAGTCAGGGAGTCTGGATGTGTAGTTACAGGGTTTGTCCGGAAAGTAATAGGACTGAGTCGATTTAAAAAAATTTATTGAGCCAATCGTTACAATTCTTTAAAAACTTTCAAAATAGGCTCCTTCTGCGTCGATGCAGCGCTGCCAGCGCGATTTCCAAGCATTGAAGGCGTCACGGAAGGCATTCTCCGGAATAGCCTTGAGAGCCGCGGTGCATGCTGCTTGGATCCCCTCTGTCGTCTCAAAATGCTTGCCTTTCATCGGCCTTTTCAGGCGAGGAAACAATAAAAAGTCCGGGGGGGGCACATCTGGGCTGTAGGGCGGCTGCGGAAGCGTTGGGATGCCGGCCTTGGTCAGGTAGCTGTTCACAAGAAAGGCAGTGTGCGCCGGGGCGTTGTCGTGGTGCAACTTCCAGTCGGCTGCGATGTCTTGTCGGACCCGACTGACCCTTCGTTTGAGTCTCCTGAGCACTTCCACGTAAAACTTGGCGTTGACGGTTTGTCCAGGAGAAACAAATTCATTGTGAACGATGCCTTTGATGTCAAAAAAGACAATGAGCATCGTTTTCACTTTGGATTTGCTCATTCTTCCCTTTTTTGGGCGAGGAGACGCCCTCGTGTGCCACTCGGAAGATTGCCTCTTTGTCTCGGGATCATACTCAAAGATCCACGACTCGTCACCTGTGATTACGTTATTCAAAAATTGGGGGTCACTTTCACACATGTTCAAATTTTCTTGGCACACTTCCACTCGCCGCAATTTCTGGTTCTGGCACTTTTGGGACCATCTTCGCGCACACCTTGCGCATGTTCTGATGCTGTGTCACAATGTCATGAACACCACATATTTTGGTAAATTTAACATCTGGGCAATCAAACGAATACTTAGTCGACGGTCTGAGTCCAAAACTTTGCGCACACGAGTCACATTATCGGTGTTTGTCGAAGTCGAAGGTCTTTCAGCACGGTCTTCATCAGCGACCTCTTCCCGGCCCTCGAAAAAGGCCTGGTGCCCCCGAAACACACCACTTCTTGCTAAAGCAACACCTGGGTAAGCCTGCTTGATCATATCAAACGTCTCTGTCTCAGATTTACCGAGTTTCACACAGAATTTAATCGCGTACCTCTGCTCTAACGAACGCTGCATTTTCGGCTTGCACCACTCACAGAAACACGTCGCGCGAAAATGCCTGTCCTGACTCTTCAAGTGCTCGGAGACAACTGACCAGCCGCTCATTCGTTAGCTAGGAACGCCCTCTACCGAATCAAGTCGGTGCGCGCACGCTCCGAAGTACAGTCATGGTGGAAGAAAATGAGTCCTATTACTTTCCGGACAAACCCTGTATGTCCCAGTTGAGGAATGTGTAGTGTGTACCCCATATCCCACTTTAGATGCGTCAGTGTATATGAAGGTATGGGTGTCTCTGAACTTCCATAATTTGTAGAAATTGTAACTCGGTATTGTGATCTTTTTTGTTTATGTTAAGGGGGACGACTTTCACTGCCCGAGTTTGAGTAGAGTATAATTAAACTCGAAGCACGGGACGGCTCGTCCCGAGTGGATTAGTGGAATGTATTCCTCCAAAATGTTAAGGGCTTCTATGGTGATATTGGGCGCTCTATTCCTCCAATAGTCATGACCTGACTCATATTGATTTTTTAGTTTTTTTAATATTATGAGTAAGGGGTGGGATTGAATTCTAGCTTTTTTGGCTAGGAATTTAGTGCATAACCAGACCCGCCTGTGGTGTAGGTCCATTTCCGCGGTTTCTGCTAGTAACTCATTAGTTGGTGTTGACTTCATGGTACCCGTTATGATCCTAAGCCCTTGAAATGACGTCTTCTGAAGTTTATTGAGGTCTTTTTGATTGCAGGAATTTAATATTATGCTACCATAATCCAGATGGGATTTAACTAGTCTGTTATACGCCATGTGTAAGGTTGCAGGGTCAGCACCCCAGGAAACCCAAAAATGTTTAAAAGTTTTATTCCCCTATTAGCTTTATTTATCATATTGTCTATCTGCGCGCTCCATTTTAAATTTTTATGTAGTATGACCCCTAAGTATTTCGTTTGGTTTTTGAGCTCTATATGTTCATTGTTAATTTGAATTATTGGTGTGGACCGCATTCGGTTACCTTTTGTAAGCCATATCGCTGAACTTTTTTCCACTGATATTTCAAAGTTGTGGCTTTTCATCCAGACGTTTACTCTTTCCAGATACTCGTTTAATGTTCCCGCCATTTTGTCTATTTTGTTACCGTTGATCATCAGCGCCATATCGTCTGCGTAACTGAGTAAATGTATGTGTTATAATATTGAATATAATTTATTTATATATATATATATATATATATATATACAGGGCGGCGCATCGAAAACGAAACAGACGCATTTACTGGCAGCTCAGTTTTTTTTTTGAAAAACGCTCAGACCCGTCGATTTTGTTTTCGAGGGGGACACAAGTTTGGCAAAAAATCACGTTAACACGTGCAGCCCCCTGGGCGGGGGTGACACCAACCCTAAAATCTTAAATGGAAAGGGGGGTCGAGTGATACCTTATTTTAAAGGT
The DNA here is from genome assembly GCA_963669975.1 of Acanthoscelides obtectus. Classification (NCBI taxonomy): domain Eukaryota; kingdom Metazoa; phylum Arthropoda; class Insecta; order Coleoptera; family Chrysomelidae; genus Acanthoscelides; species Acanthoscelides obtectus. The sequence goes on from CAVLJG010000002.1 coordinate 25,338,881, forward strand.
CTTTCAATTCCCCAGCCACAAAAATGAAATGTTTTGACCGGTGAAATGTATTTGGAATTACTGGTTGATGTTCCAACAGGATGGTGCCCCACCACATTACGCATTACGTGTTCGACAATATTTAGATCAGACGTTTCCAGATCGATGGATTGGTAGAAGAGGTGCCATTGAATGGCCCCCAAGATCGCCAGATTTATCCTACCTTTGGATTCCTTTATGTGGGGTCATTTAAAAAGCAAAATCTATGCTACTCAGCCAACATCTTTAGAAGACCTACGCCAAAGAATTGTGAATGAGTGCCTTCAAATTACTCCTCAAATATTGCAAAATGTGCGGCAACGTTTTGAGCAAAATCTTTATTATTGCCTAACGGGTCAGTTTATTCTTCATTTTTAAATTACTTTGCTGCCAAATCTCCACTAATGATGATGTATTAGTTTTATTTAAGCTTTAAATCAATAAAACTACTGATCTGAAGTACATTAATTTTATATCATTATAAAGGGAATTGAAAGACCTTTAAAATAAGGTATCACTCGACCCGCCTTTCCATTTAAGATTTTGGGGGTGGTGTCACCCCCGCTTAGGGGGCTGCACGTGCTAACGTGATTTTTTGCCAAACTTGTGTCCCCCTCGAAAACAAAATCGACGGGTTTGAGCGTTTTTGAAAACAAAACTGAGCTACCAGTAAATGCGTCTGTTGTTTTCGATGCGCCACCCTGTATATACAGGGTGACTTTGAAGTTGAGTCACTAATTTGCAGATAATGATTGTAGAAGGAAGATAAACCAAAATATGTGTGTAAAAATAAAAAAAAATTAAAAAAAAATTTTACCTTGTTTTATAAAGTATCCTCCCGACAAGTATTTCAGTGCGGACCTGTATTTGATCGTGAGGTCCCCTGTGAGGTCTTAAGTCACCTGATTCACGAGCCCGTTGTACTACATTAACAAAGGCACGAGGGGTTGGTTGCACTCGATTGGGAAACCGATCCGCATAAACATGTGCCATTTTTTATTTCGTTTGAGCCACGCAACAGACACTATTCACACGCGACTGAAACTGACTGTATGTATAACTGAACTGAATTGTAATCGTAAAAACATCGTTCCAAATTCTTTCGCTTTTTTGTTTCCGATGCGATGAACCGTTGTTGCCAAACACGAACACATGATATTATTGAGACAGGGCGGTACTCAAACTTCCAAAGGGCTATAACTTTGTTACTTTAATTTTACCAGAAAAATGGTAAAGGAAAAAAACATTTCTTTTGATCAGATCTACACACTGTTAAAATAAATGACTCAACTTCGAAGTCACCCTGTACGTAATATATATATATATATATATATATATATATATATATATATATAACAACAAGTAGGAAAATAATGGGCAAAATCCGAAAAAAGGAGGAAAGTGGATTCGAGCAGAAAATAGGATAGATAACCCGATCGATACGTATTTCTGCTGGTTGGCTTCATCAGGCCCAAAATGAATGCACATATGAAACTACAAAAGTAGATACACATGCCCACACATCCGGATACGGGTGTAACCTGAGGAGACGAAGTTGGAGGAGAAAAAAAAACGACACACGAAGTCCACAACAAGAGCCAACCTACACATTGTAGTATAAAATGGCTATACGACCTCGAATTTTCGTCTAACCACCACCACGCGGCCGGTTATAGCCACTTGCTGTGGTACTTCAAGCCCAAAGGATCTACAAAGAGAATATGTTACGTTACACCCGTATCCGGATGTGTGGGCATGTGTATCTACTTTTGTAGTTTCATATGTGCATTCATTTCGGGCCTGATGAAGCCAACCAGCAGAAATACGTATCGCTCGGGTCACCTATCCTATTTTCTGCTCGAATCCACTTTCCTCCTTTTTGCGGATTTTGCCCATTATTTTCCTACTTGTTGTTATACACCTTTCTCCGCATGATCATATTCTCTTTATATATATATTTATATATGTTAAACAGTAGTGGGCTTTAGAGGGGACCATGAGGAAGACCTTTGGACCATGTATATTGTTTTCATTATCTATTGTATATACTGTTCTGTTATTCAGTAAATTAAAAATTAGATTTCAAATTTGTTTAGATATTACAAGTTTTATTAGCGTTCCGTATAATAGAGAAATGTTTACGTTGTCGTATGCTGATTTGATTTCTAGGAAGACTGCTAACGTGGTTTCTTTTTGTGAAAAAGCCAATTGTATGTTGGAGACTATGAAAGCGAGGTTGTCTTGGATAGAGTATGATTTTCTGAATCCTGTCTGCAGGTGGTTAAAAGTTATCTTACTTTCGTGTTCCCACTCTAATTCATTTTTGATCAAAATCTCTAGTGTTTTCCCTACGCACGAGCTTAGAATCAGAGGTCTATAGTTGTTGGAGTTGTTTGGGCTTTATTTGTTTTAAGTATGGGGTATATCAAATGCTCTTTCCAGCTGCTAGGAATTTGCATACTCGATAGGCAGTTGTTGTATATGTTTAATAGTGAATGTAGTGTTGAGACTGGTAGATTCTTGAGCAATAAATATGAGATATTGTCCATTCCTGGAGCACTATTTTCGCGGTTTTCCAAAGCGATACATAAATCTCTGAAGTAGAATTGGTTTTCACTTTTTGAACAATGAAATGAGAATTCAGCTGGGGATGAGTTTTTATTGTATACTTTTTTATTGTCACTAAATTTTTTGAATGTTTTCCATATGAAAGAGGGATTCGTATTTCTGTTTGAGGAAATTTTTTTAAATTGGGTTTTTATTTCTATTTTTTTCAAGAATCTATTTGTCTGTGCATTGATTTTTTTCGCCTCTATGTAATTTTTTAAACTAGATCCTAGTTTACACTTTCGTATGGCCTTTGTTCAATTTTGGCTCTGCATTCTTCATCCCACCATGGGCTCCTGGATACCTTTCTGTTATTATCTTGCTTGGTATAGCTATAGGGGATTGAAAGATCAGCTACTATGTTTATTGTTTGAGCAAGGGTTTGGTAGTCTACATTATCCGTATTCATCCTAAAGTGTTCGATTATCAATTGTTTGTATAAACTCCACTTTGCTTTTTTATAATTTCTTTTGGGTCTTTCGTTCGTTGATCTTAGTAAGTGTTCATATTTACAAATGATCGGGAAGGGATCGCTATTTCCGCAGTCCTGCAAAATACCCCAATGTATGGTAGTGGCCAAGTTGTTCGACACTCTCGTCAGGTCAAGAGGACTCGGATTCTCCACTGGTCCTATGAGTCTGGTTGAGGAACCATGATGAGGTTGTTGGATTCTATGATTTCATAGAGAGCTCTACCATTGTAATTTATCTTAATGCTACCCCATGCTGGGTGATGGGCATTGAAGTCCCCCAACATCACCACTTCGCCCATGAGCGGTTTCAATTGTTCATTGAACCCTTTTATTGTGATTTTGTTACTTGGAGAGCTATATACATTAACCCAATTAATATTATGGACTTCACTGACAATACATTGTAGGTTTCCAGTGTTAAATGTGTCAGGGAGTCTTATGTTTTGATAACGTTATATTATTTTTTATAAATGTAGCTACTCCACCTTTCCCATCTTCTCGGTCTGCTCTAATGCATTGATAGCCTCTAATATGCGAACTCTGTTGTTTCTTTAGCCATGTCTCATTTAAAAAAATGATGTCTGGGATATGGGTTTTTAAAAAATGTATTAAATTCACGCTGTTACTACTGTAACTCCTTAGATTCCACTGTAAAGTGATTAAAGTGCCTTTGCTGTTCATTTTGCAGTTGTGTCTGTTGTGTACTATTGAGACTAGGCTATATAACACTTTTTACTTTTTAATTATGTATATGTGCACCTGAGTTTGTACAACCCTGCACATACATGCACTCAATTTTTCAGTAAAATTCGTTGTCAGTCTGGTGTGTATCATTAAGTATTAGTTGTTTAATTTTACTCTGGGATTCAGGTTTAAGGTATTTTATGTTTTCAAGGATTTCATCTACTTGTTCTTTAGTATTATTACTGTAAAGCGCACTAGTAGGCGTCTTAGGTGTGTTGAATGGTGCTTCTGTGTTTGAAGCGTTATTGTGCACTTGTGCTTGTACTGTTATTGGTCCGTTACTGTTTTGTTCTTTACCGTTTCTGTTTATTAGGTTCTCATTGTGACGTTCTCTACGTTCTCTATTGTATCCGGTGTTTTGTTCAACTATTCTTTTTTTTTGGTGTTTGTGATAGTGCTTGTTGAAGGTTCTTTTTGTTTTTATTGTATTCCTGAATTCAAATGTTCTTCTTTGTGGTATGTTTATTTGACTTGTTCCGGAGGTAGAAGGTGTATTCTGGTTTCTGATTGATGGGAAATTTCTATTATTGTAAGCTATGTCGGTTGTGTTAACCATATTACTTTGCGATTTATACATTTTAGGGCACAGCTCCTTTGCCTCAAAGTACGAAATAGTTTTCAAATACCATAAGTTGTTTTATCCTTTCCTGCCGCTTGTACTCTGGGCAGTCTTTCGAATTGGATATGTGTTCCAGACTATCGCAATGATACCATTTTCTATGACAGTGAAAGTCTTCCCCCTCTTCATTATGTTCAGGATTACTGCAATTAAAGCATCTTCTTTTTCCCTTGCACTGGGTCTTCGTGTGACCGTAAGTGAGACAAGAGTAACATTGAGTGACAGGTGGTGTATATGTAAATACGGGAAAGAGAAGATAGTAAATAGAAACATCTCCAAGACGTACTGTGCCTTGAAATGTTATTAGTCTGGTACCAGTGGGCGTGTATTTTGTAATGCTGTCTACTATGGTTTTTCTATTGAGCCTTTTTGCATCTAACACTTTCATTCTAGATTCTATAGCGCTAATGATCTTTTCAATTGAGAAGCTTGTATCTACTTGTCTTATGATTCCCTTGCATGTTACTTTGTTGAATGGTATATACAGTAATGGACAAAAGTATATAGACAAATTCATATTGTGCTGTATTTCTTTTTTAACTTGTTTTATTAATACACCAACCTGTATACATAATTCGTTTTAGCATAATACTCACTTATACATAAATAAACTCATTAGACTCTCTTCAATAAAAAAATTAATTGAAAAAAAACTGGAACTATGAAGGACAAAAATATACAGACAAAACAGAACTATTATAGAAAAAGAAGCAAATTTCATTGAATTATAGAAAACCAACCATTTTTGTGTTAATATTTTGTAGCATAACCATTATTATCAGTCACCGCATCGTCTCGGCATAGACTGTAGAAGTTTCTTGATATAAGATTCATTAATCTATCTCCACTTTTGCTCTAAAGTGGCAAAAAGTTTATCCTTGTTTGAATAATTTTTATCTCGTATTTGCTTATCTAAGTATTCCCATAGATTTTCAATGGGGTTTATCTTTGGAGACTGTGAAGGCCATTTGAGAACTGGTATTTCTTCTTCCAGAAAGAATTTCTTTGCGAGATTTGAAGTGTGCTTCGGGTCATTATCCTGCTGGAAGATGATCTCAAGGGCATATTGTCTTCCATATAGGGTAACATGACATGCTTTAGTATGTCTGTGTATACAAACTTGTCCATAATGCCATCTATTCTATGTAAAGGTCCCATCCCAAACCCCGAAAAGCACCTCCAAACTATAACAGACCCGCCTCCCTGTTTGACAATGGGCAAAGTGTACTTGGGGTTCAATATTTGTCCACTAGGACGTCTAACGTAATGGAACACCATCTGATCCGAACATATTGAACTTGGATTCGTCACTGAAACATATCCTCTTCCAGTCACAGATGCTCCAATCAAGATGCAACCGTGCAAATTGTTTTTCCTCGAGATTAGCGGCTTCTTACTCGGGCGACGTGCAAATAACTTCAAATCATTTAATCTTCTACTTATAGTTTAGGCTTTTATTTGTCTTGGGGTTTTAAACGGATATTTGGACGAAATTACTTTTATTAATCTAAATGATATAGCATTTAGTTTTCTAGGCCGACCACTTCTCTTAGAGGCTTCCAATATACCTTTTTGTTTATATTTTTTCAATATTGCCCAAACTGCTTTACGCTTCAGCTTCAAATTTTTGGCAATGTCGACTTGCCGTTGACCATCTTTGTATAACTCAATGATCTTAGTTTTCACATCGAAAGAAATTTCTGGACCACGCGGCATGGTCTTAAAATCACTCAACTTATTCCACAATACTTGATGAACACAAACTAATCCTCTTCTGACACGAAACTGTACTAAACTAATGTTGAAAAGAATTTGTCTACATATTTTTGTCGCTCTTAAAAAAGTGCTTATATTCAGACTTGTATTGTGTTCATTGCAGATAATGTAAAAACAAGGAATTTAGTTTTTCTACTAATAACGCATTTGTTTATGGAGCAATGCAATATGAATTCTTTTTCTAAAAGTATTTAGATAAATATTCATATTTGTCTATATACTTTTGTCCATTACTGTATATATATTGTACCCATTGAGTTCTTTATTTGCAAAAGAGTTTGCTGACTTGTAGTCCAGGAACTCTACTCCCAGCCTATTCCTTACCTTGACGTGTATGCGTTTAATGTTGGTTAAATTTAATTGAAATATATCTTTTGCTAGCTGTAGATACCTTCTTTGACCTACTTGAATTCCTGTTCAGAGTACACTTTGACAGAGTGGGAGAACCGCGAGCATACATTATTTTTTTCCAACTGAAGTGTTTTTTTAATATTCTTATCTTTATTGTTAATACTTACTAATAACCCGTATCACTGTAAATAATATGAAAAATATTAAAAATTAATTTAAAAAAAATTCCTTTACACATTAGTTATTTGTTCACAATGTAATCATTTTGACTTCTTTCTGGAAATAAAGATATATACTAAGTTTCAGTCGTTCTAATGTTAATTAAGGATGTGTTTATGTCCACCTTGTCCATTCTTACATACCAACATTATTGTTTTATAAATTATGTGTTTCAAGAAGTGCTTTTCAATAATCCTACTGAATTTTTCAGTACCAGTACCAGTTCCAGGTTCTGTCTCCCAGCCATATGTTTCAACATTAGATTTGCAGAACAAACATGGGGGATTAGATTTGCAGCAATACACTATTTTCAAATATTACCAAATGGCTGAAAAAATACAGGTGAGTACCTGCATAAGGCATTTATTTTAACACTCTTGTAAAGTTTCTTAGAGTATTTGATTATATTTTTCACCTAATCTCTGTTGATACTACTATGGCAAAAATAAGCAAGCAATGGACACGACACTGCCTTCATGCCAAAATATACATTTTGAATGTAAGAAATTCTATCTATTCCCAAAAAATCCCAGTCATAGGAAATTATGGCACAATGCCTGTAGATTAGCTTCCAATACAAAATCTGATAACTTCTAAAAGACATTGGTCAAATTCTTGAAGCACTGTTCTCTGACGAGTTGACCCCATTATAGTTGTATGTTCATTTCAAGCAACAGGACAACAAGCAGATGCTGACATATGCAAATGACAAATTAATTCATCTGCTAAATGTTTTTCATGTAAAACTGTATAGTTTGTTAGATAAGTAAGATGGTGGTAAAGATGTGGGTGTGGGCGGAGGCAAGTGTGGAAATAGTAACTGTTGCTATTATTCTCTCCAGGTAATGCATCTGTACAATTTAATGTTCCCATGATCATGGCTTATGCAAGTTTATCTAAAATTGAGCTATTTGGGTGATCATACACATGCCATAACCTGTAGATCTTGACTATATTTTTGAAAAGCATTTGTTTTCATCACGGATATTTTCAAATTATCTATGCAGCTGCTACCAGGAATGAAAATATTTGAACCATATATTATTGATTTGTTCATACTCAAATCAGGGAAAATGCCATGTCTAAATGAATTATTGATTAAACAGCAAGAAAACTTTACTAGTTGCACGTATAACTGTAGGTCATCAATGCCACAATTCTGCTTATACTTATTTTTTTATAAAAGGGTATGCGAAAATCCGATGACCTGCACCTACCAATCGTTGGCCATATCTGAATAATTTTTACAGGCGCAATTTTGCTCAAAATTTTTTGAGAAAATTGCCAATTCAACATTGTTGCATCCTATATAACCAAGCGTTTTTATAGATTCATGGAACTTGGAGGTTTGAGAAAAAACATTTTTTGATTTTTATTCGAACTTTTAAGTAACGACTTTCTTTCTTTTCAGATCCACTAAAAAGATAATGGATTTTTGCCCGGAAAATCGCCAAAGACAGAAAAAATGCATTTTGACAGATTTTCATTTTTTGACATTGTAGGTAAGGAGGATCACAGATGGGTTAACCCAATGTCTCGACGTAAGTACGTATATTTGTGGATTTTTTATTTTATTTCTTCCAATTTTTGTCATTTTTGGTCAGTGAGGAAATACTTGCCTAACAGAGTAATGCTCTGTACTACAGTGAAAGCTCTCCTTGCGGACAGCTCCTATAAGCGGACATCTCTTTTAACCGGAGAAAGTTCCTGGAACCGAATTTCAGCCATCAATTTTCAATGTTAAATGCATTCCGATAAACGGACGCTCTTATAAACGGACGCGGACACTAGATTTTCCTGTATGTGATCAAAAAATCTCCCATAAGCGGACGCGAAACTCTAATACCCGGACGATTTTTTAGTTCCGCTTATTGCAATGCACATATCTACATACATAAAATTCGGTAATTCCCCGATTTATATTAGGTGATTCCCCATTTACGCATTTCGTTGGGTAGCCTGTATGTAATCTTGTGGCTTGTCTTCAGTTCAGGCAAATTCGTAGTTGATTGAGTTACGTATTTTATTATTGTAACTGTAAAATGGCACCAAAAAAAAGGATGCTCTCGTTAAAGGAAAAGATGGAAGTTGTTAACGTATTAGACAGAGAAAGTGTTTCAGTTCGTCATTTGGCAAAGAGGTTTAATATTGAGAAAACGCAAGCAGCTGAAATTGCCAAAAATAAGGAAGATATCAGGAGTAAATGGCAATCAGGAACTAATATAAATCAAAAGAAGGATTTTTTAAAAAAGGAAGGTTTTGCTATAGACAAAACATGTTTTGAGTGGTTTGTGAAAGCTAGAAGTCAGAACATTCCAATCTCAGGGCCGTTAGTGAAAATGAAAGCTAAAGAAATCGCCACTACTTTGAGCTATAATAATTTCAGTGCGTCCGACGGGGGGCTGCAAAAGTGGCGCAAGAGACATAGTGTGAGTTTCAAATGCATATCTGGCGAAGCTGCTGCAGTAGATCAAGTTGATGTGTCACAATTTTTGGAGAAACTTCCGTCCATGTTGCTTGGCTACAAACCAGAAGATGTGTACAACGCAGATGAGAGTGGATTTTTTTTTTCGCGCATTGCCCGACAAAACTCTGTCCTTTAAAGGAGAAACATGTGTGGGTGGAAAGTTGTCTAAAGATAGACTAACCATTTTATTCTGTGCAAATATGGCCGGTGAAAAATGCGATTTGATTGTGATCGGGAAAGCGGCTCGTCCCCGTGCTTTAAAAAACGTTGCTATTAAGGATCTACCAGCGACTTGGAAATCCAACAAAAAGGCATGGATGACCCGAGAAATCATGTCTGAGTGGTTAGTCGAATTCGACCGGAAAATGAGAATCCAAAAAAGGCAAGTTCTTTTATTTTTAGACAATGCATGCTCTCATCCTCGTGATATGAAAATGAAAAATGTGAAAATTATATTTTTACCGCCAAACACAACTTCTGTTTGTCAGCCCATGGATCAAGGTGTCATACAGAACTTTAAATTTTATTATCGGCACTTCAGAAAAAGTGAATGTAGCTCAGAATTTGCTGAGCAAAATTATTGCGATGCTGAAGACGATCTGCCCTTAGCGACACTTGCTCAGTTACTGCGACGTGCCAAACATTTAGGAGTAACAGATCCCCAGAAAGTAGATGATTTCCTGGCCATAGACAATAACATAACAACAGAAGAAAATGCCATTGGCAACTTTTCGAATTTGGATGTAGAAAGCCCAGGCCAACTTGAATATGGTAGTCCAAACGACTCAGAAGAAGAAGTGGAACTGGTGGACTCACTAAGCGGTTCAAAAACGATAAATTCATATGGGGAAGCTCTAAATCATATTTCTATATTGAAAAAATTTGCTAAAGATGATTTCACTGCATTTCAACATTTGAAAAATTTAGAAAGTTATTACGAAAAATGTCTCCTTCAGCAAAAGATGGTGAAATTTCGTCAGACAAACATTTTAAACTTTTTTCAACAAGCTAAAGAATAATGTTTTTTTTAAATTCTCGTACCATGTATTGAAGCATTTATGTTTTTGTATGCGTATATGTACATATATTATATAGATATATAGCATAAATACATACTTTAAAAATGTGGCGAGTTTCTGTTTCATTTCTCATGATTATAATACCTCATTTCCTCATGATTATATACCCCGTTATTTATACTCTATACTTACATACTCTCTTTTAAACGGACACCTCCCATAAGCGGACAAAAGTTACGGAACCGTGAGTGTCCGCTTATGGGAGCTTTCACTGTATATAGATATATATGTATTTTTTATGTGCCTTTCATTTTAGATTTCTAAATTTCGATGTCTTTTCCGGAAAATCTCCAGAAATTGGAAAAACCGCATTTTCACGATTTTTTCAATTTTAGATGTTTTTTGAGTAGGATAGAGGAGAGTCGCCAAATTTGAGACACTTTTTTTATAGAAAGAAAACATATGTTTTTATTGAAGGTTAAAGAATATTAGCTACAAGAAGAAAATACAGTCAAAAGAAACTATAAATCTAAAAACTAATGTCAAAAAATTAGTTTTTTTGCGAAAGTGACAAATTCGACACTTTAAAATAAGGGTCCTTATTTGAGACACTATGGTATCGTAATTTGAGATAGGATCCTAATTTGAGACAGCACTTCAATTTATTCAAAAAAAAAACACTTTCCTTCACAGAAAGAACACAAAAACGTGCCAGATGTAAGTTCTCCACAATCTTCATGGGCCCATCTAATAATAATAACATTGCTATCCCTGCTGTTATGCAATAATACCTTCCAACCAATAATCTAATTATATTTTCCCTCAAATTTAAGCTGCAGCATTTTCCACAGTATCTGCAATCTTAAATATTGTCAAGATGAGACACCAAATTGGAAATACGAGTACAATATTATTTTTCATCCACCAGACATACGAAACGACACATTTGGATCTCCACCACCTTCGGCGTCTTCTTTTACTGCGTCTTCTTCTGGTCCTACTGGGCTTGCGTCGCTTTCTCCTGCTACGACTTTCTACGTCGTCCTCTTACAAGCTTCAGCGTAATATTTTTGATTATCCCTACGTGACATTTTACACCAACATTTTGCGTATTCAACCGCCACTCCTTCCTGAACCGACGGAAATAGTTCAAGAAAGGATTGCTGGTGATCAGACCCTGGCGATGACAGTTTCTACTAGAGCAGCGGTTCCCAAACTTTTTAAGTCGCGGAGCACTTTTGGACAGGAAAATTTAACGCGGAGCACTAGAGTAGGCTGTTTGATGGTTTCAACTGCCTGCAACTGGATATAGGTCTTTGTTCAATTTTAGAAACGTACATTGAAGAAACAAATATTTATTAAACAAAAAGAACAACTAACTCTAGCACAGAAAAAAATGTAATATTTATTAAATATACCTAATATAAGCCAAAAGCAAATTTTAAAAGTAATGTGTGAAAATAACATAAAACAAAAACTTATTTCGATACAAAAATGAAACATAAAACATACATCCAAAAACAAAACTACAACTACTTAATAAAACCACCAACTTTTCTAATGAGAAGGATGTGCTTGTTTTAATTTGCTTAATGCTGTGATGTTAGGTTCAATTTCAGACAACTGTAAACGAATATCAGGTTCTGTATTAAGACGCGACCGGTATTTAGTTTTGGTCATAAGATAAGCAGAAAATCCAGCTTCACATAAATAAGTAGTAGCAAAAGGGAGCAGAATAGTTTTTGCTTTATCTGGCAGAAGATGAAATTCATGTCTAAGTTTACACCAAAATTCTATTATTGATGACTTTGTTAGAAATATATCTCGTATTCCAGAATCAGATGTCAAGTCGATCAAACATTCATATTCTTCAGATGTTAAACTCGCTGGCTTTTCAGGTATTGCGTTATATGGGTTTGCAACCCAAGAATTGTAATTCATTTTGTCATGAAATTCTTCTGGAAAATATTCCTGGTAATTATTGCGACCAATTTTCTTTTAAACGCTTTTATTCTATCGTTAACATCAAAAACAGAAATTGACTTTCCTTGAAGTGACGTGCTTAAATCATTAGCTTTAGAAAAAATATCAGCCAGATATGCCAACTTTGATATCCATTGCTCTTCGTTAAATCTCCCTTTTAATGCGAAGTCACTTTCCATCAAAAAACTCCTTACTTCGGCTCTTAATTCAAATAGCCGAGTTAAAGTTTTGCCCCGTGAGAGCCATCTTATCTCCGTATGAAGCAGTAAAGTCGTATGTAGACTACCCATATCATCACACAATATTTTAAACAACCTGGAATTTAGGGGGCGAGATTTGATATAATTAATTATTCTTACACATTCATCCAAAACTTCTTTTAAGGAAGATGACATTTTTTTGACGGGTAATGCATGACGATGAAGAACACAGTGACTATTATTGCAGTTACTATTTTTTTCTTTAATTCTAGCTACAACACCACTTGTTTTTCCAGTCATAGCCTTTGCGCCATCGGTGCATACATCAATGCAATTCTTCCAAGGTATATCATGTGCAACAAAACATTCGTCAAGCAATTTAAAAATCTCAGCCCCAGTAGTACTAGTTGGTAGTGGCTTGCAAAAAAGCAAATCTTGAAAAGAGTTGCCAAATTGGAAGCGAACAAAAACTATCAATACAGCCAATCCAGCCACATCTGTCGATTCATCAAGCTGTAGCGAAAAGGAACTACCTTTTATTCGAGAAATTAAAGTGTTTTTTACGTCATCAGCCATTTCTACAATGCGCCTAGAAATAGTGTTATTTGATAGTGGAACTGTAGTAACTAGTTTCACATCCTTTTCATCCATCATAGTTTCAACTATATCTTTGACGCAAGGCTTGATTAAAGTTTCAGCAATAACATGAGGCTTGCTGCTTTAGCGATTCGGTAACTAACTAAGTAGGATGCTTTTAACGACCTTTCGTTCAGTGTCTGTGCATGAAAAGTTATACTTTTTTGTGTATTTTTTAATTCACTGGATTTTCTTTGAAAAAAATCATTCGGTTTGTCTTTACATTCAGGATGAACTCCTTCCAAATGTCGTCGCATTTTCGCTGGAAACATATTACACATTGTGGTTTATTGTCGTTGGTTTCAATGAATCCTATATCCAGATAAGAATCATGGTATTTTCGTTTTGCAGTTTTTCTCTCACAAATACTCATCTTTGATGGACCAGATGTTTGACAATCAATTACTTCAGCTGATGTTAGTACACTCGCAACAGACTCGGATTTTCTCAATATCTGCAATTCTGTGTCTTCAGTGTGAGCTATTTCCCTATTTTCTTTTTCCATATTGCTAAAAACAATACTCGATTCAGACAAATACTTTTAAAAATAAGATTTTAAAAATCTGGCACCTACCCGTTCCCAAAAAACTCACACACAAGCACAAAAAACTGCTATTGTAGTAGGGGAAATATGCCTAAAACGAAATATGCGTTGCCACTTATACAGTAATTTTTATTCAAACGTAAGTATCCCATTTTACCAGTATTTCCCCTACCTTAAAATGTACAAATCCGTACCTGTTGGAGTTAGATCCCTGCATTTCTGCACCTGTAGCTGAAATCGCTGTTTTCTTCAAAACACCTGTTTTTTTCCAAAGATCCATTATAAAACAAGTAAATTTAACCTGGGAATAGATATTTCACCATAAAAAAAGATACATGTATGTTAGTTAACCTACTTACGAATGATAACTTATCCCAACTTCAATTCAATTAGTGAAATTCAAAGGCACAATCGCAAAAAATAAATAAAAACTGTGTTATCTCTTTACGATGCACCCGACACACATTTAGCGAACGTAAATCGTATGTTCCGGAAAGAACAAGTCATATCCTAGCATTAATACGAAAAAATACGATTGTTTCCGAACTGTTCCGGCGCACAGTACATTGAAGTGCGGCGCGGCGAATCTTTGCATTAGTAAGGGGCTTGATGTAACATCAAGGAAAATATAACATTATAGGTATTACTTGAATACGATATTTCTCAGATGAAATCCGCGGAGCACTTGAAAACGTACCACGGAGCACCTTGTGTTCCGCGGAGCACAGTTTGGGAACCGCTGTTCTACACTAAAAGCGGTTTTTTCGATAGAGTTTGGATGCATCTCTATTTGATGAAATCCGGAAGCTAAATCTAAAGTACTGAAGTATTGACATCTACCTAACTTGTCCAATATATCGTTAATATTAGGTAATGGATATCGATCACTTATTGTTTTTTCGTTCAGCTTTCGAAAATCTGTTACTATTCTCCATTTTTGTTTCCCACTAGCATCCATCTTCTTACTAACGATCCAGATAGGTGAGCTATAAGGACTTTGACTAGGACGTATAATTCCATCGTCTAACATTTTATTTATCTGTCTTTGAACTTCCTCTTTATGAACAAAGGGATAACGATAATTTTTTGTATGTACTGGAATTTCATCAGTAGTTTTTATTTCATGTTTAATAATATTAGTGAACGTTAGCTTTTCGTTTTCATTGTAAAATATATCCCTAAATTCATGGCAAACTTTTAATAAAGTCTGTTTTTCCTCACTGTTCAAATGATCAGTCCTAATTAATTTCGATACTTTCTGTATGCTTTCGTCACTATGTTTTAGTTCACCAATAATATCATCAATATGAAAAATATAAAAGTTATCACTAACTTCTTTAGAATATTCAATTACGTCTAACGGATTTGAAAAATCTATCGTTATTTGTTCATCTGAATGGTTATAAACTTCTGTATAAGCAAACCATTCATTCGAAGTAGTCAAGGTCTCAGGGAAATATAAGCCATTTATTTCACCTTCATGGATTATAACGGGGCTATTGTTAATGCTCACAGGAACTTTGATAAGAGCTACCTCGTGTGCATTTATCGTTATGCTGTATGGTTCAGTGTCAAGTTCACGGAAAAATATGGGAATACGCAATGACTCACTAATTAAATGTCGATTAGTAAGGTCTATGTTGAGATTTAAACGTAGTAATTGTTTTAATCCTAATATGCCGTCAAAAAATGGATGGAAATCAAATAAAATGAAAGTGATAAAATCATCTGATTCAAATTCTGGGAATGATGGCAGATCGGCTTTAAATTGAACTTCTTTTTCTCCTACGCCTGTCTTTAATCTTGAAACTGAATGGTAAATACGTTCTGGAAAGTATTTTTCTACTATTCTAGGGCGTATCATCGAATGTGAACATCCTGTGTCAATGAGTAACTTTAAGGGTGGATTTTGAATTTTGATGTAGGGTAAAGAGTTGTCAAGATCGGAATGGATTTCGATTATGTTTTGTGGGTGCCTTGGCCCTTGTAATAAAAATTTGGATCTGATTCATAATTTGTGGACGAAGAGGCAGAAGCATGTTGAGCTTCAACATTTTGAGTTTTTGAAAATGGTTTTGGATTTCTGGTTGTTTCGGGTTGTTCGGTTTCGTAACTTTCGTCGTTTTGAGTGTCATCTATTTGATATAGTTCTTCCGCAATGAAATTTCTGGGTCCCGAGGGCTGGAAATGATTTTGCCTTTGGGGATAGTTCGGTTTATAAGTATTTCTGGTTGAAACTGACGGCTGTGGGGAATTATGCGGTACTGTTCCCCTGGGCTTGAAGACGTTCGTGTTTCTGGGTGGTCCGAAAACTTCTTGATTTGTTGGATAGCGTTTTTGAAAATTATTATTTCGACTTTGGATGTTTATCGGCTGACTTGGGAAATTATTCCGGTTTCTGTCGGCTGAAAAAGTTTGTGGAGGTCGATAACTTTGTTGAAAATTCGACTGATGAGGAGCTTGAAATTTTTGATAATGAAAATTCTGATTTGGTGCCTGATTACGGTAATTGTTATTTGAATGTCCAAACTTTGTCTGTGGTTTGGAATATGAATTTTGTGTGTTACTACATGGAGTCTTTGAATTTGAAGTCTTTTTCCAAAATCTAAGGGTGACTCATTTCTATCTGGTGAGGCCAGAAATAGATCTTGTTCCAAGCATTCTAAACTTCTATTATCACCAAAACACTGCTCTAAAGCATTTTTTATTAAAGACCAGCTATTTAATTCTGTTCTACAGCCAACCAAAAGTTGAGCCCTACCAACTAATTTAGTCTGTATCACTCTAAATAAGTATCTCTTAATCGTTTCTTCAGAAGTGTTGAATGTGTCGAATAGATAATCACATGATGAAATGAAGCTTGGTAGTGTATTGAAATTACCATCAAAATTTGGTATTGTATCTACAAACATGCGTAACATTTGTAAGCTATTTTCTGGGAATGCCATTTCTTCGGATTCTGATTCTGAATCAGTATTATTAGTTCTTAAGTTATTTAACTCGTTGATAATGTCTGATAATGACATAAAATCACAACTTTTCAAATAAGATCTCCTATACAGGGAAATCAATTTGAATGGGGCGAAAAGGAATTTTGGCTCTTACCTTCTACTCCTATCTTCTTGGAAGGCGGCAGGCAGAAGCAAGGGGCCAAGTTCTCGCTCTTGGGCTGTGGATTCTCGTTCGTTTCTGTAGGTCGAACGCCGAAGGGACGATACCCACGTTTTCACGAAACCGGTCACGATACCGCGAATTTTCGGAAAACTGCGTTTTATCCTACTGGATGACTGCGCCAGTTATGTTGCCGAGATGGCCATTCGGGTTTTCAAAAAACTTTATTTTTACTTTTACAAGTCAATACAATATACTTGATATATTTTATAATGGATAGATGTACAATACGGCGAACAAAATGAGTAATTTTATGGAAAGCATCAAGAACCTCTATTTATCATCTCGGCTTGGATGCTTTCCTCAGCATTTTCATCTTCCACGTGCATCCTTTTCTGCATCATAACTTACATATATCAGTGTCTGGCAAATAATAAATAAAACATTCATTTTTGATGGTGATTGTGCCTGAAATTCTATAGACCTATCTATTATATCTCCGAATTCGTCGTTGAACTGAAATGAAATATCCTGAAGAATAACAATGTGATAAGTCCATATAAAAATCATACATACCTTTGAATAGTACTTGTATGCAAAAGCAAAATGATCTGCTGACATAACACCCATCCTTGCCAAGTTTGTAAAAAACGGCTAGTAGAATATTGCGGGTTGGGAATAATAAAATATCCACGGGAATACGTCAAACGTGCCTTTTTAAATAAGGGTAAACTTGTATGCGGTTTGGTATCCGAAAGGTATATAGATAAACTTTTTCTTCATAAACAAAGCGATTATATTTGGTACAAGTTAGTCCCTCTTAGAAAAAAAAAACTTGTTACCAAAACATATTTGGTACAAGTTAGTCCTTCTTAGAAAAAAAAACTTGTTACCAAAACGTATAACAAAAGAATTAAATGTTAGACCATCCAGCAATGTCGCAATCCAGAACGTATGGTGACTTAGTCATCCCTAGCAATCCAAAGCAGAGGAGTGCGCGCTGGTTGAGTTGTCCGGTACCCGTACATCGAAGCTACATATTTATGATTCAACTTCTATTCCTCACCCCACAATGTCAACGCGAATATTCCTTAGGAATGGATTCACCACTGTTTCTGTGATGTATTAAAGATATTGTATATGATCAATCCTACCCACAGCATTTCAATGCAAACAAGCCTATCTCTGCCGATGTGCTGGAGAGGAGAAGGCTAGTAGCGACTTTCGCTTTGACGAGAGATTGAGAAGTTAGCACTGGTTGTGAACACAATAATCTGGTACAAGTCAATGCTTCCAACAGACATTACTGTACCTTGACTTCATAAAACATTCCCAGTTTGTCGTATCTCCTTGTTTCTAAAACGATCGAGTACTTGTCTGTTCTCCTTATTAATCAGAAGTGATTCTACGGTGCTATTAAAAAGATTTCCGTTATAACCTACAATGAAATCCGACTTTGTGTGTCTGAACTCTGGTACATGTTCACTCACATCTTTCAGTACATGGTGCAATATTTTGGCGGTTGATCTTTCCTTCGTGAATATTAAACCACAAATTTCCTCGTTTGAAGATGAACTGTTGAAAAGTGTCACGTTTATATTGCTATTGATATTTTTGACAATTACTTTTTCTAAAGTAGTTAAATGTTACGACAAACTGGGAATGTTTTATGAAGTCAAGGTACAGTAATGTGTGTTGGAAGCATTGAATTGTACCAGATTATTGTGTTCACAACCAGTGCTAACTTCTCAATCTCTCGTCAAAGCGAAAGTCGCTACTAGCCTTCTCCTCTCCAGCACATCGATAGATATAGGCTTGTTTGCATTGAAATGCAGTGGGTAGGATTGATCATATACAATATCGTTAATACATCACAGAAACAGTGTTGGATCCATTCCTAAGGAATACTAGCGTTGACATTGTGGGGTGAGGAATAGAAGTTGAATCATAAATATGTAGCTTCGATGTACGGGTAACGGACAACTCAACGAGCTGGCACTCCTCTGCTATGGATTGCTAGGGATGACTAAGTCACCATACGTTCTGGATTGCAACATTGCTGGATGGTCTACCATTTAATTCTTTTGTTATACGTTTTGGTAACCAGTTTTTTTTTCTAAGAGGGACTAACTTGTACCAAATATAATCGCTTTGTTTATGAAGAAAAAGTTTATCTATATACCTTTCGGATACCAAACCGCATACAAGTTTACCGTTATTTAAAAAGGCACGTTTGACGTATTCCCCTGGATATTTTATTATTCCCAACCCGCAATATTCTACTAGCCGTTTTTTTTTCATTTACTGTGGAAGATAAACAAAAATATTTTGTCGACTATATAAACTTGGCAAGGATGGGTGTTATGTCAGCAGATCATTTTGCTTTTGCATACAAGTACTATTAAAAGGTATGTATGATTTTTATATGGACTTATCAGATTGTTATTCCTCGGGATATTTCATTTCAGTTCAACGACGAATTCGGAGATATAATAGATAAGTCTATAGATATTCACGCACAATCACCATCAAAAATGAATGTTTTATTTATTATTTGCCATACACTGATATATGAATATGAGGCCATTTTGGAGAAATTTACACTTGTACCAGCGAATGTGGAGGAATTCCGTGACCTTAAGGGTAAGCCTTCAGTAATAACATGTTAATTTGGTTTAAGGAGCTCCTTAAACCAGGTCACATCTTATTACTGAAGAATTACCCTTAGGTCCCGGAATTCATCCACATTCGTTGGTACAAGAGTCGATTTCTTCAAAATGGCCTCATATACATATATCAGTGTGTGGCAAATAATAAATAAAACATTCATTTTTGATGGTGATTCTGCGTGAATATCTATAGACTTATCTATTATATCTCCGAATTCCTCGTTGAACTGAAATTAAATATCCCGAGGAATAACAATCTGATAAGTCCATATAAAAATCATACATACCTTTTAATAGTACTTGTATGCAAAAGCAAAATGATCTGCTGACATAACACCCATCCTTGCCAAGTTTATATAGTCGACAAAATATTTTTGTTTATCTTCCACAGTAAATGAAAAAAAAACCGGCTAGTAGAATATTGCGGGTTGGGAATAATAAAATATCCACGGGAATACGTCAAACGTGCCTTTTTAAATAAGGGTAAACTTGTATGCGGTTTTTTATCCGAAAGGTATATAGATAAACTTTTTCTTCATAAACAAAGCGATTATATTTGGTACAAGTTAGTCCCTCTTAGAAAAAGAAAACTTGTTACCAAAACGTATAACAAAAGAATTAAATGGTAGACCATCCAGCAATGTCGCAATCCAGAACGTATGGTGACTTAGTCATCCCTAGCAATCCAAAGCAGAGGAGTTTACGCTCGTTGAGTTGTCCGGTACCCGTACATCGAAGCTACATATTTATGATTCATCTTCTATTCCTCACCCCACAACGTCGACGCGAGTATTCCTTAGGAATGGATCCAACACTGTTTCTGTGATGTATCAACGATATTGTATATGATCAATCCTACCCACAGTATTTCAATGCAAACAAGCCTATCTCTGCCGATGTGCTGGAGAGGAGAAGGCTAGTAGCGACTTTCGCTTTGACGAGAGATTGAGAAGTTAGCACTGGTTGTGAACACAATAATCTGGTACAATTCAATGCTTCCAACAGACATTACTGTACCTTGTCTACATAAAAAACATTCCCAGTTTTTCGTAAGATTTAACTACTTTAGAAAACGTAATTGTCAAAAATATTAATACCAATATAAACGTGACACTTTTCAACAGTTCATCTTCAAACGAGGAAATTTGTGGTTTAATATACACGAAGGAAAGATCAACCGCCAAAATACTGCACCATGTATTGAAAGATGTGAGTGAACATGTACCAGAGTTCAGACACATAAAGTCGGATTTCATTGTGGGTTATAATGGAAATCCTTTTAATAGCACCGTAGAATCACTTCTGATTAATAAGGAGAACAGACAAGTACTTGATCGTTTCAGAAACAAGGAGATTGACATTTTACTGGCGTCATGTGCTAGAAGAAGAGCATCGACAATAGCACCAAGTCAACTTGAGCTCTCGTATTTACGACAGATATTATAAAAAAATGACCTCCAACGAGATGGAGAGTACGATTTTGTACCACAAAGTGATTAGACCAGGAGGAGTGTTTTATTAGTAAAAATAAAATTCGATGTTTTTAAGAACATCTATAAAATTATTATTTTAACTAAGAAAAACGTTGTAATAATTTACTGTATCTAGATATACTTAATTTTTAGTCGACCATAAAAAGAAACTGTAACAAAATGCATTGCATTGCTTCGGCTCCTTAAACCAAGTCACATGTTATTACTGAAGACTTACCCTTAGGTCACGGAATTCCTCCACATTCGTTGGTACAAGAGTAAATTTCTTCAAAATGGCCTCATATACAAGTTATGTTGCCGAGATGGCCGTTCGGGTTTTTAAAAAACTTTATTTTTACTTTTACAAGACAATACAATATACTTGATATATTTTATAATGGATAGATGTACAATATGGCGAACAAAACGAGTAATTTTATGGAAAGCATCAAGAACCTCTATTTATCATCTCGGCTTGGATGCTTTCCTCAGCATTTTCTTCTTCCACGTGCATCCTTTTCTGCATCATAACTCCTCCCCACCTAGTCTGAAAACTGAATAGGAACGTTTTCTGTTTTCAGTAGGTTTTGTTCTTGTTGCATCTTTCTTGGGCCTTTCTTCACTGGATTCGGGATTTTCTTCATCTTTCTTGTCTTGGGGTAGGTCATTTTTCTTCTGGATTTGTTTTTTCCAAATATACCAAAAGATTACTGCTACTGTAACAAGCAGAAAAATAGTAAAAACTGAGCTGCTAGAAAACCAAATTAAGGGATCAATAGCGACTTCTTCTTGCATTTGAAGAAAATTTGCTTTCTCTTGCATTTCCTTAATCTTGCTGAGGTCAATAGTCTTGAGGATTAAAGCTTTCTTGGATACAAAGTTCGATCTTGCATTCCAAAACTTTATTTCTGAAAGGACCAAAGGGTTTCCTTTGACTTGATCCTCTTTGTTCCAAAACTTGGATGAGTTGATTTGTATTCCACAATTTTCGGGTATTTCAACTAAACTTGGCGTTTCTAAAATAAGTGGTTGTTGAGTACCACACAACTTGACTGCTGTGATCGGCTGATCAGCGGGTATGACCAAAATGTGTTTTGCTGATATTGCTTCAACAATAGGACTGGATACTTGTAACCTTGTGAATTGGCATTTTGAAAATTCTGCTTTCTTCAGTAACTCGTTTAGACAACCTTGAATGGGTTCTTGTCGATTCTTGCAGAAGTAGACGTTTTCAATTTCTGGACATTCTTCTTCTTCAAATTGTTGATGACTTGTTCCAAGAGCCAAAAAGGGATGGGTTGGAATAATGGTTGAATTTCTAATTGGAACTGGGTATAGACGGAAAAATTGGAATTTTTCATCAGATAATATAGGAAATCTTATAGAAAACAAGATTTTATTATCAGTAAATGTAATTTGTGGATCAGCTACTAAATAGTATGATTGTAAATTTTGAAAGTTTGCTACTTTCTTTTTACCATATAATTTTACTAAATACTTTATGTTTTTCTCTAAGTCTGAAACTGATATGATGGAACTATGTAAAGTGTTCAACTTTGAAAACATTATAGCGTCCTCCAAATTGTCTAAAAATGTAATCAAATTTTGACAATTTAGATTAAGTTGCTGTAAAATATTTTCAGCGTGAAGATAAGCTGTCAAGCTTCCTACAGTTCCATTCATCGCATTTTGCAGATGATACAATTTCGTTTTGATCTGTACCTGATTAGAGCTTAATAATGAAATTGTAGAATTGTAATTATCTATCAATTCTTTAGTTAGTGAGGTCTGAAGTTTTAGTTGACTATGCACAGAATTTGCGTTCTTTTGTAATTCATGAAGTGCATTATTAATTTTGATTTCGTCATCTGAGTCCATTGTACCAAAAAGAAACTTTGAAGTTTTTCCTACGAGATTAATCAATCCTCGTTTCTGACGAATACGTGGAACAATGTTATCTAATTTTTTCGTAGCTTCTTGTATCAGAAATTTCGTATGCTTAAGGAGATTTGATAATCCAAAGTGCAAGTCTGAATGATCAGCATTTAAAGGCTTGAGAGTATTTTGGAGTTTTTCGTAATAATTTTGGATATTCGTAATCTGTCTTGTTAATGAAGTAGTTTCTACAAAGTGAATAAAAGTATGATACGATTCTATAATACTAGCGTTACCTAGCGAATAAGGGAAAAGCGGGGCTTTTAAGGGTGTGACAACTGCGTCATTGTTGGCTTTGGTTGTCGCGACTAGTAGAAGGGATAGAATGACTATCGGAACCTTCTTGATTTCCAGATTCATGATCCTGCGGAAAAGAAGAATAAGCTTTAGGTTTTTGAATTTGAGATTTGTGTACTAAACCTTTGCGTTTATTGATAGTCCGTACTTTTGTACCTAAATCTTTCTTAACTTCAGTTTTTGTGAATCTTGGTTTTAATTTACTCCAAGAAGCGGTTTTATCTTTGACATATGCTTTCGAACCTTGGGGAAATTTGGATGGATCTTCTCTAGTTTTATTACGCTTTTCTATAATATTCTTTTTATGAGCGTCTGTTGCTTGGTGTATATTGTTGTAAATGAATTTTAGTCTTTCACGTCTATCATCAATGAATTGGCTAACAATGATTTCATCTGATAGGTCAAATGGATCTAGGACATCTAAGCGGCCATTTATAAGGTCGAATGGTCGTTGTTTTGTAACACTGTGAATTGACGTGTTATATGCCAAAATTGCATTTTGCATTAGTTCTTTTGGACATAATTTTGGAAATTTAATTTTTAGAATTCTTAAGAGTTCTAGCAGGGTTGAATGTAATCGTTCTATGGGACTGTTGCTATTCGAATTACATGGTGTAGTAAAGTGAAGCTGGATTTTGTGTAATTTACAAAATTCAGTAAATAAGGAATTATTGAATTCTCTTCCGTTATCAGTAGTAACAGATTGAGGAATGCCGTGATGATTCACAAATATCAAAATATTTTCATACACTGTTGTGGCTGTACAGACTGGATCTAAATGATAGGCTTGTGCATATTTTGAAAATGAATCAATAACAGTAAGAAATTTTGTGTTAGAAAATTGGAAAGTGTCCATATGTAAGACTTCTAGGGGTTGCTTTGGCGTTGGTGTAAGTGAAAATTTTATTTTTGGTGGATGTCTGTCATACTTTGCTACTTGACATAACTCACAATTATTTATGTATTCTGTTACCATTTTTTGCATATTCTTCCAGTAGTATAGTTTTTTAAGGGAAAGTAACGTTTCGTTAATTCCTCTGTGACAAGTCTTTGTTTCATGATGATGAGAGATTAATTCTTTTTGTCTGTCTTTGTCTGAAATATCTCTAACAAGCTGATTAGAAAAATAAAGTTTATATGCGTGGTTTTTGAAATACAATGGTAGTATTTTGCTAATCTGGATATTTAAATCTTCAATTTCTGAACCTTTGACAAAAATACAATATACTTTGTTTGGATCAACATAGTCTTTGAAAAACTTTATGATTTCTTCCTCTATGTTATCGCTAAGCTGTAACTGTATTTTATTAACATTTTCGAAGGGCTTAGTCCTTACAATATGATATCGATAGGATGATTTCTGTTCTATAATTATCTGATTCGAAAATTTGTTAGTAACATTCAGTGAAGGGTATCTCTAATATGGGGTTTTCTACTGCTGTATGGACTGTAATACTGTCATTACTTGGCTGAGGGGGTACAATTTGGATATCTGAAATTATTTGTATTTTGTTAGAGTTATCAGGAACTTCAGGGATGAGAAATTCCTCTAGTTCTTGTAAGTCTTCAATATTTATTTCGGGGTTATCATCGTCTTGTAGAAACTGAAGGATATCTTCATCAGAATCTCCAAGATTTGCAATTATTGACTGATCCGTTTCATCTTGGATGGCGTTAAGTTCTACGCGAGATAAAGCATCAACATTGCTATTTATTTTTCCAGGTTTATATTGAATTTTGTAATTGAACTGTTCAAGAAACAGTTTACAACGTAAAAGTCTGGGGTTATGTTCTTTCATGTTAAACAAATATTCGAGGGGTTTGTGGTCGCTAACTATGGTAAACTCACGTCCCCATAGATATGGTTTGAAGTATTTCACACCATATACTACTGCTAATAATTCTTTTTCTATTGTACTATAATTACATTCTGCTGGATTTAGAGTTCGTGATGCATAGGCAATCGGTCGATCCTGTCCTACTTTTCCTTGGCTAAGAATACAACCTATTGCGTAATTTGAGGCATCAATAGTCAAAATAAAAGACTTTTCAAAATCTGGGTATTGTAAAATAGGTTCGTTGGTTAGAATATTTTTGCAAGTTTCAAAAGCTTTGATAAATTCTGCATTATGTTCAATTTTTGATCCTTTCTTAAGACATTTCGTAAGTGGTTTTGTTAATTTGGCAAAATTTTCGATAAAGCGTCTATAATAACCTAAAAGACCTAGGAACGATTTGATTTCTTTGACTGTTTTTGGAATTGGGAATTGTGTTATTGCTTGTATCTTTTTGGGATTCGGTTTTACACCATCACAAGTAACTACGTGTCCTAAATATTCAACTTCTTTGCATAAAAATTCACATTTGTCTGGTTGAATTTTCAATTGTGTGTCCCTTAGTCTCCGAAATACTAATTTCAAATTTGCAATATGTTCTTCAAGACTAGTGGAAAAAATTATAATATCGTCCATATATACTAAACAAACTTTGCCTTGTAATCCTTGTAAAACATTGTCAACTACTCTCTGAAATGTACTTGGGGCATTTTTCAAACCATATGGTAAGCGGGTATACTCGTAATGTCCATGTTCTACACCAGCGGTTCCCAAACTTTTTAAGTCGCGGAGCACTTTTGGACAGGAAAATTTAACGCGGAGCACTAGAGTAGGCTGTTTGATGGTTTCAACTGCCTGCAACTGGATATAGGTCTTTGTTCAATTTTAGAAACGTACATTGAAGAAACAAATATTTATTAAACAAAAAGAACAACTAACTCTAGCACAGAAAAAAATGTAATATTTATTAAATATACCTAATATAAGCCAAAAGCAAATTTTAAAAGTAATGTGTGAAAATAACATAAAACAAAAACTTATTTCGATACAAAAATGAAACATAAAACATACATCCAAAAACAAAACTACAACTACTTAATAAAACCACCAACTTTTCTAATGAGAAGGATGTGCTTGTTATAATTTGCTTAATGGTGTGATGTTAGGTTCAATTTCAGACAACTGTAAACGAATATCAGGTTCTGTATTAAGACGCGACCGGTATTTAGTTTTGGTCATAAGATAAGCAGAAAATCCAGCTTCACATAAATAAGTAGTAGCAAAAGGGAGCAGAATAGTTTTTGCTTTATCTGACAGAAGATGAAATTCATGTCTAAGTTTACACCAAAATTCTATTATTGATGACTTTGTTAGAAATATATCTCGTATTCCAGAATCAGATGTCAAGTCGATCAAACATTCATATTCTTCAGATGTTAAACTCGCTGGCTTTTCAGGTATTGCGTTATATGGGTTTGCAACCCAAGAATTGTAATTCATTTTGTCATGAAATTCTTCTGGAAAATATTCCTGGTAATTATTGCGTAAAGTTTCAAGATGAATATAGAACTCGTTCATAAGATCATTTGGTAGATCAAAATCAAATTCTTCTTTAAGTTCTTTTAACGACGGAAAGCTGTCCAAATTTTGTTTATTCAGGGACTCTGCCCAAAAGACCAATTTTCTTTTAAACGCTTTTATTCTGTCGTTAACATCAAAAACAGAAATTGACTTTCCTTGAAGTGACGTGCTTAAATCATTAGCTTTAGAAAAAATATCAGCCAGATATGCCAACTTTGATATCCATTGCTCTTCGTTAAATCTCCCTTTTAATGCGAAGTCACTTTCCATCAAAAAACTCCTTACTTCGGCTCTTAATTCAAATAGCCGAGTTAAAGTTTTGCCCCGTGAGAGCCATCTTACCTCCGTATGAAGCAGTAAAGTCGTATGTAGACTACCCATATCATCACACAATATTTTAAACAACCTGGAATTTAGGGGGCGAGATTTGATATAATTAATTATTCTTACACATTCATCCAAAACTTCTTTTAAGGAAGGTGACATTTTTTTGACGGCTAATGCATGACGATGAAGAACACAGTGACTATTATTGCAGTTACTATTTTTTTCTTTAATTCTAGCTACAACACCACTTGTTTTTCCAGTCATAGCCTTTGCGCCATCGGTGCATACATCAATGCAATTCTTCCAAGGTATATCATGTGCAACAAAAAATTCGTCAAGCAATTTGAAAATCTCAGCCCCAGTAGTACTAGTTGGTAGTGGCTTGCAAAAAAGCAAATCTTCTTGAAAAGTGTTGCCAAATTGGAAGCGAACAAAAACTATCAATACAGCCAATCCAGCCACATCTGTCGATTCATCAAGCTGTAGCGAAAAGGAACTACCTTTTATTCGAGAAATTAAAGTGTTTTTTACGTCATCAGCCATTTCTACAATGCGCCTAGAAATAGTGTTATTTGATAGTGGAACTGTAGTAACTAGTTTCACATCCTTTTCATCCATCATAGTTTCAACTATATCTTTGACGCAAGGCTTGATTAAAGTTTCAGCAATAACATGAGGCTTGCCTGCTTTAGCGATTCGGTAACTAACTAAGTAGGATGCTTTTAACGACCTTTCGTTCAGTGTCTGTGCATGAAAAGTTATACTTTTTTGTGTATTTTTTAATTCACTGGATTTTCTTTGAAAAAATCATTCGGTTTGTCTTTACATTCAGGATGAACTCCTTCCAAATGTCGTCGCATTTTCGCTGGAAACATAGCACTGTTGGGTAACACTTTACCGCATATTACACATTGTGGTTTATTGTCGTTGGTTTCAATGAATCCTATATCCAGATAAGAATCATGGTATTTTCGTTTTGCAGTTTTTCTCTCACAAATACTCATCTTTGATGGACCAGATGTTTGACAATCAATTACTTCAGCTGATGTTAGTACACTCGCAACAGACTCGGATTTTCTCAATATCTGCAATTCTGTGTCTTCAGTGTGAGCTATTTCCCTATTTTCTTTTTCCATATTGCTAAAAACAATACTCGATTCAGACAAATACTTTTAAAAATAAGATTTTAAAAATCTGGCACCTACCCGTTCCCAAAAAACTCACACACAAGCACAAAAAACTGCTTTTGTAGTAGGGGAAATATGCCTAAAACGAAATATGCGTTGCCACTTATACAGTAATTTTTATTTCACGTCAAACGTAAGTATCCCATTTTACCAGTATTTCCCCTACCTTAAAATGTACAAATCCGTACCTGTTGGAGTTAGATCCCTGCATTTCTGCATCTGTAGCTGAAATCGCTGTTTTCTTCAAAACACCTGTTTTAAGCCAAAGATCCATTATAAAACAAGTAAATTTAACCTGGGAATAGATATTTCACCATAAAAAATGATACATGTATGTTAGTTAACCTACTTACGAATGATAACTTATCCCAACTTCAATTCAATTAGTGAAATTCAAAGGCACAATCGCAAAAAATAAATAAAAACTGTGTTATCTCTTTACGATGCACCCGACACACATTTAGCGAACGTAAATCGTATGTTCCGGAAAGAACAAGTCATATCCTAGCATTAATACGAAAAAATACGATTGTTTCCGAACTGTTCCGGCGCACAGTACATTGAAGTGCGGCGCGGCGAATCTTTGCATTAGTAAGGGGCTTGATGTAACATCAAGGAAAATATAACATTATAGGTATTACTTGAATACGATATTTCTCAGATGAAATCCGCGGAGCACTTGAAAACGTACCACGGAGCACCTTGTGCTCCGCGGAGCACAGTTTGGGAACCGCTGTACTAGAGGATCTCCTACTACTCCTCTTACGTTGGAGACGTCGCGCAGTGGTTCTACGTCTGCGGCGTTGACTGCAACTGTGTTTTCTTCGACGCAGACAATTTTCAATACCAGTCAATATATTAGTTTCTTCACTTTATGAGAAATTTGTGAAATTCAATGGACCTTTCACCTAGCGCTTCTTTCGAGGATTATTTTACGGCAGATGTACAATTTATTGTAGATAAATAATAACATTGCTATCCCTGCTGTTATGCAATAATACCTTCCAACCAATAATCTAATAATATTTTCCCTCAAATTTAAGCTGCAGCATTTTCCACAGTATCTGCAATCTTAAATATTGTCAAGATGAGACACCAAATTGGAAATACAATATTATTTTTCATCCACCAGACATACGAAACGACACATTTGGATCTCCACCTCCTTCGGCGTCTTCTTTTACTGCGTCTTCTTCTGGTCCTACTGGGTTTGCGTCGCTTTCTCCTGCTACGACTTTTTACGTCGTCCTCTTACAAGCTTCAGCGTAATATTTTTGATTATCCCTACGTGACATTTTACACCAACATTTTGCGTATTCAACCGCCACTCCTTCCTGAACCGACGGAAATAGTTCAAGAAAGGATTGCTGGTGATCAGACCCTGGCGATGGCAGTTTTTACTAGAGGATCTCCTACGACTCCTCTTACGACAGAGACGTCGCACAGAGAGAGGTTCTACGTCTGCGGCGTTGACTGCAACTGTGTTTTCTTTGACGCAGACAATTTTCAATACGACTCAATATATTAGTTTCTTCACTTTATGAGAAATTTGTGAAATTCAATGGACCTTTCACCTAGCGCTTTTTTCGAGGATTATTTTACGGCAGATGTACAATTTATTGTAGATAAATAATAACATTGCTATCCCTGCTGTTATGCAATAATACCTTCCAACCAATAATCTAATAAAATTTTCCCTCAAATATTGTCATGATGAGACATCAAATTGGAAAGACAATATTATTTTTCATCCACCAGACATACGAAACGGCACATTTGGATCTCCACCTCCTTCGGCGTCTTCTTTTACTGCGTCTTCTTCTGGTCCTACTGGGTTTGCGTCGCTTTCTCCTGCTACGACTTTTTACGTCGTCCTCTTACAAGCTTCAGCGTAATATTTTTGATTATCCCTACGTGACATTTTACACCAACATTTTGCGTATTCAACCGCCACTCCTTCCTGAACCGACGGAAATAGTTCAAGAAAGGATTGCTGGTGATCAGACCCTGGCGATGGCAGTTTTTACTAGAGGATCTCCTACGACTCCTCTTACGACAGAGACGTCGCACAGAGAGAGGTTCTACGTCTGCGGCGTTGACTGCAACTGTGTTTTCTTTGACGCAGACAATTTTCAATACGACTCAATATATTAGTTTCTTCACTTTATGAGAAATTTGTGAAATTCAATGGACCTTTCACCTAGCGCTTCTTTCGAGGATTATTTTACGGCAGATGTACAATTTATTGTAGATAAATAATAACATTGCTATCCCTGCTGTTATGCAATAATACCTTCCAACCAATAATCTAATAAAATTTTCCCTCAAATATTGTCATGATGAGACAGCAAATTGGAAAGACAATATTATTTTTCATCCACCAGACATACGAAACGACACATTTGGATCTCCACCTCCTTCGGCGTCTTCTTTTACTGCGTCTTCTTCTGGTCCTACTGGGCTTGCGTCGCTTTCTCCTGCTACGACTTTCTACGTCGTCCTCTTACAAGCTTCAGCGTAATATTTTTGATTATCCCTACGTGACATTTTACACCAACATTTTGCGTATTCAACCGCCACTCCTTCCTGAACCGACGGAAATAGTTCAAGAAAGGATTGCTGGTGATCAGACCCTGGCGATGGCAGTTTTTACTAGAGGATCTCCTACGACTCCTCTTACGACAGAGACGTCGCACAGAGAGAGGTTCTACGTCTGCGGCGTTGACTACAACTGTGTTTTCTTCGACGCAGACAATTTTCAATACGACTCAATATATTAGTTTCTTTACTTTATGAGAAATTTGTGAAATTCAATGGACCTTTCACCTAGCGCTTTTTTCGAGGATTATTTTACGGCAGATGTAAGGTAAAGTCGCCTAATATGAGACCCATTTTGGAAAACATCTATAATTTCTGTAAAAATAACAAATTTTAAGTTATTACTGATTTGTTTTATTGGTAAGGGTTTATGCTTTAAAAAACACGGAACGAAAGTGTACTTTTTTATTTATTTTTTCAAATAAAGCTACAATACTCATAAAATGTAAAAAGTAACTAAAAAAAATTGGGTTCCTAATATGAGACCCTACAAATTTCTTTCCAAATAACATTATTTAGAGTAAATAGACCATAAAAATACATTATATAGTTACTTTTTCTGTTTTTTTTCACACATTGGGCACACAAAGATAGGATCTTCTGCACCACAATCTTCATGGGCCCATCTGTAGCACACTGTACACCTAACCCACTGTTCACCATGCTTGTCTGCAGAATACATGCTTGTGCAGAAGAGGCATTCTGCGTCATAATTTTCGTCACCATCACTCTCATCATCAACAACAACTTCTCCCAAGTCATCGCTTTCATCAGTTGAGCTGTCACTTAAATCGGCCCTCTTCTTTTTAAACCGTTTAGTACTTTTTGGTTTGCGAAACTTTGCTTCCCTTGCATCGTCAAACTTAACCTTCTTTGTAACTGATGTAACTTTGCTATGTTTTGCGGAATCTTCCTTTTTACGTTTCTTATCCAAACTTTCTGTTAAATCATCTTTGTAAGGAGATGAGGTAATCAATGCTGCACTGCCTGCACGAGCACTGGGCTTCTTGCTCTTTATTTTGGGAAGAGGTTTTATCTGCACTGGACTGACAAGCTTTGTAGGTTCTGAAAGGTATTTGACGGCTTTACGAGAACTATTTACAGCCCCCTGATCATTGGACTCTTTTGAATTTCCCGGCCGTGGATCATCTGCGGCATCCTCAATATCGCTAGAATCTTTGGAAGTTCCCCCCTATCTAAAGCTGTTTTAATGCAACTGATACCTTCTGATTTTCCTGAAGTATATTCAATGTTTCTAGATTCTGTGGAAGATCCCGGTGGAGGACGACTTACAGTATCTTCAGGGACTGTTAATTTCTCCTCAACTTCGAACACTGAGAAGTCATGATCTCGGAAAATATTTCTATTAAGCGGAAATAGTCCCGTTGTTCTAAACGAGTTCACCGAAACCTCCATAGTGGCTGCTCTGTTATATGCAACTGAAAATAGTCTTGCAATGATAAATGGCGTGACAATACGATCAGGGTTGTTTCGCAGCCAAGTCTCAATTTCCTGAGCATAGTACGTTTTCAGAGGCCCCATGAATCCTACATCCAACGGTTGCATGCGATGTGTGCTGTGGGGAGGTAGGCAAACAATTGATACGTGGTTTTCTCTAGCTTTATTTATTACGTCTATGTTACGCGTATGGGAGTAGTGTCCATCGAGCACCAATAACACAGGATCTGATGGTGTTGGCTTTGTGAATTTAATAAAATGGTCAAACCATTGTGTAAATATTTCGGCTTGAATCCATCCAGAAGGGTGACATGCGTAAATGGAACCGGTTGGCGCACCGTCCATCAATTCAATTTTCATATTTTTTCTAGGCCACACAATTAAAGGCGGTACGTAAGTTCCTACGGCATTCATGCATGTCACCACTGTAATAAGGCCTCCCCTTTCAGCTGATGTAAGTGTTGCTACTTGCTTTTTACCTTTAGCAGAAATGACCTTACTTCTTTTATGTTGCACCACACTAATCCCTGTCTCATCCACGTTAAACAACCTTTGTGGTGCAAAATTGATTTTCGATAATTCCTTTTCGTACAAATCGAAGAATGAAGCAACGCTTTCTTGATTGAATCCCCGTATTCTGGCATTGGACATGCCTTGAGGTGACCTAACAGACAGCTGGGGATTACGTTTGAAAAATCCTCTAAGCCATTTTTTTCCTGCAACGCCTTTTTCCTGTGAAAATGGGTGCTGGATATTATTAGCAATTGCCAACTCGAAGGCCATGCGTTTTACATCAGATCTTCGCAGACCAAAAAACCTATTATCCATATCGAGACAGTATCGAACTAGCTCATCCTCGATAGCTTTTCCTAAAGCAGGTTTTCTACCAAGTGTTGTACGAACGAGTTCTTCAGGAGAAAAATTAATGTTTTTAACATAACGTTCAAGGGTACCTTTCGGTACTTGAAAATGTTTCGCCGCTGTCTTGTAACCCATGACATGAGTTCGAACTGCTTTAATCGCCAACACCATTTGCCCCTTGTTCCATTGTTTGCGACGTTTAGAAGAACTCCCCTGAAAAAATTCTATATAAATATCGGGGTCCTAATATGAGACCCTCCTCATAATGGGAACCCCAGAGGGTCTCATATTTGGAACCAACAACACATTTAGAAAAAAATTATAGGTTAGTTTGTTGTATTTCGAATGGATAAAGAAAAGGTGGGAATAAGACTACATTTGTTGTACTACATACAAATCATATTACAAACCAAAATATACTTACCATGATGATAAAGTAAATATATAAAGGGAAAACGGTAAAAAACTTCACAGTACAAATTTTAACAAATCTCGCATTAAACAGCTGTTAAATGAAATATTGCGCCATCTAGAGGAGAGGGCCCATACTATACCACTAGTAACCTGTAAATCATATGAATGTGGGCTTACAGGACTCTACAGAGACGATCATCTAGGGTCTCATATTAGGAACGGTCTCATATTAGGCGACTTTACCTTACAATTTATTGTAGATAAATAATAACATTGCTATCCCTGCTGTTATGCAATAATACCTTCCAACCAATAATCTAATAAAATTTTCCCTCAAATATTGTCATGATGAGACAGCAAATTGGAAAGACAATATTATTTTTCATCCACCAGACATACGAAACGACACATTTGGATCTCCACCTCCTTCGACGTCTTCTTTTACTGCGTCTTCTTCTGGTCCTACTGGGCTTGCGTCGCTTTCTCCTGCTACGACTTTCTACGTCGTCCTCTTACAAGCTTCAGCGTAATATTTTTGATTATCCCTACGTGACATTTTTACACCAACATTTTGCGTATTCAACCGCCACTCCTTCCTGAACCGACGGAAATAGTTCAAGAAAGGATTGCTGGTGATCAGACCCTGGCGATGGCAGTTTTTACTAGAGGATCTCCTACGACTCCTCTTACGACAGAGACGTCGCACAGAGAGAGGTTCTACGTCTGCGGCGTTGACTGCAACTGTGTTTTCTTTGACGCAGACAATTTTCAATACGACTCAATATATTAGTTTCTTCACTTTATGAGAAATTTGTGAAATTCAATGGACCTTTCACCTAGCGCTTCTTTCGAGGATTATTTTACGGCAGATGTACAATTTATTGTAGATAAATTGTTGTGTATAGTGGACTGTATTTTTATTGATTACATTTATGTTTTTGTTCAATGTATTGTATGTACATTTCATGAGAAACTGTCGTAATTGAAAAATTGTCTATACCGAACAGATTTTCTGGTTATGGTCAAAATGGTAGCTTCTTCCGGCCTCTCTCCTGGTCGCTCCGAGAGGAAGGCATCCCATTGGACCGTTCAAATTCAACGGTCTTCCGGTCGGCAGTGGTAGGCTGCGCGCTGGATGGTGGCGCGCTCCTGCGGGAGATGGTCGAAACCCATTTTGCCAGTGGCGTAGCACATACATAAATAATAACATTGCTATCCCTGCTGTTATGCAATAATACCTTCCAACCAATAATCTAATAAAATTTTCCCTCAAATATTGTCATGATGAGACAGCAAATTGGAAAGACAATATTATTTTTCATCCACCAGACATACGAAACGACACATTTGGATCTCCACCTCCTTCGGCGTCTTCTTTTACTGCGTCTTCTTCTGGTCCTACTGGGCTTGCGTCGCTTTCTCCTGCTACGACTTTCTACGTCGTCCTCTTACAAGCTTCAGCGTAATATTTTTGATTATCCCTACGTGACATTTTACACCAACATTTTGCGTATTCAACCGCCACTCCTTCCTGAACCGACGGAAATAGTTCAAGAAAGGATTGCTGGTGATCAGACCCTGGCGATGGCAGTTTTTACTAGAGGATCTCCTACGACTCCTCTTACGACAGAGACGTCGCACAGAGAGAGGTTCTACGTCTGCGGCGTTGACTGCAACTGTGTTTTCTTTGACGCAGACAATTTTCAATACGACTCAATATATTAGTTTCTTCACTTTATGAGAAATTTGTGAAATTCAATGGACCTTTCACCTAGCGCTTCTTTCGAGGATTATTTTACGGCAGATGTACAATTTATTGTAGATAAATAATAACATTGCTATCCCTGCTGTTATGCAATAATACCTTCCAACCAATAATCTAATAAAATTTTCCCTCAAATATTGTCATGATGAGACAGCAAATTGGAAAGACAATATTATTTTTCATCCACCAGACATACGAAACGACACATTTGGATCTCCACCTCCTTCGGCGTCTTCTTTACTGCGTCTTCTTCTGGTCCTACTGGGTTGCGTCGCTTTCTCCTGCTACGCCTTTTTACGTCGTCCTCTTACAAGCTTCAGCGTAATATTTTTGATTATCCCTACGTGACATTTTACACCAACATTTTGCGTATTCAACCGCCACTCCTTCCTGAACCGACGGAAATAGTTCAAGAAAGGATTGCTGGTGATCAGAACCCTGGCGATGGACAGTTTTCTACTAGAGGATCTCCTACTACTCCTCTTACGTTGGAGACGTCGCGCAGAGGGTCTACGTCTGCGGCGTTGACTGCAACTGTGTTTTCTTCTCGACGCAGACAATTTTCAATACGACTCAATATATTAGTTTCTTCACTTTATGAGAAATTTGTGAAATTCAATGGACCTTTCACCTAGCGCTTTTCTTTCGAGGATTATTTTACGGCAGATGTACAATTTATTGTAGATAAATAATAACATTGCTATCCCTGCTGTTATGCAATAATACCTTCCAACCAATAATCTAATAAAATTTTCCCTCAAATATTGTCATGATGAGACAGCAAATTGAAAGACAATATTATTTTTCATCCACCAGACATACGAAACGACACATTTGGATCTCCACCTCCTTCGACGTCTTCTTTTACTGCGTCTTCTTCTGGTCCTACTGGGCTTGCGTCGCTTTCTCCGCTACGACTTTCTACGTCGTCCTCTTACAAGCTTCAGCGTAATATTTTTGATTATCCCTACGTGACATTTTACACCAACATTTTGCGTATTCAACCGCCACTCCTTCCTGAACCGACGGAAATAGTTCAAGAAAGGATTGCTGGTGATCAGACCCTGGCGATGACAGTTTCTACTAGAGGATCTGCTACTACTCCTCTTACGTTGGAGATGTCGCGCAGAGGTTCTACGTCTGCGGCGTTGACTGCAACTGTGTTTTCTTCTGACGCAGACAATTTTCAATACGACTCAATATATTAGTTCTTCACTTTATGAGAAATTTGTGAAATTCAATGGACCTTTCACCTAGCGCTTCTTTCGGGGATTATTTTACGGCAGATGTACAATTTATTGTAGATAAATAATAACATTGCTATCCCTGCTGTTATGCAATAATACCTTCCAACCAATAATCTAATAAAATTTTCCCTCAATATTGTCATGATGAGACAGCAAATTGGAAAGACAATATTATTTTTCATCCACCAGACATACGAAACGACACATTTGGATCTCCACCTCCTTCGACGTCTTCTTTACTGCGTCTTCTTCTGGTCCTACTGGGCTTGCGTCGCTTTCTCCTGCTACGACTTTCTACGTCGTCCTCTTACAAGCTTCAGCGTAATATTTTTGATTATCCCTACGTGACATTTTACACCAACATTTTGCGTATTCAACCGCCACTCCTTCCTGAACCGACGGAAATAGTTCAAGAAAGGATTGCTGGTGATCAGACCCTGGCGATGGCAGTTTTTACTAGAGGATCTCCTACGACTCCTCTTACGACAGAGACGTCGCACAGAGAGAGGTTCTACGTCTGCGGCGTTGACTGCAACTGTGTTTTCTTTGACGCAGACAATTTTCAATACGACTCAATATATTAGTTTCTTCACTTTATGAGAAAATTTGTGAAATTCAATGGACCTTTCACCTAGCGCTTTTTTCGAGGATTATTTTACGGCAGATGTACAATTTATTGTAGATAAATAATAACATTGCTATCCCTTCTGTATGCAATAATACCTTCCAACCAATAATCTAATAAATTTTCCCTCAAATATTGTCATGATGAGACAGCAAATTGGAAAGACAATATTATTTTCATCCACCAGACATACGAAACGACACATTTGGATCTCCACCTCCTTCGGCGTCCTTCTTTTACTGCGTCTTCTTCTGGTCCTACTGGGCTTGCGTCGCTTTCTCCTGCAACGGCTTTCTACGTCGTCCTCTTACAAGCTTCAGCATAATATTTTTGATTATCCCTACGTGACATTTTTACACCAACATTTTGCGTATTCAACCGCCACTCCTTCCTGAACCGACGGAAATAGTTCAAGAAAGGATTGCTGGTGATCAGACCCTGGCGATGGCAGTTTTTACTAGAGGATCTCCTACGACTCCTCTTACGCCAGAGACGTCGCACAGAGAGAGGTTCTACGTCTGCGGCGTTGACTGCAACTGTGTTTTCTTTGACGCAGACAATTTTCAATACGACTCAATATATTAGTTTCTTCACTTTATGAGAAATTTGTGAAATTCAATGGACCTTTCACCTAGCGCTTCTTTCGAGGATTATTTACGGCAGATGTACAATTTATTGTAGATAAATTGTTTGTGTATAGTGGACTGTATTTTTATTGATTACATTTATGTTTTTGTTCAATGTATTGTATGTACATTTCATGAGAAACTGTCGTAATTGAAAAATTGTCTATACCGAACAGATTTCTTGGTTATGGTCAAAATGGTAGCTTCTTCCGGCCTCTCTCCTGGTCGCTCCGAGAGGAAGGCATCCCATTGGACCGTTCAAAATTCAACGGTCTTCCGGTCGGCAGTGGTAGGCTGCGCGCTGGATGGTGGCGCGCTCCTGCGGGAGATGGTCGAAACCCATTTGCCAGTGGCGTAGCACATACATAAATAATAACATTGCTATCCCCTGCTGTTATGCAATAATACCTTCCAACCAATAATCTATAAAATTTTCCCTCAAATATTGTCATGATGAGACAGCAAATTGGAAAGACAATATTATTTTTCATCCACCAGACATACGAAACGACACTTTGGATCTCCCCCTCCTTCGGCGTCTTCTTTACTGCGTCTTCTTCTGGTCCTACTGGGCTTGCGTCGCTTTCTCCTGCTACGACTTTTTTACGTCGTCCTCTTACAAGCTTCAGCGTAATATTTTTTGATTATCCCTACGTGACATTTTACACCAACATTTTGCGTATTCAACCGCCACTCCTTCCTGACCGACGGAAATAGTTCAAGAAAGGATTGCTGGTGATCAGACCTGGGCGATGACATTTTCTACTAGAGGATCTCCTACTACTCCTCTTACGTTTGGAGACGTCGCGCAGTGGTTCTTACGTCTGCGGCGTTGGACTGCAACTGTGTTTTCTCGACGCAGACAATTTTTCAATACCAGTCAATATATTAGTTCTTCACTTATGAGAAATTGTGAAATTCAATGGACCTTTCACCTAGCGCTTCTTTCGAGGATTATTTTACGGCAGATGTACAATTTATTGTAGATAAATAATAACATTGCTTATCCCTGCTGTTATGCCATAATACCTTCCAACCAATAATCTAATAATATTTTCCCTCAAATTTAAGCTGCAGGCATTTTCCACAGTATCTGCAATCTTAAATATTGTTCAAGATGAGACACCAAATTGGAAATACAATATTATTTTTCATCCACCAGGGACATACGAAACGACACATTTGGATCTCCACCTCCTTCGGCGTCTTCTTTTACTGCGTCTTCTCTGGTCCTACTGGGTTTGCGTCGCTTCTCCTGCTACGACTTTTTACGTCGTCCTCTTACAAGCTTCAGCGTAATATTTTGATTATCCCTACGTGACATTTTACACCAACATTTTGCGTATTCAACCGCCACTCCTTCCTGAACCGACGGAAATAGTTCAAGAAAGGATTGCTGGTGATCAGACCCTGGCGATGACAGTTTCTACTAGAGGATCTCCTACTACTCCTCTTACGTTGGAGACGTCGCGCAGTGGTTCTACGTCTGCGGCGTTGACTGCAACTGTGTTTTCTTCGACGCAGACAATTTTCAATACCAGTCAATATATTAGTTTCTTCACTTTATGAGAAATTGTGAAATTCAATGGACCTTTCACCTAGCGCTTCTTTCGAGGATTATTTTACGGCAGATGTACAATTTATTGTAGATAATAATAACATTGCTATCCCTGCTGTATGCAATAATACCTTCCAACCAATAATCTAATAAAATTTTTCCCTCAAATATTGTCATGATGAGACAGCAAATTGGAAAGACAATATTATTTTTCATCCACCAGACATACGAAACGACACATTTGGATCTCCACCTCCTTCGGCGTCTTCGTTTACTGCGTCTTTCTGGTCCTACTGGGCTTGCGTCGCTTCTCCTGCTACGACTTTCTACGTCGTCCTCTTACAAGCTTCAGCATAATATTTTTGATTATCCTACGTGACATTTTACACCAACATTTTGCGTATTCAACCGCCACTCCTTCCTGAACCGACCGGAAATAGTTCAAGAAAGGATTGCTGGTGATCAGACCCTGGCGATGGCAGTTTTTACTAGAGGATCTCCTACGACTCCTCTTACGACAGAGACGTCGCACAGAGAGAGGTTCTACGTCTGCGGCGTTGACTGCAACTGTGTTTTCTTTGACGCAGACAATTTTCAATACGACTCAATATATTAGTTTCTTCACTTTATGAGAAAATTTGTGAAATTCAATGGACCTTTCACCTAGCGCTTCTTTCGAGGATTATTTTACGGCAGATGTACAATTATTGTAGATAAATAATAACATTGCTATCCCTGCTGTTATGCAATAATACCTTCCAACCAATAATCTAATAAAATTTTCCCTCAAATATTGTCATGATGAGACAGCAAATTGGAAAGACAATAATTTTTCATCCACCAGACATACGAAACGACACATTTGGATCTCCACCTCCTTCGGCGTCTTCTTTTACTGCGTCTTCTTCTGGTCCTACTGGGTTTGCGTCGCTTTCTCCTGCTACGCCTTTTACGTCGTCCTCTTACAAGCTTCAGCGTAATATTTTTGATTATCCCTACGTGACATTTTACACCAACATTTTGCGTATTCAACCGCCACTCCTTCCTGAACCGACGGAAATAGTTCAAGAAAGGATTGCTGGTGATCAGACCCTGGCGATGACAGTTTCTACTAGAGGATCTCCTATTACTCCTCTTACGTTGGAGACGTCGCGCAGTGGTTCTACGTCTTCTGCGTTGACTGCAACTGTGTTTTCTTCGACGCAGACAATTTTCAATACGACTCAATATATTAGTTTCTTCACTTTATGAGAAATTTGTGAAATTCAATGGACCTTTCACCTAGCGCTTCTTTCGGGGATTATTTTACGGCAGATGTACAATTTATTGGATAAATAATAACATTGCTATCCCTGCTGTTATGCAATAATACCTTCCAACCAATAATCTAATAAAATTTTCCCTCAAATATTGTCATGATGAGACAGCAAATTGGAAAGACAATATTATTTTTCATCCACCAGACATACGAAACGACACATTTGGATCTCCACCTCCTTCGCGTCTTCTTTTACTGCGTCTTCTTCTGGTCCTACTGGGCTTGCGTCGCTTTCTCCTGCTACGACTTTCTACGTCGTCCTCTTACAAGCTTCAGCGTAATATTTTTGATTATCCCTACGTGACATTTTACACCAACATTTTGCGTATTCAACCGCCACTCCTTCCTGAACCGACGGAAATAGTTCAAGAAAGGATTGCTGGTGATCAGACCCTGGCGATGACAGTTTCTACTAGAGGATCTCCTACTACTCCTCTTACGTTGGAGAGTCGCGCAGAGGTTCTACGTCTGCGGCGTTGACTGCAACTGTGTTTTCTTCGACGCAGACAATTTTCAATACGACTCAATATATTAGTTTCTTCACTTTATGAGAAATTTGTGAAATTCAATGGACCTTTCACCTAGCGCTTCTTTCGGGGATTATTTTACGGCAGATGTACAATTTATTGTAGATAAATAATAACATTGCTATCCCTGCTGTTATGCAATAATACCTTCCAACCAATAATCTAATAAAATTTTCCCTCAAATATTGTCATGATGAGACAGCAAATTGGAAAGACAATATTATTTTTCATCCACCAGACATACGAAACGACACATTTGGATCTCCACCTCCTTCGACGTCTTCTTTTACTGCGTCTTCTTCGGTCCTACTGGGCTTGCGTCGCTTTCTCCTGCTACGACTTTCTACGTCGTCCTCTTACAAGCTTCAGCGTAATATTTTTGATTATCCCTACGTGACATTTTACACCAACATTTTGCGTATTCAACCGCCACTCCTTCCTGAACCGACGGAAATAGTTCAAGAAAGGATTGCTGGTGATCAGACCCTGGCGATGGCAGTTTTTACTAGAGGATCTCCTACGACTCCTCTTACGACAGGACGTCGCACAGAGAGAGGTTCTACGTCTGCGGCGTTGACTGCAACTGTGTTTTCTTTGACGCAGACAATTTTCAATACGACTCAATATTAGTTTCTTCACTTTATGAGAATTTGTGAAATTCAATGGACCTTTCACCTAGCGCTTTTTTCGAGGATTATTTTACGGCAGATGTACAATTTATTGTAGATAAATAATAACATTGCTATCCCTGCTGTTATGCAATAATACCTTCCAACCAATAATCTAATAAAATTTTCCCTCAAATATTGTCATGATGAGACAGCAAATTGGAAAGACAATATTATTTTTCATCCACCAGACATACGAAACGACACATTTGGATCTCCACCTCCTCGGCGTCTTCTTTACTGCGTCTTCTTCTGGTCCTACTGGGCTTGCGTCGCTTTCTCCTGCAACGGCTTTCTACGTCGTCCTCTTACAAGCTTCAGCATAATATTTTTGATTATCCCTACGTGACATTTTACACCAACATTTTGCGTATTCAACCGCCACTCCTTCCTGAACCGACGGAAATAGTTCAAGAAAGGATTGCTGGTGATCAGACCCTGGCGATGGCAGTTTTTACTAGAGGATCTCCTACGACTCCTCTTACGCCAGAGACGTCGCACAGAGAGAGGTTCTACGTCTGCGGCGTTGACTGCAACTGTGTTTTCTTTGACGCAGACAATTTTCAATACGACTCAATATTAGTTTCTTCACTTTATGAGAAATTTGTGAAATTCAATGGACCTTTCACCTAGCGCTTCTTTCGAGGATTATTTTACGGCAGATGTACAATTTATTGTAGATAAATTGTTGTGTATAGTGGACTGTATTTTATTGATTACATTTATGTTTTTGTTCAATGTATTGTATGTACATTTCATGAGAAACTGTCGTAATGAAAAATTGTCTATACCGAACAGATTTTCTGGTTATGGTCAAAATGGTAGCTTCTTCCGGCCTCTCTCCTGGTCGCTCCGAGAGGAAGGCATCCCATTGGACCGTTCAAAATTCAACGGTCTCCGGTCGGCAGTGGTAGGCTGCGCGCTGGATGGTGGCGCGCTCCTGCGGGAGATGGTCGAAACCCATTTTGCCAGTGGCGTAGCACATACATAAATAATAACATTGCTATCCTGCTGTTATGCAATAATACCTTCCAACCAATAATCTAATAAAATTTTCCCTCAAATATTGTCATGATGAGACAGCAAATTGGAAAGACAATATTATTTTTCATCCACCAGACATACGAAACGACACATTTGGATCTCCACCTCCTTCGGCGTCTTCTTTTACTGCTTCTTCTGGTCCTACTGGGCTTGCGTCGCTTTCTCCTGCTACGACTTTTTACGTCGTCCTCTTACAAGCTTCAGCGTAATATTTTTGATTATCCCTACGTGACATTTTACACCAACATTTTGCGTATTCAACCGCCACTCCTTCCTGAACCGACGGAAATAGTTCAAGAAAGGATTGCTGGTGATCAGACCCTGGCGATGACAGTTTCTACTAGAGGATCTCCTACTACTCCTCTTACGTTGGAGACGTCGCGCAGTGGTTCTACGTCTGCGGCGTTGACTGCAACTGTGTTTTCTTCGACGCAGACAATTTTCAATACCAGTCAATATATTAGTTTCTTCACTTTATGAGAAATTTGTGAAATTCAATGGACCTTTCACCTAGCGCTTCTTTCGAGGATTATTTTACGGCAGATGTACAATTTATTGTAGATAAATAATAACATTGCTATCCCTGCTGTTATGCAATAATACCTTCCAACCAATAATCTAATAATATTTTCCCTCAAATTTAAGCTGCAGCATTTTCCACAGTATCTGCAATCTTAAATATTGTCAAGATGAGACACCAAATTGGAAATACAATATTATTTTTCATCCACCAGACATACGAAACGACACATTTGGATCTCCACCTCCTTCGGCGTCTTCTTTTACTGCGTCTTCTTCTGGTCCTACTGGGTTTGCGTCGCTTTCTCCTGCTACGACTTTTTACGTCGTCCTCTTACAAGCTTCAGCGTAATATTTTTGATTATCCCTACGTGACATTTTACACCAACATTTTGCGTATTCAACCGCCACTCCTTCCTGAACCGACGG
Source organism: Acanthoscelides obtectus (assembly GCA_963669975.1). NCBI lineage: Eukaryota > Metazoa > Arthropoda > Insecta > Coleoptera > Chrysomelidae > Acanthoscelides > Acanthoscelides obtectus. The sequence goes on from CAVLJG010000002.1 coordinate 25,382,607, forward strand.
AAATAGTTCAAGAAAGGATTGCTGGTGATCAGACCCTGGCGATGACAGTTTCTACTAGAGGATCTCCTACTACTCCTCTTACGTTGGAGACGTCGCGCAGTGGTTCTACGTCTGCGGCGTTGACTGCAACTGTGTTTTCTTCGACGCAGACAATTTTCAATACCAGTCAATATATTAGTTTCTTCACTTTATGAGAAATTTGTGAAATTCAATGGACCTTTCACCTAGCGCTTCTTTCGAGGATTATTTTACGGCAGATGTACAATTTATTGTAGATAAATAATAACATTGCTATCCCTGCTGTTATGCAATAATACCTTCCAACCAATAATCTAATAAAATTTTCCCTCAAATATTGTCATGATGAGACAGCAAATTGGAAAGACAATTATTTTTCATCCACCAGACATACGAAACGACACATTTGGATCTCCACCTCCTTCGGCGTCTTCTTTTACTGCGTCTTCTTCTGGTCCTACTGGGCTTGCGTCGCTTTCTCCTGCTACGACTTTTACGTCGTCCTCTTACAAGCTTCAGCGTAATATTTTTGATTATCCCTACGTGACATTTTACACCAACATTTTGCGTATTCAACCGCCACTCCTTCCTGAACCGACGGAAATAGTTCAAGAAAGGATTGCTGGTGATCAGACCCTGGCGATGACAGTTTCTACTAGAGGATCTCCTACTACTCCTCTTACGTTGGAGACGTCGCGCAGAGGTTCTACGTCTGCGGCGTTGACTGCAACTGTGTTTTCTTCGACGCAGACAATTTTCAATACGACTCAATATATTAGTTTCTTCACTTTATGAGAAATTTGTGAAATTCAATGGACCTTTCACCTAGCGCTTCTTTCGAGGATTATTTTACGGCAGATGTACAATTTATTGTAGATAAATAATAACATTGCTATCCCTGCTGTTATGCAATAATACCTTCCAACCAATAATCTAATAAATTTTCCCTCAATTAAGCTGCAGCATTTTCCACAGTATCTGCATCAAATATTGTCAAGATGAGACACCAAATTGGAAAGACAATATTATTTTCATCCACCAGACATACGAAACGACACATTTGGATCTCCACCTCCTTCGGCGTCTTCTTTTACTGCGTCTTCTTCTGGTCCTACTGGGTTTGCGTCGCTTTCTCCTGCTACGACTTTTTACGTCGTCCTCTTACAAGCTTCAGCGTAATATTTTTGATTATCCCTACGTGACATTTTACACCAACATTTTGCGTATTCAACCGCCACTCCTTCCTGAACCGACGGAAATAGTTCAAGAAAGGATTGCTGGTGATCAGACCCTGGCGATGACAGTTTCTACTAGAGGATCTCCTACTACTCCTCTTACGTTGGAGATGTCGCGCAGAGGTTCTACGTCTGCGGCGTTGACTGCAACTGTTTTTCTTCGACGCAGACAATTTTCAATACGACTCAATATATTAGTTTCTTCACTTTATGAGAAATTTGTGAAATTCAATGGACCTTTCACCTAGCGCTTTTTTCGAGGATTATTTTACGGCAGATGTACAATTTATTGTAGATAAATAATAACATTGCTATCCCTGCTGTTATGCAATAATACCTTCCAACCAATAATCTAATAAAATTTTCCCTCAAATATTGTCATGATGAGACAGCAAATTGGAAAGACAATATTATTTTTCATCCACCAGACATACGAAACGACACATTTGGATCTCCACCTCCTTCGGCGTCTTCTTTTACTGCGTCTTCTTCTGGTCCTACTGGGTTTGCGTCGCTTTCTCCTGCTACGCTTTTTTACGTCGTCCTCTTACAAGCTTCAGCGTAATATTTTTGATTATCCCTACGTGACATTTTACACCAACATTTTGCGTATTCAACCGCCACTCCTTCCTGAACCGACGGAAATAGTTCAAGAAAGGATTGCTGGTGATCAGACCCTGGCGATGGCAGTTTTTACTAGAGGATCTCCTACGACTCCTCTTACGCCAGAGACGTCGCACAGAGAGAGGTTCTACGTCTGCGGCGTTGACTGCAACTGTGTTTTCTTTGACGCAGACAATTTTCAATACGACTCAATATATTAGTTTCTTCACTTTATGAGAAATTTGTGAAATTCAATGGACCTTTCACCTAGCGCTTCTTTCGAGGATTATTTTACGGCAGATGTACAATTTATTGTAGATAAATTGTTGTGTATAGTGGACTGTATTTTTATTGATTACATTTATGTTTTTGTTCAATGTATTGTATGTACATTTCATGAGAAACTGTCGTAATTGAAAAATTGTCGATACCGAACAGATTTTCTGGTTATGGTCAAAATGGTAGCTTCTTCCGGCCTCTCTCCTGGTCGCTCCGAGAGGAAGGCATCCCATTGGACCGTTCAAAATTCAACGGTCTTCCGGTCGGCAGTGGTAGGCTGCGCGCTGGATGGTGGCGCGCTCCTGCGGGAGATGGTCGAAACCCATTTTGCCAGTGGCGTAGCACATACATGCCCCGGGCCTTGGGAATCCTGCGGATGGACAACCGGCAATGGAACCAGGCGATTGATAGCTCTAGAAGTCATTCCGTTCTCGGTTTCAACGTTGCAACTCGGGTGACGCCGTCGGTGCCAGGTGACAGCTGAATGACTCTTCCAAGACGCCACTTAGCTGGAGGGGCGTTGTCGTCTTTCATTAGCACTAGCTGTTCTATCTGTAGATCTCCTCGGGTTTGCTTCCAACGACAGCGCTGTTGCAGTTCGCTGATATATTCTTTGCTCCATCTAGTCCAAAAATGGCTGTGCAGGCGGTCTAATAACTGGAATTGGCTCAATCTATTTTCGGGGCAGACATATTTGTAGGTACTGGCAGAGTCTGCATC